>CAXHSM010000423.1:2877636-3280964 GCA_964019185.1 Maratus speculifer | reverse complement strand
TAAGTTCAAAGCAATTTAAGCGTGAATCGTATTTAGTGTTATTGAATGTGACATTCACCATCATCCATTATTGGCATTTAATCTTAAAATTTGGCGATAATTTTTTGGTTGACGGGATAACCTAGTAGTACCATATACACATATATAAATAAAAATTTCTGCATATTTATATATATATTTATTATTTTACATATTCATTATACATGATAAATTAAAAGATAACATTACAAATGTTTAGATATGTATGTAATATTACAACATAGTGAAACCTGTAAAAGCAAAATCTTTCTATAACGTAATCCTATCTCAAATGTAAGAAATTTAAAATACCGACGAAACAAACAAAAGATCTTATTCAGACAGAGTATCTTAGAAATATTAATTACACTTGTTTAAACAGAAGTCTGAAATGGTATTTTTTTATAGCTCCCTGCAATCACGTCTTGACTGGATTGACTGCGTGTGTGTATTGGTTAAAGAGATTTTTTCGAGTAACACTAACAATTTAGGTATATCTTTATTTAATTTCTCAATTAAAAAAAATAGTATGTAAAAAAAAAAGTTAGATTTATCTCCATAATTGTAGCTAGTAATGCAATAAAATTACATTATGGTATACCAAAGATTTTACAAACACTATGATCTAAAAAACTTAGCCCATACTGAAAAGCTAAATTTATTTTAGTCAAGTTTCATACGACATAAACATTTGTTTACATTAAAACTAGTATTAAATGCTGAAGTTTAACCCTAGTACTACAAAAAATTTTACTCAAGTTTAATTAAAATATTCTATGCCAGAAATTTTTATTTAAAACTATTTAACTTATTATTGGTTATTTTTTAAATTTAGTTTTTTTTAAAGAAATTTCTGATTTGTATTTAATTCTTATCTGGTTAATTTTTAGGAAAATTAAATTCAATTTTGGCTAAAGAAACTGCTGATATAACAAGCACACACAACTCATATAATTTATGTTGTAAAAAAATAGTTTCGTAACTATCTAAAACAGCTACAATTCTTCTGGATTTCGCTGTTTATGGTACCATATTTGGTCTCAGTCATTTTTTTTAATATCTAGTCATGGGTTTCAAGTATGTTAATTTTTTAAACTATTTTTTTCTGACTAATTAACACTTTTTTGGTAATAATGGTTTGTGTAAAAAATAATATTGGTTTCTGTTATTTTACCTCAAAAACAATTTATTTTATGTGGTTTGAAACAGTTTTAGAGCAGTGTCTAAGTTTAGCAGTAAGTTTTCAGAGTTTGGTACATGAAATAGGATAAATTTAAGCTTTAGATGCCTCATTGTTAAAAAACAGAAGCTCATCATGATATTCTTCATACTCAATTCTCCTTTCATCCATGAAATTTCTGTAAGAAATATTAAACTGGGCATTCACAAGTCCTAATTGTGATAATTCAAATGATTGAGACATTTGTCTGTGGGATTGTTTTTTGCAACTGTTTTTTTCCCTTAACTGTGAGCAACAGTTAGTCTCATTAAAACTCATTTCCATCTTAGCAGGTATACTTGGATATGTATTGTTCGAGACTGTGAAATTTTTCCATTTTTAGATGATTCTGTGTTCATCAAAAACTTGCCAAGAAAGAAACACAGTTGCAAAATGTTCCATTTTTGATAGATTTTAAATTTTAGGAAAAATAAATATATGATGATGTTATCATGTAATCCTGATTTTCTTTACCTTTAAGGTAGGTCACCTTCACGGATTTCATTGTAATATATTAATATATAATAACTCTTCACAGGTGCACTACAGAGTGAATACATTATAATAGTTTTAGAGGATGCAGTTAATATGAAACATGTTTATGTTGGAAATTTGCCTAAAACAGAAAAGTTCATAGGCTTGGCAAAATATATAACTTTGAATTATGCCGTTTAAGATTATACCATTTAACACCTGTATGAAATGGAATTTTTCATGTTTTCTTTTTGATTCCGTCTTAGTAGTTTTGAGTGAAGTTGTATGCATGTTTCAGAAACCCAGATATTCGTTTGGGGTGGAGGAGTCCACGATGTCCTCTTAGCTATGCCACTGGTTACATTATTTTATTGCAGTGTAAATTTTATTAAATGATACAGAATGTTTTAGCAATAAGCTATAGCAGATAAAAAAAATTCTGAAATCCGGATAATTCCTTACTAAACACATTTGCATACTAAAATTCTATCACCATAAAAGTAATTTATTTTCTCTCTAACTTTGTAAAATGTATCATCGTTTCTTTAGATGATATTAATTTATAAAATTTTTTGCTTAAATTTACATAATATTTTAGTTATAGTAAGTTTTTAAATTGTCACTGTTTATTTTATTTATAATTTAATCTTTATGCTGTTAGGAAAATCTGAAACGCATTTGATTCCGCTAACTTCAGATAATTGGGAGTCTATTGTAGTTTTTAATATTATGGTAGAAATTTTAATACAATTTATTTTCTGCATTGATTTTAAATTTTCGTGATAAGTTTATTATTTTGTTTTGTTTTGTTTTTTAATGAAATGTAAAAACAGATATTGATTTTTTTATTTTATTCCAGATGCATAAAGCCATTAATGTAACACATCAAATCACTCAAAATATCTTCAAAGTGTGAAACAAATGCAGCAAAATATTGTTTCATGAGAGGTTTTTGAAAAAGCAGCTTCTAATTCACAGCCAGAAAAATCGTTTATTTGTGAGTTATGCAACAAGTATTTCTCCCAAGACAGTCGTTTTTGTGTGAGGTATGCAACAAAGAATTCTCTCAAAAGGGTGCTTTAAGCAGCCATCTGTTAACTCATACTGGTGAGAAACCGTTTGCGTGTGATACATGCAACAAGAAATTCTCTCTAAAAGGTAATTTAAGCAGGCATCTAATAAGTCATACTGGTGAGAAACTGTTTGTGTGTGATATATGCAATAAAAAATTCTCTCAAAAGAGCCATTTAAGCAGTCATCTGTTAACTCATACTGTTGAGAATCCGTTTGTATGTGAGGTATGCAGCAAAAAATTCTCTCACAAGAGCAGTTTAAACAGCCATCTGTTAATTCATACTGGTGAAAAACCGTTTGTATGTGAGGTATGCAACAAGAAATTCTCTCACAAGAGCAATTTAAGCAGACATCTGTTAATTCATACTGGTGAAAAACCCTTTGTGTGTGAGATATGCAACAAGAAATTCTCTAGAAAGAGCGAGTTAAGCAGCCATCTGATAACTCATACTGGTGAAAAATCCTTTGTGTGTGAGATATGCAACAAGAAATTCTCTCGAAATGGCCATTTAAGAAGACATCTGTTAATTCATACTGGTAAGAAATCTTTTATATGTGAGGTATGCAACAAGAGATTCTCTCAAAAGGCCCATTTAAGCAGCCATCTGTTAATTCATACTGGTGAGAAACTTTTTGTATGTGAAGTATGCAACAATAAATTCTCTTATAAACACAATTTAAGCAGCCATATGTTAATTCATACTAGTGAGAAACTTTTTGTATGTGAGGTATGCAACAAGAAATTCTCTCGAAAGATTGAGCTAAGCAAGCATCTATTAATTCATACTGGGGAAAAACCTTTTGTGTGTGAGATATGTAATAAGCAGTTCTCTCAAAAAAGTAATTTAAACACACATCTGTTAATTCATGCTGGTGAAAAACCTTTTGTATGTGAGACATGAAAGAATAATTTCTCTCAAAAGGTTGCTTTAATCAAGCATCTCTTAACTCATATTGCTGAGAAACTTTTTGAGTGTGAGATATGCAACAAGAAATTCATTCAAAAGTATGCTTTTAGCAAATATATTTTAATTCATACTGAAGAGAAACCTTTTGTGTGAGAGCTATGTGTTAAGATATTCTTTCAAAAGACTGGTTCAAGGAAGCTTTGTTAATTCATAGTGCTTGAAAACTTATGTGAAATAAACAAAAATAAACTGAACAAAAGCTATCGAAGTTCTACATTTTGTTCCTATAATTTGTTAATTGCAGTTGACTAACCGTAGCATTTTCCAGAAATAAAGAAATATTTTATCCCATTTATCACAGTGCACAAAAGGAACAGTGACTTTATCTTGCTTTATTTTATCTGAAAAAAATTACACATCTCTGTTTTTTTTTTTTTTGACACTTATAAACTTAAGATTTTATGGTACTTACGTATTAGCGCCACCGCAGGTACCTTATTGTCTTGTTTTTTGCTCATATTTGAGTGGTTTAGCGCTTTTTAGTGCATTTTTTTGCTCATTTTTCATGCAATTATTTTTGTGTACGAGCGAGCAACAAGATCACTCTTTATTGGCGCATTAGCGCAAGTTTTGCTGCTTTGGTGTTAATACGTAATTACCGATTTTGTAATTATTGGTAATATTTAAGTGAAAAAGAAACCTTCTCACGATATTTTCTGATTTCTCACAATAAAGTTCTTTGTTGGTAAAATTGATTTTCTTATCAATATTTAAGGTGAAAATAACAGTATTGTAAAGGAAATGTCTCCCTGACTTACCCATAATATTGAAAATAAAAAATGTGTGTGTAAGTGTGTTTGATACATTAGTTGTTAATTTAAAAGATAATAACTGTCTGATAACATTTAATTGAATTGTTTTTGCCATCATTCATACCCTAAGTAATCTTTTAAGTTCCTTAATTTCAAGATAGCCTATTCTGATTGTTATTTCATAATGGAATAGCAGTCTGGTGTGATTTTGAAAAGTCAATAAATACAGTAGGCTCCCTTAATTTTGCAATCCTACAATCTGAAACTCTCTAAAATCCTCACATAATTTACAGATATAAACAATGTAACTTTCAGTTCAGATATAGCTACAAAATTTGATTTTTTAATTTTTATATCAGTTCTACATCTGTTTTAATCTGTAATTTTCATTAATATTGCTGAATTCATGCTTTTCGTGAAGGAAGAATAAATTTATTTTTGAAAGATTCACGATATTGCTGATATTACTGGTAATCACAATCTTTTAGATAAATGTATCATAGGAATGTTCTGTTTGTATAAATGAATGCATTTCTGCATTTAAAATTTTGATATATATAATTTACTTCCGCTTGCGATAGTAAATAATATAGTTCCACCAGTCAGAATAACAGAATTCTATGTGCTAAACAATCGCAGATAACATATCGGATAATATATAATTATTTTATAATATATAATGAAAACCGGTAATCTTTTATTTCTCGTGTGAAAGAATATATCATTTCGATAATTAAATAGGTTTTCGGTAAAATATAGAGGAAATATTTATCGGTTAAAATCTTTTTAACCTTCCTACCCTGAATGGGTCTAATCGACCCAGAACTATAATTCGTTTTATATGATTTGAACCAGAACTTTTTTCATAAAGAAAGTTAAATAACAGATTCACAGAAATAATCAATTAAATATATTAGAATGTTTTAATGAACAAATCTGGTATGAAATGTTTTTATCAAGATTGAGTGAAATTTGAACAGGGTAGAAAGGTTAAATATGTTTTATAGTACGTCTATATGCAAAACAAATTGTGTTTGTATGCGCAAAATTTGTGCAATTATTGCAAATTTATATGTGCAAAACACGTCTTGTAAGATCACAGACAGCATGTATTTAGTGAATATTATAAGCTTTCACAAAATGAAAAACATCATTTCATTGGCAAAACAAGTGAGTGCCTAGGTATGCAAAGGAGATCAAACACCAACACAAATTCCCGCCGTCAGGACTCCTTTTATTATTATTTAGTTGTAGAGACAGACAAGATTCGAGTGTGCAAACAATTCTATTTAGGAACCTAGTCCATTAGACAGAAGCCAATTTATACAGTACATAAAAATAAGGATGTAAAATTGGGAACCTGAACTAGTGGTAAGCGGAATAAAACTTCAAGCAGAGCAATCTCAAATGATATCAAGAACAAAATAAATACTCATATTGAAAGCTTTCCCAAGATTGTGTCACACTACAACAAAGCAAGCGCTAAAAAAAAAGCATCTTAGAATCAAGGCTTAACTTACAGAAAATGTATGAAGTGTACTTTCAGAAATTCTGAGAAAGCAGAGAAGAGCCATTGAAACTTTCATATTATAGGCATATATTAAATATGCAGTTTAACCAAGAATTCTTTAAATCAAAGGAAGACAGGTATGATCACTGTGAGGAGTATATATGTGCTGTAACCCAGGGAGAAATTACTAATGACATGCAATTTAAATAGGATCTGCACAGACAAGAATTAAATCTACCAGAAGTCTTAGAAATGATGAGAGAAATTTCCTTGATAAGTTAGCCATTTGCTTTGACTTAGAAAATAATATACCATGTCCCAAAAGTGATTTCAACAACTTTTTCTATAAAAGAAAATAAAGCTTGTATAACATGATGACACATGCAACATGGATGAAAGAAAAGAAAGCATATTGTTGCTTGTGGATAGAAGACATGTCAGGCAGAGATGGGAATGACGTAAGTTCAGCTGTATCAACCAGGGTTGACAAAGTGGGTCCAGCCCAGAAAAACCCACCCGCGTTTTTCTGGGCGGGTCCACCAAAGTGCGTTTTTACTGAAAATCATTTCTGAATCTGCAAATCCTCCTAATAGTATAATATAAATTTTCCTTTTAAGCCCAAAACCTAGGTTGTTTCTTTTTCACACTGCTCTGAATCGAGTCTGTTCTGTAATTTAGACTATATGAATCCAAATGTAGAGAAAATCTTCTTGATGGAAGCAGAGCTAGTTGGAACAGAATGCAGCGATTGGTCATACTACAAAAATCAGAATCAAACTTGTTTTTCTTTTACTGTATTTTTCCTTTAAGAAGTTCCCACCATTTTGAATTGTGACATAATACTGTCCGAGAAAAGTGATTTAGGAAAATAGTGTATCTGTAATTTTAAATGCCAATATCGCAGTACTGATATTATTCTGAATGATACTGCATTATCCATTCACCAGTTTCTTCCTCTTTTGTTAAATTAAGCCTTTCCTATCTAAACTTTTATTCCATTATATTAGCTAAAAAATGCTCGGTCCCGATGATCTGTTTGTAGCATTTCAACATAATTTCCTTGTGTTTTTTCAATTCTTCTGACTCCATCAAACTTCTTCAAATCTTAACAGAACATGACAGTGTGGTTGTATCTTTTTGCAGCTCATAAAGAGCTGAAGATATAATTGTTAGCTGCTTTTTTAAATTCAAAAACTCCTTCCCTCAAATACCACTGTTTTTTATTATTAATTTTTGTAAAAATCAATCTTAAATTTTTGCTTGATCTGTTTCAAACTTTAAGATAGCTTAACTTATAACACACGATAAAAATTTAAAAAAAAATGCTGTGTCAAATACTGCTATTTTCTGTAATAATTTCTGCAAAAATCTAAATTTCTTGTCTTAAAATGCCACTCCCTTGACTTATATGTCTACAGATAGGTTGTTTAACAAAGTTTTGTTCAAATATATTTTTGTTTAGAATATAGTGCACTATCTAGTAGTGTGTGCCTGCTGTACAGTACTGTATGCAGTTGGAACCTAGTTTGAGATATGTTCTGCCCGACATTTGCATATCAATTACAGATTTATTTAAAAGGAATGATCCTTCTGTGGATGCGCAGCATCCTCTACATGGTGTTGTAGGCAGCGGAGATACGGTTTGAGATGTGCATCAAAATTAGAGATTTGTTTAAAAGGAGGGGCCCAACAGTGCATGATTTCGATCTTTTATGCGATGTGGCATAGGCAGCGAAGATCCGGTTTGAAGTTTGTTCACTTCAAGATCTATATATAAAAGGACCAGCCCTGCTAGCAGGCAAAACCAGCTAGTTTAATTATCATAATTACTAATTATTATAACATTTTTAATTAATATAGTTACTATAAAAATAAAATTAATTATACATTGTGATAAATAAAATATATTTAAAAGTGATCAGAACTCACTTTTATCAGTTAAAATAGTATTAAGATAATTATAATAGTACTATTATTATTAGTATCAATAATAGTCAATAATATTAATAATAGTGTTAATAATAATTAAAATGAATCATTAATTGTATAAAAATTATTTTATATCAGTTAATAAACTTATTCTGATATTAGTTTTAAGTTTTTCTATTGATATTAGTATTAATACTAATATCAGAATAGAATAGATTTATTAACTGATATTATAAATAATATTAATTTGTAATAAATAGATCAGATGTAATTAAAAAGTGCAACTTAATAAATATATTATTAAATACACAAATATACAGAAGAATAACTAAAACCCACAAAAATCCAGAAAAGCCCACAAATACCAAATACCGAGAAAAACCCACAAATACCCAGAAAAACCCACAAATACCCTGGTGGGTTGGGTTTTTGCCAACCATGGTATCAACGACTGTTCGGAAGATACTTTCCTCGTGGTCATAGTTTAATTTTATGGTGCGGCAGCTGTGTCCCTCAGAATAGAAACCAAATGATATCTTATGAAATTACAATACTTATATAATCTCATTTACATATTAAGGACATTACTCTAAGATATTGTACACCTGGAAAATTATATGTCCCAGAAGTGGATAATATTCAGAGCCAAATAGAATGAGCAATAAAAACAGCTGATTTTTTTTTTTTTAACTTTTATTTATATGTCTTCTGCTGAGAGTAAATTGCAGTAATCCATTAGAATAAAGCCAGAACAATTCTTATATTTCCACACGTGTAGCAAAAAAATTGCCATTGATCTTGTTCTGTACACCAAGGTGACACAATTAAGATTCACACAACTTATTGAGTTTAAGGCCCCTGTCCTTGCTCGAGGAAACGCTCGCGAGCTAATGCTATTCCTATGGGGAAGCATTTTGCTAATAACTCTTTCGCATTTTGACATTTTTGAATATTTTTTTTGCATTGGATAGCTGAGGTGCATGCCGACAGCGCGCCTTTTTTACTTTTTCGATTTTGGTTGCAGATATTTTTTACAAAGTTAGTTTCACTTTTAAAACCGGTTTCGAAACTGAAAGTGCTTTTTAAAAAATATATCTGCAATCAAAAGCATAAAAGTAAAAAGGTGCGCAATTGGCATGCACCTCAGCTATCCAATGCAAAAAAAAAAAAATATTCAAAAATGTCAAAATGCGAAAGAGTTATTAGAAAAATGCTTCCTCATACGAATAGCATTAGCTCGCGAGCGTTTCCTCGAGGGAGGACAGGGGCCTTAAGACAAGCAACTGTTGTGATCAGAATTTCACAGTGGTGAATTTGCAAAAGAGCCTCTCCAAACGACGAGGAGTGTCAACATCATCTCCACAAAGCACTTTACTAAATCCCAAAACAGCACAGAGAAAGAGGTATTGCATTAACGAAGAAAAAGTAAAAGACCTGCAGAGCATGTTAAGGTGGTTTTAGAGAGATGACAGGTTATATTTTCAAAGCATGTTTAAGAGAAATTAGCCTAACTGTAATATAAATAAAGCATGTAGTTTAAGAAACTCTGCATTAACAAGAAGAGTATCAAACTTATTTTGCTGTTTTAAAAGTTCTTCAGAGATATAAAGTCTTTTTTTTCTTTGATCAAGAGCATACCTGACTGCAATACGAAAAAAATTAAATAACTTCAATATAATCACAATTTTTTTATCTTAATTTTCATACTTCCTCATTATAATAGCACACTGAAAAAGGAAAGCTGCTGGGTTCACATTTAATACAAGTAAATATTGAAGCTATTTTATGTTGAGTTAAATAATATATTTAACTTATGTATATTCATTAGTTTTTAGAGGATGTTTTTAATTAGTATGTATAAATGGAAGCGGCAATTTGCTATTATTGTGCTAAAATATAGTTAGTAATAAATATTTTAATATTCTCCGATGTTTATTCCAGTTAATTAATGAAATTTCACTTTGTTAAACTATAAAAAATTACCCAAATTAAGAAAAATATGTTTCCTTTTTTTTTTCATGATAAAACTATCTTATTCCAGTAACAAAAGGAGCCAGTAACAAAATTTATCTTTGACACTTGTGATAATGCATATTATTATAATCTGTCCTTTTTTAATATGAGAAAAAAATATTGTTTAGCAAAAAGTAAGTGAAACCTAGAAAAAAAAATTAATTGCAATCTCATTTGCTTACAAAAAGTCATCTTAAAAACAAATTATTTTTTGTTTAAACATGCAATATAATACATATAAGTAATATAACACACTTTTAAATCTCAGTAACTCGCTAACAATCAACAATAATTTTTATAACGTATCAGAATATGATAATCAAAGTATTTTTCTCACCTAATGTTTTATCAGGAATTAATTAATTTCTTTGATGAACAGCTTATATATAATAAGTATTATTCATTTAGCATTGTTTCTTCATTCAAATATTTACCGTTATCTCATATTCATAATATTTTCAGAACCAGTTTCGTAAGCGAAAGTA
This sequence comes from Maratus speculifer, assembly GCA_964019185.1. Classification (NCBI taxonomy): domain Eukaryota; kingdom Metazoa; phylum Arthropoda; class Arachnida; order Araneae; family Salticidae; genus Maratus; species Maratus speculifer. The sequence continues at coordinate 3,270,522 of CAXHSM010000423.1, read as the reverse complement.
ATTTTGTAAAAATTGAGAAAGTAAAAAAAGAGCAATGTAGAAATGCACCTCAACTATTAAATCCAACAAAAATTATTTTAAAATGTAAAAATTCAAATCAGATATCAGGAAATAAATAACCTCCCCATAGGATTAGCATTAGTTTGCAAGTGCTTCACTTGATGAGGACATGATCCTTACTTGTTATTTTTTGCTTCGAAGAACCAAAAATCTGTCACCTCTTAAGTGGGATTGCATAGTAAACGTTTAGATATTAAACATGATATTTTACCTTAGCATTATGGGACAATGTCAAATCATTCAAGCGACCGAAAAAAATCTGCTTATTAAGTGGTTCATATGAAGGCGAGCGTCTAAACTAGCTCTGACCATATATTTAACAAAATTAGATGTCACTATGCTCATATACTATGATTGCATACATAGATGCCATATAAACTGACAAAACAAAGGCTTTCCAGTTGCCTTCAGCAATCGACTGAATTACAATGAAAACAACCTTGGAAATTTGGAACAAATTTCAGGATGATAGGAGCAGAATGTGAAATTATCACTTCATTGGTGCATTATGAGAAAGTCCTCTGAGCTGAAGAAAGCAGAAAAGTCTAAAAAAATAAAAACTTTTGCCAGATAGCAGTTTTGTATAGTACACTACATATTTATGATTATACATAATAATAGTAAAATTATGAATATACATAAACAAGATTATGATGTTTTTATGTTTTTATGTATTTATGTGTTATTTATACTTAAAAGCATTTTAAAAGTAAGCAACACATTTGCGATCGCAAGATCTGAAAGTCTTAACAGTAATAAAAAAATTAATTTTAAACTGCATGCAATTTTGAATACACTTTCAGATCGTTTTGGTATAACTGATGAATCGTTTACAAAAATCATCATAAGAGATAAATCAGGATATGTGTATCTTAAAATATTTAAGTGATGAAATTTGTATAATTAGAAAAATTTCTAAGTTGTTGATGAATGAATGACATTTTATTTTATTTTATATGAAAATTAAAGTTTTGGTCAGAAGCAAAGACAGCCAATTTGGGTAAAATGCAGAAATGATTAACAAATATACAGGTCTACAAAATTTAACTTTTTGCCTGGGGTTTTTTTGAATTGATGTAAGTTGTAATTAATCTGTTATGCTTATTTATAAAATAGTAGCAATTTTTATGTATCACGTCAGGATTTTTTACAGTTTAGAAATTAAGAATTTGGAATTTGAGAATATACAATTTACACAACATTCATTAAAAGTGCACAAAAAAGTCATAAATGACTAAAATCATGTATACATATATAATGATTGTGTGAGCACATTTTATAAGAAATTACATTGTAATATATACGATAAATTTACTTTTCTTTGTCATCAAAAGAACGCCTGTTTCCTTTAAATTTTTAAGCTGGTTGGCGTTTTCTTTTTTTGCTCTCAGCAGTAATCTTCTAACGTACCGACATTACAGTGTCCTTGATAGCCTTTTTCCATGCATCTTATGTTGCGCTGAAATCTCTCACTTTGTTCTTCATTCATTTCACACAGGTTTTCAGAAAAATATTCAAGATGAGAGTACAGAAAATATATTTTTAAACACTTGTTACTACTTAATTTTTAAAATTTTTGAATTTTTTCAACAATAATTGCATAGTTAGAATCTTTCTAATTTCTTTAAAAATTCTGAATAACATCTTTGAAACAAATTCATGCATCTTTCTCATTTGATTTCGTATTTTCCTCAAATATTTCGTCTTTCTATAACAGTCTTATATATTGGCCGACAAACACACTTTATTTGATTTTACTTTCCGATAAAGCCCTTTCAGTGAAAAAACTTCATTTAAATATCGAAAACAATCCCCTGTCTTATCTAAGGTTTTACGAACTGTTTTATTAAACTTAGTTTGATGTACAGGGGAAACAAGGGATCTTCTTTTGGTTTAATTAAGTTCTGCCAAATCACAATTTTTGATCCTGGATTTGAGTTTTTCTGGCAAGCCATCCTTTCCTTATCCAGTGTTGGTGTTTAGGTAGGCTGCTCCACTCGTATAAGAAACAAGGGTTTTTGATACAGCTCACCTTATTGACTGAATAACATTGGTAAAATTTTGAAATTCCCCACTGACTTGCCATTTTTAATACTGAGGAGAAAATCAAGTTTATCATATGATTGTTTAAAAATTACTGAATGAGGTAAAGGATTTCAAGGTAGAACATTAATATTATTAAGTTACATTACTATTATTGAACATTACTATTATAAGACACCTTAGTAGAATCAATAATACCAATAATCTCTACTGAGATTATTAATGGGGAAATAAATGAGTCATATGTCCACAAATATCTGAACAGTAAGCAAGTGAATTTTCATGGGAAAAATACTTGATAAATTCTTTTTCTCAATTTCTATACAAAAAATATGTTGTTCCTGAAGGAAGTAAATTTTTATTCTTAAGTAACTGACAAAACAAACATAAAATATCAATAAATGAACAAAATAAATGTATCTTCTCACTACAAATGCGCAGAAGAAAATTGCACCTTCTCAGGGAAATATCAACACGTAATGAGATGCCTACATTTATGTTTCATATCCTTTAGTGAAGTATTGCATTTTACATTTATTAATGTAATTTTATTAAGAAATTAATTTTTGTTTTTATTAAGAATCTATTTTATTTAATTAATAATACACATTAATTTTATTGAAAGGCAACACCTCCTTTTTTCTGTGGAGAAAAAAATGTGGGTGATAGCAAAAAACTAATGTCATTTCTGTGATCAGCATGTCTGATTTACAAAGAAAAAAATGCTATTCTGCAAATCTCAGATTTGTGTAGACCTGTGTTATGTATCTGATTAATTTGTATATGTGCTTTTATTAATTATTTAAAACCTTTTGAACATTCTCGGTCTAAAAAAGAAAATTCTGTTTCGTTGTTATTACATGTTCCAGCAGACCTACTAGCTTGTTATATGTCAGATCTTTACTTCAATGATCCGCCAACCTTTGGCTTATAATTCTTGATGTTGCCTCAACCAAAAGCCAACTGTTAGGTTGATTTTATTTTTGTTAATTAATCTGAATAATTTTGTAATTATATTACAAAAAGAGCTTAAATGAGTTTGGATTTTATTTTTAAAATCATCACAAAGCCTTATTATTACTATTGCTGCATAACTTCTTTAATCCAGAATCAGCACTATTAGGCAATTCCGAATTATAGAATAATAAATAACTTTAAAATTACACTAACATAGTTGGAATAATTATACATAAGGTTAATCATGTAACAACTTTGGTATATAGCACCTAGAAAGACCAAAGTAAGTCACATATTAAATATTTAAATAATAATAATAATAAAATCCAATATCGAAATGTTTTAGTGCTATTTTCTTATGTTTGGAGAAAGAGGAATAGCAAAATTAACATTTTTTTTATTTTTTAGAAATTAATATAAAATAAGGCATCTTATATCAGCTGCTATGTAATAAGAAAGTTCTTACAATTTTAAAACTGAAAAACAGAAGAGTAAATTAGACAATGTTATTTCATTTTTCTTAATCTTTTAATGAAATTCCTTCGTGTATGTGTGATGGTGCCATCTATGATAGGTGATTGAAAATAAAAACATAGAAATGTACTGAAATGTCAGATTATGAAAGAATCATAATTATTAGAGATGTCAAGATTAAACACCTAAACATGAACAAGATTGTGTACATTTTCTTACGCATCTTCAGACATGAATGAGAGATGATAAAGAGGCTACTTCACTCATGCTGTGAGCTCACTAATAACTACGCTATGAAAAAAAAATCTTTTAATCCTCTGAGCGTCTTGCAAATGAGTAAAATTGTAATTTTTTTTCTCTGCATTTTGTTTTAAATTTTCAGATGATATGAATATTTCAATAATTAAAAAAACTTAATTACAAATATGAATGTAATCCTTGAGAGGATTAATTATTCTAAAATGTATTGAAAATTCATTAAATTTATAGCAATATATTATCATCATAAACATTGATTATATTGCATAAATTAAACCTGAAGCTTAGTTAATGGAATATAATGATCCAAACAGGCCCGTATCTCAGAGGGCGCTATGGGCGGCTCAGCCCCCACTAGAATATTTTGAGCCCCCCCTGGAAAAGATTCCAAGGTCACTCGATTAATTTCTGTTCCGAAAATTCAAATGAAATTCTGTTCAAAAATCTAATTTAGTTTTGAGACCCTTTCACAGTTTTGCAGAGTTACCAAATTGTATCTAAAATAGGTGTTTCAACACTCCCTCATCCTATTTGTATGTAAGAAGCTAACATGATGTTTCATTTTGCACCAGTTATACACTCAAAATTTTCATCATCTTATACTTTTCTTAGCATAAAATGAAGTTAGTACAACAGTTTAATATGAAACATAGTACCTACAATGTGAATAGTCATTAATTTATCTTTCTGCGTCAGAAAGAGAAAAAAAAATATGACCCCCCCCCCCCCCTTATGGTTCACTTATAGCTACGGCCCTGGATCCAAACATTTAGGGAGTTAAAATATCTTATTAGCATTTCAATATTTCTAAATGATTTTTTTTTCACTGTATAAACTGAAGTCGATCTTTACAACATCCGTTTTTTACTTTTTCGATTTTGTTTGAAGATTGTTTTTATGAGGCTATTTTCACATGCAGAGCTAAATTCAGAAAGTAAAAATATCCCCATGTCCTCAGACTCAGCCAGGTGTGGAGATCTACCAATTGGTTTGAGCTAAATTATGGAAAAATCTTTTAACAAAACTGAAAAAGTAAAAAACGACCTATGTAGAGATCAACTAGCAGCTTTCTAGTGAAAAAAAATGAGGCCTTGTGAATAATAATAATAAAAAAAATTATAACTTGCAATATTCCCATTGTTTGTGATTCAATCAAACAGAAAAAAAGACATCCTTTTCACTGGATAAACAATAATTTTTATTTTTTGATTTCAATATAATTTGAATCTAACACAATTTAAATTTGCTAAAAAAGAAGATCATATAAAAAAGCAATCCATCTATTCAGAAATTTTTATGAGAAAAAAAAGTACAATATTAATAAAAGATTGAAAAAAAAAATTACAGTCGGAGTTCTATAATCCGCACACGCTGTGGCCAAAGGTTGTGCGGTTTATGGAATATTGTGGATTATAGAGTATTATGTATATTATACGTCATTTTATTATTCTAGACAATTTTAACCCTTAATTTTAACCCTTTAATCAGTACAATATGAGAAGATAAATATGAAATCTAATAATTAATTTAATATGCTATCTGAAAAAATGTCTTTTTAAAGTTATTTTGTTAAAAAATTTATAGATAAGTGTATTTAAATAAAAATAATTACTATGAATGTTTTGTAATGCAATAATCCGTTTTTTACTGTTAATAAAATAAAAGAGTTATATTAACAAAAAATAAATGTTTTATTATGATATGTTTTTCAATTCTTTTATTATTTGTTTTAAAAATCACTTTTGGAGCACAAATTATTATACTTTCTTAACTGTTTATTTCATTGTTTACATTTGTAAAGTAACGAGAATTATAAAAAATTACGGATTATGGGAGCGCGGATTATAGATCTTTGACTGTAATGTATCAATAAAAAAAAAATTTTAGTTGCTAAGTTTTGAAATGTCTTCTTTCTTTTCAAGTATGGGCAAAACTAAAATAATGCCATTTTTAACAGGAGAGTACAGTTCATACATTTATACGATAATGGTGCTTTTAAATAACATTTGATAACTTTCTTTTTAAATTTAGAAACAAATTTTAAAGCCTAGTAATATTTACAATGGAGAGCAACAGAATAACAGATTGAAAAAATCAGTTACTCTTTTTTTTTTACAAAATTTCACCTTGTTTATATTGAAGAATATTTTCTTAAATGAATAATACAGAAATTTAAACAAATGACAGAGTGCATTTTCCATTGGTGTGCATAACACAGAAAAACTGTAACTGCATTTGTTTCTTTTCTTTTCTTTTTTTTTCAAAATATAATTTTTTGTATATGCTTGTCATGATTTCTCCACCCCCATTTAAATCTAGTTTTTAAACAGATGCACTTAGTGGATGTAAATTAAAGTCCTACTCAGACATCGAATTTTTCGGTGATTACAGACAAAGGCAGAATGGCAAGAGAAAAGGTATCATCCTGTGTTAAATGCCAATACACTTCAACTTTACAAATTGATTGAGATATAATCATTATATAAATAATAACATTATGTTTGTGATTGTGCTTATGACGGCCATTTATCAACATGAGGGATATTGGCCCTAAGAAGTGGGGGAATGCCTTCCATGAGGATCATTCTATGTGAATCTAACTCGTGTTTATACAAGGAAATCCAATGTTTGAAAAAAAACTATGGAAAACTCCAAACATTTAAAATAACGGATGTGATTGGGCTCGAACCCAGCACCTTCCATCTAACAGTTTTGAGATCAAAAATTTCTTGTCATTGGTGGGGCAATAGCATTATCCATTGCATTTTGTTTAACTTTTATAAAACTTTATCAATATTCTTTTAGTTAACCCTTTATGTTCTAAATCAAGAAAATTTCATTCTTCTAGAGGATTTTTTGTGAATTTTTGAAACTACATGACAAGACTTACAGAATCATTTAATAAATTTTAGAAGGATTTTGTAAATTAAATTTAAGTTAGAATTTAGAGGAATTTTGTGACATATTTATAATTCTTTTCAAATCTTTTATTTAATTATTTTGTAAAATTAAAAAATGCACAAATATAATAAAATAATAAAAAAATTTCCAAACTGAACTTTTCTTCCCCAATATTTCTCGGACAAGAAAGCTGAGAAGGTTCAAAAGCAACAGAAATCTTTCAAAAAAATTTTTTGTTTTGTGCAACCAATAATGCTTATAGTTTAAGGTAAAGCAATGTATCTGTAACTCATTCTAAACTGCATTGCTACTTATTGATGTATCAAATGAATTTTATAACAAGTTGCTTTAATGGTACTTTAATGCGACGTTGGGACATAAAAATTTAAACTAACACTGACAAGATTAGTATTCTTTTTGTATGGTTCTAAAAAATAATGCTTAGAAGACACATTTTTGTGGTCTCCCTATTGTTCTTTTTAATAATGATCATTTGCCAGTAAGTTCCTTAAAATAGGTTGTTTCTGCAGAAACAGTGCTGCAACAGTTTCATCAACCCACAACAAATTCACCTTACAAAACAAGGATAAATACAAGACAACATATGTATTTTAACATTTGCATAAAACACCATTCATTTTTTAAAATCTCTAACATTATAAAAAAGACCAACAACTTAAACACATTATAAACAGAAATAATAAAAAAAACATAAAAAATCATATTTAGAGAGGATAAAGAAAGGAATAAACTCCACCTCCAAATCGTGTTTTTAGTTCATTAATGCATAAAAACAAATAGTCATCATCTCCCCCCCCTCTATTCATCACGTTATGCTTACGGTTGTTTAAAATTTTGTAATAATTAGCTTTTTAAAAAAATATCCAGCAACTTAACTGTTTCAACCTTCATTACTGACCTGCAGTGACACCTAAATGAGCTACTTATCTAATATTCTCGAACATTTGGGACCTTTCATAATCCAAAATGGTAGGATATAAAATTGAGTCAAAGAAATTAGAGCAATTTTTTAGATAAAATTTTCATACGCACATTTGCTGCTACTGTAAAATAGCAGCAGGCAAGACCGAGCATAGGTCGGTCAAATTTGGCCTTCAGCTCAACTCATAAAACAATACATTCTAGGCAGCATAACAATTATATATCACTGCCAAATTCACTGATATTATTTAATTTTACGCCCAGCAAGCTGCAAATGTTTTGGAATTGGTAATTTTGAAATTTGAATTTTCTGCCAAATCTGGGGAAATGGTGCCAGCTTAGCGACTTAGTTTATTCTTTATATTTCAACAAGTTAATAACTGTTTGAATCTTCATTTCCATTAAAATACAATGAGACAAATAAAAGTTAGACACCAAAATGACACATTCATAAAAAATTTTCAACCATGTGATCTTACCTTGATGGTTTTCTCTTACCACAAAATGGTAGGATACAAAATATAGTCATGATCATCAGATTTTTTTAGACAATATTTGCAAGCACACAAGATTTGCTAGATGATAGGAAACAATATGGCAGTGCCACAAAAAATTCTAAATTCGAAAATACAAGACACAACAAACAAACAAACAAAAATGAAAATAAACCTTAAAAAACAAAATGTACTGTTGATTAGGCTATACAACTGATATTTATGAATCAAGTAAACATGGAGAATAAATATTGAATTTGTTATATACGTTATTTATCTATTTTTAAAAATAGGTAAATTTGCTAATAATGTGTGCAATGATTACATAATAATGAGATATGCTTCACTTAAATTCTTGGAAAATTTTTTAAGAAAATTTAAAAAAAGATTTTTTGGTACTACTCTGTTATCCCGTCGACCAATTTCGCCAAATTACACAAATCGCCAAACTAATAACCAAACTAAACATACTGACATAATTTTTATTTTAAATAATGAAAAAACAAATAATTAGTAGAATATTAATAAAAATATAAATAAAAAGTCAAAATAGAAATCACTTAATGATATTTTAAATACGTGAATCGTATTTAGTGTCATTGAATGTGACATTCCCGATCATCCATTATTGGCATTTAATCTTATAGTTTGGCGATAATTTTTTGGTCGACGGGATAACCTAGTAGTACCGATTTTTTTTTTTTTTTTTTTTTTTTTTTGCAACAAAAATATTTATAGCATATTTCTCGTATTTCTAAAAAGTATTACTTCAACAAAACCATTCGTAAGCCTATTCCTATAAGATATTGAGGTACAAATTTCATTTCAAGTTCAAATTAAATTTTTATTTCAAGGTAAAATTACTTTACAGTGAAATAACAAAACTTGAAACAAAAACCATAAAAGGCTTTAGAGAATGGTTTAATTCCCAATGGGTTCGGCGTTATTTACTTATCAAAATGACAACTGTGGCAGTTATGGAAAAATTTTACAATTTTTTAATCACTAAATAAATAAATAAAAAAGATATCTGATAATACTAAAAGCAAAGACATATACAGTAGACTCCCTCAAATCTACACATAATTTACAAATATAAACAATGAAACATTCAGTTTTGAAGTAGGGACAAATTTTGACTTTTTTATTTTTATATTAATTTCATAAATATTTTAATTTGTAATTTTCATTAATATTACTGAATTCATGTGTTTTCATGAAGGAAAATTTACTTTGGAAAAATAAGATATTGCAGATATCACTGGTATTACAATCTTTTTACCAAATAAATTAATGTATTAACCAAAATTTTTTCGTTATTAAGTCTGGTTAAACTTGAAATAAAACTTTCTTATTTTATAATTTTGATGTGAATTACTAATGTATGTTTATAAAACGAATTTCATATGAAAAATGCATCTTATATTTATAATAAATATTTAATCATACATTATTAATTATTAACTTGACCTTTGCTTTTAATATATTAATCATGTTAAAAATTATCTAAATTTTCATTATTTTAGTTTATTACATATTTTAATGTTTTATTATATTGTTAAGCCTTCATAATAGTTTCAATTCCATGGTTAATTACATTCAAATTACTGTCTAGAAAATGTAAACAAAGCAATGACCAGAAATCTGCAAAACCTCTGGTAATAAGCTTTGCTGATTTGAAGGAGTTTAATTTATTGATTACATATTCAAATTTGACATTAAAAATATGAGATTTTCTAAAGGTGTCTATTTGATATGAGACAATAAATGCTTTCTTAGATGACTGTTCTTAGTAAATCCTTTGGAACATATTTCACAAACGTAGGGTTTCTCTCTAGTATGAGTCAGGAGATGATTTCTTAGAATATAATTCCGAGAAAATGCTTTAGAACATATTTCACAAACAAAGGGTTTCTCTCCAGTATGAGTCAAGAGATGATGTCTTAAAATCTTTTTATCTGAAAATGCTTTGGGACATATTTCACAAGAATAGGGTTTCTCTCCAGTATGAGTCAAGAGATGAATTCTTAGAGTACTGTTATGAGAAAATGCTTTGGAACATGTTTCACAAACATAATGTTTCTCTCCAGTATGAGTTGAAAGGTGGCTTCTTAGGTTACTCTTATCAGAAAATCCTTTAGAACATGTTTCACAAACATAGGGTTTTTCTCCAGTATGAGTCAGGAGATGTTTTCTTAAAGTACTGCTATGAGAAAATGCTTTGGAACATACTTCACAAACAAAGGGTTTCTCTCCAGAATGTGTCAAGAGATGTTTTCTTAGATAACTGTTATGAGAAAATGCCCTGGAACATGTTTCACAAACATAATGTTTCTCTCCAGTATGAGTCGTCAGATGGCTCCTTAGATTACTCTTATTAGAAAATGTTTTGAAACAGATTTCACAAATAAAAGGTTTTTCGCCTGTACCAGTGGAGGAATATTTTTTTTTACCACCATCTTGAGGAACAAAGTGATGTTCACCAGTGGAAGATTGTTCTTCAGTAATCGATGACATTGTCGCATGTGAAAATTTTATGTTTCGGATGATAACAGAATCTTCTTAAAAGTATCAGTATGAAGAGATTATAGCCATTTTCATCCAAGGAGATGTCCTATTGAACTTCAGTAAGAAAGTTTTATCAACCTTTCAGTCTAGGAATAACAATAAATAAGTAAATAAAATAATGCATTTTTTTAATATATAGCAGTAAATTTTAATTCTGAATTAAGTTATCACATATGACAAATTTCATTTCTTTAAACAATTCAAAAATCAATACATTAAAATGTGATATTTTATGTATATTTAAGTACAACAGAACTTGAGTAGATAGTTTTCATAGATACATATGTATAGCTGTTCATGCAATACAGTAGACACTTGTATTTTAGGCTCTCTCATATTCATACTAATAAAAACAAAAAAATTATTTTATTACATATTTGTAAATTTACTTCTCCCGCCCTTAAAATTCAGCCTACTTTTACAGCACATTCACGAAACTATCCAAACAAAGTTTTTGCTTCTTTACTGTCCATACATTCAGTTTCAATTCAATTTCATCACTATTTCTTACAAGTCATACAAATAGTTATTCACGTTGTTTAGCTTTAGAGTTATGTATATTTTTTCAAAACTTTTTTAAACCTTAAAGTTTACACTGAACATTTACATTATAGACAAGCTGCCTGCCTCATGTGACCATTTTGGTTATTCTTAAATATAATGCTAAGTATTTTATGATGCCACAATTTAATTTACTTGTTCAATCCTTTACCAAATTAGAAAATTCTGATAGAGAATCAAGAATTCATTCATTCATTTTATGTATAATACATAGCTTTTATTTAAAACTGAAACATTTTAAATTCATGATTTTTACTTATTTCTTTAAAAAAACAAAGAAAAGAAATGAAAAATAATAAATATAATAAACCATGAGATTTAATTTTAACATTAAATAATTATTTTAATTTACCACACAGAAAAAATAGTTAATTGGCGAGTTAAAAAGTTGGAAAGATTCTTACACTGCTAATAGAATCTAGATAGCTACTAAGAATTTTTTCCGAATCACAGCAAATATTTATAGTTTTATTCGAAAAAATACTTTTGGTTCAAAATGGCCCATTATGTTTGCTCATAGATAATCTTGTTGTTTATGACAGTTACATTAATTGCACTATTATAATATAGATGAAATAATGTCGATGGATCTGTATTGGAAATTTATTAATTGCGCTAAGTATCAAAATAGACACCTAACATTGAAAAAGCAAAACAGCTGGCCTGGAACTCTAATGTCAGTCACATAACTTAGGCTATATTTTACATTACGTATTTATATATACAACTACATATTTTGTTTGTATTTATGTCGACCAATTATCTACACTGTGGGATATAGGCCCTAAGGGGTGTGATAACCTCCTTGAATGTCTTTCTAAGAAAACTTAACCTGTATTTATGCAAGGAAATTCAAGGTTTGGAGAAAACAATGGAAAACTCTGAACAGTTAGTCCGAAGGTCGTGGTTGGGTTGGAACCCAGCACCTACCGTCTACGAGTTTGGAGGTCAGAACCTCTCAGCCACTGGTGGGGCACTACATATTTTGAGTTTGTTCTTATAAAAGTTGCCTTGTTATTCATAGAACAAAATAGCAAATCAACTCTTTTTGTTCCCAAGTCATATTGATGAAGCCCTGCCTGACATGGTAATAAATCCAGTAAAAAGCAAAATAGACAAATATAATGTAATGTTTGATAAAATAAATTTGTGTCGTATTTTTTAGTTACAAAAACAATATGCAAATATAATGAAAAGTGAATATAAATATTTTTATAATTTATGAATTATTTTTAATAAAAAAAATAGCTTCTCTCCACCCTTCTCTTGTATCTGACTTTTCGTATAATTAGATTGCTCCAGCTCACATTATTTCAGTCTTTAAGAGTTTCTTTTTAAACAACTCTTGATTTAAACTCTGGAAAACATTATTCTATACAATATTTCATTATTTATCAATCTAAAGCTCACAGAATAATGCTTTTGACTTATTTCTGGTTCAGTAAGTGAGACAGTAAAATTAAAAGAAAACAAAAACCCTTTGCAAATAGCAAAAAAAAAAAAAAAAAAAAAAAAAAAAAAAAAAAAAAAAACATTCTTTGTTTGAGAGGCATTGTTTTTGAAACAAAAATCATAACTTTACTCATTTCAAGTAGGTTTTTTTTTTCTTTTTCATTTTCAAGTTAAAATTTCCACTAAAAGGTTTTCAAAAGGATAGAAAAAAAACAGTTTGATGAAATGCATGATTCGATTAGCGATCAATAAAAAAACACCAGCAGTTTGTGTTTTGATGAAAGTTTTTTGAAAAAATACATTTTATGCAAGAACAGAGGCTTATAAATATTCTTTCAGCCTTTAATCATCTTGCAGAATCTTTCAAGAATGATTCATAGAATAACTGCCATCAAACAATTAATATGAAAAAAAGAGTTTTTGATTACATTGCAAATCTATATTTTTTAATCATTTGAAAAAATGAACAATTTTTATACCAAGCTTTTTCTTCATTCAAAATTTAATATATGATTAAAAAAACATTAGATTAGGTTTTAAGACAAAAATATAATCTCTTCAAATTAGATCATTTCAACAAGAATAATGAAATCACAGAGATATCCTGTACTCATCAGTAATTCAAACGAGTGTAAATTAACGCATCCTAAATACAAGTACAGTAGTCAAATCCGCATATCTTGGGACCAGGGTTTTGTGGATTTTAAAATTTTGCAGATTTCTGGTCATTGCTTTGTTTACATTTTTTAAAAAGTAATTTGAGTGTAATTAATAAGGAAATCAAAAATATAATGAATGCTTACAATATGCTAAAATATTAAAATAAGGAATAAACTAAAATAATAAAAATTTAAATAGTTTTTAAAATGATAAAAAATACTAAAAGCGAAGGTCAAATTAATAATCAATGATGTACAATTAAATGTTCATTATAAATGTGTTTTTCCTAAATTAGTCAATGAAACTTGCTTCATAAAGGTACACTACTAATTCACATCAAGATCATAAAATAAAGAAGCTTTATTTCCGGTTTAGTCAGACTTAATAACTAAAAAACCTTGATTAATACATAAATAAGATTCTGATTACCAGTGATATCAGCAATATCTTGATTTTTTCAGAAATAAATTATTCTTTCTTCATTAAAAAACATGAATTCAATAATCTTAACAAAAATTACAAATTAAAAAATATATGGAATTGATATAAAACTAAAAAAGTAAAATTTTGCACCTACATCTGAACTGAATATTTCATTGTTTACATCCGTAAAATATGTGCGGAATTTAGAGAGTTGCGGATTTTTAGAGTGCGAATTTGAGGGCGTCTACTGTATTAAACATTCTAAAGTATTAATTATTCTAACTTTTCTATAATCAAAGACTTTCATAAAGTATCACCAGTTTGTGAAGGACCTACAATCTGTGTTTTGATGGAAATTTTTGATTTTATCTGTATTTATAGTGTACCTTTATAAATAAAGTTTCATTAAATAGTTCAAGAAAAATGCATGTGATCTTTCTGATGACTTTTTACCTATACATTAATAGATATTTACTTGACCTTGACCTTTAATAAATTAACCAGTTTTAAAATTATTTAAATTATTATCCTTTTAGTTTTTTAATTATTTAAATATTTTACTCTACTGCAAGCATTCAATATAATTTTGATTACATTATTACATTTAAATTATACTTATAAAATTGTAAACAAAACATTGACCAGAAAACTGCAAAATTCTAAGAGCTACACAATCTGTTATCTCAAGATGTGTGAATTTGAGAGATTCTACTGCATTAGTTTGCATTATTTTCAGATAGTAAATTAATTATTACCATTATAGCCAGTTCTCACCCATAAAAACCTTTATTTTTGCATGTGTAACATAGAAATAAAGCTTTGGTTTTTGAAACAAAATGATTTATGACACTATATATTTTGAACCTATAAGAAAAATAAAAGAAATAAATAAATGAGTTAAACATGCATGTTTAAATGTAAATTAAGTTTAAGTAAAAGATATTGAATGAAATTATCTAAATTATTCATATTTTAAATTAAATGTAATGCCGACTGAAACAATAATTGTGTTTTGTACAAAAATTTACTGTTATTTCAGGGGGTGGTACAGAAAGGGAGATTTTGTATTTCCGACCCCCACACCCTATCAAAAAAAGCAGTGAGATGTCCCTCCCATAGAAAATGTACATACTATGTGTATACATTTGTGTATGTACCCTACTGTACATACACAACTGTAGTTACATACTGTGTATGTAAATGTGTGTATGTACCCTACTGTACATACACACCATATGTGAATGTACAGTAGAGATTTTGTGTTTTCAATGGTTGGGAGGTGCAAATCCTGCCCCTCCCGGAAAACTATAAGATTCGCCATCGAAAGCTCTCTGGGAAAAAAGTGTCTGAATACAACAGTGCAGACAGTTTTTAGTCTCCCTGTGAGGGAATAAAACTATACACACTATGACAACTTCCTACAGTCGAAGTTCTATAATCTTCACATGCTATGGCCAAAAGTTGTGCAGAATATGGAATATTATAGATTACAGAGTATTATGGATTATATGTCATTTTATTATTCTTAGATAGCATTTAATCCTTTAATTAGTATAATATGCAAAGATAAATATGAAATCTAATAATTAATTTATATGCTAGCTGAAAAAATGTCTTTTTGCAGTAATTTTATTAAAAAATTTATATATAAGGGCATTAAAATGAAAATAATTACATATGTTTTGTAATGCTGTATTCTGTTTCTTACTGTTAATAAAATAAAAGAGTTATATTAACAAAAAAGGATGTTTTAGTATGATTTTTTTCATTATTTGTTTTAAAAAATCATTTTTGGATCCCGAATTTGTAAATTTTCTTATCTGTTTATTTCATTGTTTACAGTCGTAAAGTAACACAAATTATAGAAAATTGCAGATTATGGGTGCACAGATTTATCAAACTTTGACTGCATTTTAAAAACAAAATACATTTCAAACATATTAAAATTTTGCAATGACTGGGTAGTGTTATGAAAGTTATAGCCTAGAATGTGAAAAAAGGTAGGTTATTTTTGTTTTCTGGCCACAAATGATAGGCAAAATATTTTGTATCTTGCTAACACTTTTCCCTACTAATCTTATAACATTAGCCAATAACAAATAGGCATTGCGATGACAGATATAATTCTGTCTAAAATGCTTTGTGTTTGAATGATGCAATTTAAATATTTTGACAACAAACAGTTAAGGTTAGTTATTAAAAATTCGATAATGTCTGTTAATTTCTTTATAGAAATATGTAAAAAATAATGATGAAATATGTAAACACAAACCTATAAAAATAAATAAGAAAATGGTGTCATTGTTTCTATTTAAAGATGATCTTAAGTCAATAACAGGAATGTTTAAATAAAAAAAGCTATATACATTATTACGAAGAAGTATAATTTAAAAAATCTATTGCCTTCTTATAAAGGCTATTTCACTCACACATAAACATCGCCTCGCTAATATTAATCCTATGAGAGATGTTTTAATAAAATATTGCATTTGCATTTCAGTATTTTTAAAAGATAATTATTTTCTTGCATTGGATAGACCTACAAAGGTCATTTTTAACTTTTTTATTATAATTTGGCTGCAGGTTTCAGTGTCAGGATACTTTTACTTTCAAAATTGGTTCAAAATAATAATATTAAATAATAATAATAAAACACATAACAAAAACATAAAAACAATAGCCTTTGTACCGAAATCAACCTCATCTATGCAATGCCAAAAAAAAAAAAAAAAAAAAAACTTAATACACATAAATACAGTCTGAGTTCTATAATCTGCACAGGTTGTGGCCAAAAGTTGTGCTGATTATGGAATACTGTGGATTATGCGTCATTTTATTATTCCTAGATAGCATTTTAATCCTTCAATCAGTATAATATGAAAAGACAAATATGAAATCTAATAATTAATTTAATATGCTATCTGAAAAAAAATGCTGTTTTAAAGTTATTTTATTAAAATTTTAGATAGAAGAGCATTTAAATAAAAATAATTACATATCTTTCGTAATGCTGTAATCCGTTTTTTACTGTTAAAAAAATAAAAGTTATATTAACAAAAAATGAATGTTTTATTATGATTTTTTTCTTTCAATTTTTTTATTATTTGTTTTAAAAATCATTTTTGGATCACAAATTTGTAAATTTTCTTAACTGCTTATTTCATTGTTTACATTCGTAAAGAAACGCGAATTATAGAAAATTGCAGATTATGGGAGCGTGGATTATTGATCTTTGACTGTATATAGAAATAATCACATAATAAAGTAGAAATGCCAAAAGGATTAAACTTAACCAAGTAGTGCTTTTGTGTGACTAAAAAAGGCTTCTTCAGATGCATACATTAATGATTTATGCAATGACATTATACAAAAGATATTTTTATCAAGTTATTACTAGCAAAAGCAGCATAAGTACAAAAGTTGTATTTGTACTTGTAACCATGAGATAGATTGTTAAAAATAATGATAAGAATAAACTTCTTATTTCATTGTTTACATTCGTAAAGAAATGCGAATTATAGAAAATTGCAGATTACGGGAGCGTGGATTGTTGATCTTTGACTGTATATAGAAATAACCACATAATATATAGAAATACCAAGAGGATTAAACTTAACCAGGTAGTGCTTTTGTGTGACTAAAAAAGGCCTCTTATGATGGATACATTAATGATTTATGCAATGACATTATACAAAAGATATTTTTGTCAAGTCATTACTAGCAAAAGCAGCATAAGTACAAAAGTTGTGTTTGAACTTGTAGCCATAAGATAGATTGTTAAAAATAGCTGACAGTTGCCAGTCTTGTTTATCGCAGCAATAAAGCTCAAAACAGCAATTTGACATATGTTTACCTACATATAATTCTTAAAAATGGTAAACAACATTAATTTAATAAAAATAATAAGTAGTAAATAATATAAAGAAGAAAAATAACAAAGAATTAGAGAAATGGTAAACAATATAACAATAATTCTAAAACTACAACTTAATGCTTCACTAAGTGCATAGAATTTAGTTGGAAACTTATAGAAATGCAATACACTAACTTATTTAAAAAATAAAAAATAACATTTGATACGTATGAGTATTATTGGCAGAATTGTGTCTGACCTGGATATGCAAGTACAGTTTTTTGTTTTGTTTTATTTTTCTGTTTTAAATACCATAAACTAATTAACTGATAAGCAACATATTAAGTCAAAATATCTCAAAAATACAGTAAGTAAAAAATAAATAAATAAATAAATAAATAAATTCTAGCATTTGTGAGTAGTAATTTTTTGTTACAAATTCATAAGAATATTTTGAATCTGCAATTTATGTCATTTTTGAAATGAATTCAGAGAAGTAATACAGAAATTAAAATTTTAACTTTTTTTTTTTTTTCAATACAATGTTAAAATTACTATATGAAATGACAGACTTTAAAATTATGAATAATTGGTAACTAACTGATAACAAAGTATAACTTAGCAAAGTTCAGGAGTCTCAAAATATTTGATATTGTGGTGGTCACACTAGGAGGCAATAACACAAACAATCAACTCATCGAGTTCATGCCTGATAGTTAAGAATTAGTTAAAACTTGATTTGCATGTTAAAACGCAGATGGTTTGCCAAGTCCTAGCTTGGTGGAAAATAACTTGAATTTAGTGAATCACTCATAAGTTTAACATTTTGATTTACTGCTCTCAGTCCCCTATGTTTATCATATCTTTGAATGTAACATATTTTCTACTGCAAATTTTACTTAATGTAGTCAATGAAATAAGTATGACATATACACATGATAGATTATAACATATAAATTTCACATTTTTGTTCCATTTGAAAAAAAAGAAAACAAAACCCAGAAGGCTACATTATATCAAATAATTTGTGTCACATATTAAATATTTCTGTGGCTGAATTCAATATGGCAATAATATAAGATTAAATATGCAATTCCAAAGAAAATAAAATGTTGCAAGTAATAAAGATTGTTGGTACAGTGTATTTTTCTAGCATGAGAAAAGACAAACGCCATTTCCTAAATAGAGAACAACATAACACTTTTCTATTTATTTATTAATTTTTAATCTGTGCAACAACTACATTTATTGGCAACATATCTAATATTACGAAGATATTGGAATTACAAATTCATGGTTTCTTACCGTAAAATACCGTTAATCCGCCCTTCCCGATTAAACGCCCCCTCCCCACTTTATAAAGGATTTGAAATTTTCAAAAAATCCCAAGAAAGCGCCCTCCTTCCCGATTCTCAAAGGCGATTGAGAGCGAGATCAATCATTTTGAAATGAACGAATCATGAATCTTTGTTGAAATGTGCGTTTTTTCAAGATTTTTTAATTGATTTCATGCTTGTTTTGGCTTTTATTTACTAATTTATCCTTTTTTCTGCGTTTTTTCGACAGAATTTACGTTTAAAAAAGAAAAAAAACCCAAATTTTTTCAAGTATAAATATTTATGATTCATTCAACGATTCATTCATTTTATGATGATTCATTCCTGTAAATTTTGTTGAACGATCGCGAAAAAATCCCGTGTAAGCGCCCTCCCCTAACTATTGTACGATTTTTCTTTTCGTTTGGGGGGGGCGGATTATCGGTATTTTACGGTAATTTGCTTTATTATTTTATGTAAATTTTGATAAAATTTATATAAAAGAACTTTACATTCTCTAGGACAAAATACAACCAAATTCAGTCTTTGATCAACACTATGTTTTAAATTTAAATATTTTTTAAAAAATCAAACCAATTTGCTATTTTGAAAATTAAATTCAGATAATTTTTGCTGAATTAATTAAAAATAAATAAATAAATAAGATTATCAGCTATAATTAAAAGATTTTAATGATGCTTTAAATGACTAACTATCTGCAAAATGAAAGTTTCAATACAAAAAAATTTTGTGTATTATCAGACTACATTTTACATTGTCATACCACAAATTGTATAATTTTAGTTGAAGATTAACCAAAGAAACGATGTTGGTATTAACATGTACTTCAGTAAAGAAAGTAAGATTAATAAACTGACGCTTTAAAAGTTACCTGATCAAGGCTAGACACAAGACGCCAGTGCAAGAATGAATCTCGGATTTTTAGTCGTGCCATATTGAAAATGATTCATTAATTACATCAAAAAGAAGGGTTTCCAGAAGAATTGAATTAATCCATTAATACCATCCAGTGTAGTTGACAAATTACTTATTTATTAATACAACTGTTAAAATGGCAATATGACTAGTACTTTTTTTTCTATCTTTGGTTAACAAACTGACACAAGCTTTTCCAAAGAATCTAAGCTTAATTTTCATGAGTCATTCAAAATTGTGTCAAATTTTATAGCCGAGAAAATGTTTAAGTGCCATATTCATGAGTTTTGACTATTGCTTTCTACTCCTTTTTTTAATATAAATAAATGTTTTATTTTCTGTCTCATCATGTCTATGCAAGATGAGTCTAAGTCAACAACATGAATGTTTAAAAAAAATAAGCTAGAAACATTATTATGAAGAAATATAATTAAAGAAATCTATTGCCTTCTTATAAAGGCTGTTTCACTCCCACATAAACATTGCTTTGTAAATATTAATCCTATGGGAATTGTTTTAAAAAAATATCTCGTTTGCATTTCACTATTTTTAAAAGAAAATTTCTTGCATTGGATAGCCCTACAAAAGTCATTTTTAACTTTTGATTACAGTTAGGCTGAAGGTTTCAATGTGAGAATACTTTGACTTTCAAAATTGGTTTAAAAAATAGAAATATAAAATAATAATAATAATAATAATAAATATAACAAAAAACAAAAAAGTAGATTTTGTACAGATATCAAACTCATCTATTCAATGAAAAAAAATCACATAACAATATATAGAAATGCCAATAGGATTAAACTTAGTAAGGTGGTGCTTTTGTGTGACTAAAGAAGCTTCTTCAGATGCATATATTAAAGATTTATGCTATGACATCATACAAAATATGTATTCATTAAGTCATTCTTAGCAGAAGCAGCATTAGTACAAAAGTTGTGTTTGTACTTGTAGCAATGAAATAGATATTAAAAATAGCTGAAAGTTGCCAGTCTTGTTTATCATAGCAGTCAAGCTCAAAACAGTAATATGACATATGTGTTCACATAATTCTTAAAAATGGTAAGCAACATTAATTTAGTAAAGGTAATAAATAGTGAATAATATAAAAAAGAAAAGATAACAAATAATTGGAGCAATGGTAAACAATATAATAGTAATTCTAAAACTATAACTTAATGGACATTCACTAAGTGCATAGAATCCAGTTGGAAACATATAGAAATGTAATACACTAACATATTTAATAAAATAAAAAATTACATTTAGTATGTATGAGTATTATTGGCATAATTGTGTCTGACCTGGATTGGATCATATACAAGTACAGTTTTTGTCTTGTTTTATTTTTCTGTTTTAAATATAATAAAATAATTAACTGAAAAGCAACATATTAAGTCAAAATATCAAAAAAAAAAAGTTATAGCATTATTTTTGTTACAAATTCATAAAAATATTTTGAACCTGCGACTTATGTCATTTTTGAAATGAATTCAGAGAATAAATATAGAAATTAAAATTTTAACTTTTTTTTCCATACAGTGTTAAAATTACCATATGAAATCAAAGACATTAAAATTATGAATAATTGGTACCAAACTGATAACAAAGTATAACTTAGCAAAGTTCAGAAGTTTTTTTTTTAACATTATAATGATCACACTGAGAGGCAGTAACACAAACAACCACCTCATCGAGTTCATGCCCGATAGTCATGAATTAGTCGAAATTTGATTTGCCAGTTAAAACGCAGATGATTTGCCAAGTTCAATATTGGTGGAAAAAAAAACTTGAATTTAGTGATTCACTCGTGGGCTTACCATTTTGTTTTTACTACTCTCAGTCCTCCATGTTTATCATATTTTTGAGTGTAACATCTTTGTACAATAACTACATTTATT
This sequence comes from Maratus speculifer, assembly GCA_964019185.1. Classification (NCBI taxonomy): domain Eukaryota; kingdom Metazoa; phylum Arthropoda; class Arachnida; order Araneae; family Salticidae; genus Maratus; species Maratus speculifer. The sequence continues at coordinate 3,248,723 of CAXHSM010000423.1, read as the reverse complement.
GGCAGCAGATTTAATATTATAAAGATATTTAATTTCAAATTCATGGTTTCTTAACTTGTTTTATTATTTTGTGCGAATTTTGATAAAATGTATGTAAGAACTTCAGTAAACTAACAATTATATAGAAAATCTTTACATTCGCAACAACAAAATACAACCAAATTCAGTCTTTGAGCAACACTAAAATTTAAATTTAAATATTTTTAAAAAATCAAACCAATTTGCTATTTTGAAATTTCAATTCGGATAATTTTAGCTGAACTAATTAAAAATAAACAAATAAATAAGATTATCTGCTATAATTAAAAGATTTTAATGATGCTTTAAATGACTATCTGCAAAATGAAAGTTGAAACACATGAAATTTTGTGTATTATCAAAATACATTTTACAATATCATAGTACAAATTGTACAATTTTAGTTGACGATTAACCAAAGAAACGATGTGAGTATTAACTTACTTCAGAAAGATTAATAAACTGACGCTTTAAAAGTTACCTGATCAAGACTAGACACAAGACGCCAGTGCAAGAATGAATCTTGGACTTTTAGTCGTGTCGCATTAAAAATGATTCATTCATTCAATCGAAAAGGATGGATTCGAGAAAGATTGAATTATTCCATTGATACCATTCAGTGTAGTTGACTAATTACTTATATATGAATACAACTGTTGAAATGGTAATATGACTAATACTTTTTTTTTCCTTCTTTAATCCCCGGTTGAAAAACTGACATTAACCAAAACAAGTTTTACCAAAGAATCTAAGATTAATTTTCATGAGTTTTTCTAAATAGTGTCAAATTTTATAACCGAGAAAATGTTTAAGTGTTATATTGGTGAATTTTGACAATTGCTTTCTACTCCCCCTTTTTTATAAACAAATGTTTAATTTTCTTAATTGAAATTATTTATGGATTGATTCATTATTCATGAATGAATTCATCTATCTTGATTCATTATTTATGAATAGGTTCGTCCGTCGTGATTCATTCATTGTGTTGGCGTCTGTGCTTTTGTAACCATTTTACTCTGTAACAATCGCTACTTTTTAAAATAGTTTCTTGATCCATATTCTCTACTAAAATAAATTGATGGTAAGACATGTTTTTCTTTAATTATTCTTCTAATAAAAATCGATAAATTTTGATTTGATCGTGGGATTGGCACAAAATTTAAATTTTTGCTGGCATAGTCAATTAATCTACACAGGTAAACTGAGGAGAAAGAATAAAACCGAATGTTTTATAATTTAAAGGTTTTAAAATTTACGTAATATTTAAAACAAATACATTCCTTGCGATTTTTTTTTACAAGTATATTTTACTCTATGAAAACTATGTTCTGAGTTATTATTTTAGAAAACTTTTTAAATAAATTTTTAAATTCCATGCATATGAACAAATATTTTAATATAAATTTGAAATTTTTAAAAATCTTATTTGGAAGAAAACTTTTACAGTTAACCTTTGTCCTTGTTGAGTTATGTTGGTCAATGACTTTAAAAAAGTGCTTAGTGAACAAACAATGCTACATAATTTTGAGTTATTGCCATAGAAAAAATTTTGTACCCAACTATGGGGCATTCGAATAGTTAAAGGTAATTTTAATTTTTCTTTTTGGCAACACTGAATATGTTTGTAAAAAATTGTTTTGTGTGTGCATTTTAACCATCCAAACTTTCTGTAGTGAAAGCAATCCAGAGTAGAGCTGCAAATATAAGTGTCAAAATATTATCTTTATTGATGCTATACAGATCAGAAACTTAATTATCTGAAGATTGGGCTACCATTTTTTTTATCTAATGTGTTGTTGAAACGTTTAAAATTTTACATAAAGAGAAAATCCTAATGTCTCATTCCACCCTATTCTTCCCAATATTACTTCAATATTATATACAATGTATAAAATGAAAATATGTGTATTCCAAATGATTCAGATTCATTCTTTATCATACAGATTGCAAGATTCTTTGTGTTTTTACATTCTTTTCCCAGTCCCCATCATTTCATCACTACAATACTTGTACATTGCAATTACACTATTTCTAGAAATAATGTTTTTTTTCCCCTGTAAAAAAAAAAGACCATACTGGATTTTTCTTTCTCCCTACAGTTTTTCTTATGCATCAATAAATCGTTTGGCAACTGTAACCTAGTATTTGTCATTGTCAATGGCATTATAGTTTCAATTTGTGATTCATACTATACTAATCTAATGATTGACAAAAGTTACCTGATGAAAAATAATCACATGACTGCAACCTAATACAGTCAAAGATCAATAATTCGTGCTCCCATAATCTGCAATTTTCTGTAATTTGTGTTATTTTATGAATGCAAACAGTAAAATAAACACTTAAAAAAATTTACAAATTTGAGATCCAGAAATGATTTTTTAAAACAAATAATAAAAAATTGGAGTTTTTTTTTTGTTTAAATGTAATTCTTTATTTTAGTAACAGTAAAAAATAAATTGTATTATGGAACATATGTAATTATTTTTATTTAAATGCACATATATATTAATTTTTTAATGATATAACTTTGAAAAGGCATTTTTTAAAGTAGCATATTAAATTGATTATCAGATTTCATATTTATCTTTTCATATTATACTGATTATAGAGCTAAAGTGCTGTCTATAGTAATAATAAAATGACATAAAATCCATTATACTCTATAATCCACAATATTCTATAATCTGCACAATCTCTGGCCCCAACTTGTGATGCCAGATTATGATTTATATGTCTTTTTATTATTCTAGACAACATTTTAGTTTTATAATGATTATAATATGATAGAAATATATGAAATGTAATAATTAATTTAAGGGTCATTCCATGTCAGATCACCCAGATCATGGCACCCACCATCACCAATTTTGATAAAATTCAGTGAATTTGTAGAATTTCTAATGCTGATTTCAAAAACATCAATTATATTGAAATTGATCAAATGGTTTGTGAGTTATGAGCTTTTAAATAGCTCCCAAGATGGCCGATTTGCCACCATTTTGAATAGCACATGTGACAAGAAAAAAGTCCATAACTTCTTTCAGGTTTAAGCTAGAGCTTTCAAATTTTTTTTGTTTTGTTCAGAATAAAGTAAACTCTCATTTAAACAGATTTTTGTGAACCTCATTTAATAAAAATGCTGTCAAAAAACAACTTTTTGTTATTTCTTTAAGTAAAAAAAGGGGCAACTTCATTGGCTGATTTCCCCCAATGTACCCCCTTCAAATTTCATCCAATTGCATAAATAAGCAACTCAAAGTGTGTTTTGATGACTAATAAAAAAACTTAATGAGCAGTTCACAGGTTTTTATTTAAAAAAATAAATTCAATTTTACTGACTTTCCACAATAACAGAAAACGCAAGATAATGAGTTGACATTTCTTTTATTACCAGAAATATTTATATATATTTACATTCAAAAGTTTGATAAGGTTTTATGTTACTTAAACATGTATGTTTAATGCGGCTAAAAGAGGGGAATCCCCTATAAAAAAGGGAATTAATAGGAATGCCAATAATGGATTTTTGCAAGACATAGACTTTCCTGACAAATTGAAATCTATTGCAGAGTTTCAATAAATTATAAGTAAAAAAGAAATGATAGAAAAAACTCTACAAATAGGTACATTATATAACAAAATCATACTTGTATATAATAAAAAATGCGATAAAATTAAAACTCTTAAATAAAAAATACAGTAAGTAAAAGTTACACTAGTCTACATATCAGATGATTAAGAACCAATGCACCCTTTTAATGTATTTTTCTATGCTAATTACACAACTTTTCTTAGTTTTCTTCAATCACGTATAGATTGTTTGCGATCAACCAGAGGTGATTTCTAAGATTCATTGCCGAGAACAAGCATCATGTAATAGTCGCAGATAATGTAAATGTATACTTGTGGATGCTTGCGAACTTATCTAACGACTTTTAGAATACAATCTGATTGCATTCAGCATAAGATAGACAAATGGTTTATCTGCAGTGACTTCAAATGTACATTAATATTGTTGGCACATAAAGCTGTGTATACAAAAATGCCTTGCTTTCTATGTGAACGGGACAGTTCTGCAAAGCAAAATCATTGGATTTTCTGATTCGTTTTTAAATCCATTTTTGCTCAAAAACACATTCAATTGGCAGGTTCTATATATATATAAGGTATACTATATTAAAAAATGCTGTCAAAGTGGGCATTTTGAATTGAATTTAAGCAATAGTACTGGGAATGGAAAAAATGGTCATACTGAGAAAATAATTGTTGTAAATCAAGATCTAATTCATTGAACAAAAAATAAAAACACAGGTTGCAAGGCTGCCACAGGCGACTATTTTTTAATTCTAACTGACACCAACCACTTTCTTAAAAATGAAATCCATAATAGATGTTTTGATAACATTTGCAAGTAAAATATACTTTAAATTTTATATTAGAAAAATACTGGTGCACACAGGATATAAAAATAGTTGCCTGTAGCAGCCCTGAGGTCGCTTATAAATCTCTGAAAAAAAATCACATCAACAAGTTATCATGTTTTTACTTTTAAAAATGAATCAGAAATTGTGTTAGAAAATTTTGAGTTGTTGAGGGTACAAAAATATTTTTATATATACACTGCCTTAATATAATTGTGATAAAACCAGTTCTTACAGAAAAATTAAATTTTAAAAAGAACCAGATAAAATTGTTGAACTAGGTTTATATCTAAATTTGATTTAGTTTTTGTTACTGAAACAAGTACAGTAAACTATCTCAAATCTGAAACCTGAAAATCCACAACTCTAAAAAGTCTGCGTATAATTTACGGATGTAAATAATGAAACAGTCAGTTCAGATATAGGAACAAAATTTGACTTTTATAATTTTATATCAATTCCATTTTATTTTAATTTGTAACTTTTGTTAATAGTACTGAATTCATGTTTTTTTTTCCCCCACGAAGGAAAAGAAATATATTCTGAAAAAATTCGGATTTTTCTTATATCATTGGTAATCACAATCTTCTTATCAAATATATTTATGTATTAATCAAGCTTTTTTGGTTATTAAATCTAAATCTGGCTAAACCTGAAAAAAAAACTTCTTTATTTTATGATTTTGTTGAGAATTAGTAATGTATCTTTATGAGATACATTAGTAACTACATTGAATAATTTAGGAAAAATATATTTCATGTTTATAATGAATATTTAATCATATATTATTGATTATTTAACTTGATCCTTACTTTTAATATTTTAATCACTTTGAAAATTATCTAAATTTTTATTATTTTAATTTATTACTTATTTTAATATTTTATTATATTGTAAAGCATTCATTTTAGTTTTGATTGCATTATTAATTGCATTCAAATTCCCGTTTAAAAAAAGGTAAAGTAATGACCGGAAATCGGCAAAATTCTAAAATCCACAAAACTTCTGGTACCAAGCTGTGCGGATTTGAGGGAGTCTACTGTATTTAACTTCAAAATTTACATCTGTCCGTTGGAAAGGATTTTTAAAAATATTAATTACCTTTACTTTAAATTGTTATTGATGTAGATATATTTTAATAGCATGTTTATTGTGTATATGATATGTTATTTTGTATTAATTTAAAGTACCATAATTTTTATTTAAGAGTTTCAATTTTATTGTATTTTGTATTATAAAAGTATGATTTTGTCATAAAATTCAACTATTTGTAGAACTTTTTCCATCATTTCCTTTTTATTCATAATTTACTGAGACTGCAATAGATTTCAATTTGTCAGATTGCAAGAATCCATTATTGGTATTCCTATGGGATTCCCCTTTTTCAGGCACATTAAATATATATATTTATGTGACATTAAACCTTATCAAACTTTTAGATGTAAATATGTATGATATTTCTGGTAATAAAAGAAATATCAATATTATCTTGTGTTTTCTGTTATTGTGGAAAGTCAGTAAAATTGAATTTATTTTTTTAAATAAAAACCTGTGAACCGCCCATTAAGTTTTTTTATTAGTCATCAAAACACACTTTAAGTTGCTTATTTATGCAATTAGATGAAAATTGAAGTAGGTACATTGGGAGAAATCAGCCATTGCCTCTTTTTTTACTTAAAAAAATGAAAAAAAGTCATTTTTTGACAACATTTTTATAAAATGAGGTTCACAAAAATCTGTTTAAATAAAATTTTACTTTATTCTGAACAAAACAAAAAAAATTTGAAAGGTCTAGCTTAAACCTGAAAGAAGTTATGGACTTTTTTGTTGTCACATATGCTATTCAAAATGGCGGCAAATCAGCCATCTTGGGAGCTATTTAAAAGCTCATAACTCACAAACCGTTTGATCAATTTCAATACAACTGATATTTTTGGAATCAGCATTAGAAATTCTACAAATCCACTAAATTTTATCAAAATTGGAGATAGTGGGTGTCATTTTTGGAAAAATCTGGGTGATTTGACATGGAATGACCCTGCTGCAAGAGTTTCATCAATTCATAACAAATTCACCTTTCAAAACAATGATAAATACAAACTGACATATGTATTTTAACATTTGCATAAAATACCATTCACTTTTAAAAACCTGTATTATTATAAAACAGAAATAATTAAAAGCTTATCGAAAATCACATTTGGAGAGGATATAGAAATGAATAAGTGACAATTCCTACCTCAAAACACATTTTTTTTTCATTAAAGCATAAAAACAAATAGTCATCACCTTCTCCCTACTTTTCATCCCGTTATGCTTATGGCTGTTTGAAATTTTGTAACATGTAGCTTTTAAAAAACATCCAACAACTTAACTATTTCAACCTTCAGTCTACTCATCTGCAGTGACGCTTAAATGACATATTTATAAAATTTTCATGAACATTTGGGACTTCTTATATTTTTAAATGTTAGGATACAAAATTCAGTCAAAAACATTAGAGCAATTATTTAGATAAAATTTTCATACAAACATTTGCTGCTAATATAAAATGGCAAAAGGAAGGACCGAGTATTGCTCGGCAAAAATTGGCCTTCAGTTCAACTCATCAAAACAATACATTCTCAGCAACATAACACTTATATATCACTGCCAAATTCAATGAAATTATTTAACTCAATTGATTCAATTAATTGTTTCTGCATTGGTAATCATATTAGATTTTTCTGCCAAGTCTGGTGAAATGTTGACAGCTTTTCGACTTAGTTTATTGTTTACTTTTCAATAAGTTATTAACTGTTTGAATCTTCATTCCCATTCAAATACAATGAGAAATAGGATGTTAGACACCAAAATGACTTTTCATAAAAAAATTCTCAACCATGTGACCTATCCCAATGATTTTCTTTTACCTCAAAATGATAGGATACAAAATTTAGTCATGATCATCTTAATTGAAGTGAAAAAACTTCCTTAAAACACCATAAAATAAATTAATTGTGCAAGGCCTTTCGAAAGAACTTAATCTGTCTTCATCAGGCGAAAAAAGACATACGTCTACTATGAATGTACTGGCACGACTTTTTTGCGAATGATGAAGAAAGTCTAAGTTCTTTTGAAAGGCATTGTGCAATTAATTTACTTTATGGTGTTTTAAAGTTTTTTCACTTCAATTATATAACATCAGCTTCAACTTTATTTAATGATAATCTTAGATTTTGTTTAGATGAAATTTGCAAAAACACAAGATTTGCTCGATGATAGGAATCAAAATTGCTGTGTCACGAAAAATTCTGAATTTGGTGATACAAGACACAATAAACAAAAATGAAAATAAATATTAAAACAAAATGTACTGTTGATTAGGCAATACAACTGGTATTTATAAGTCAAAGAAACATGGTGAATAAATATTGAATTCATTTTATATATAATTTTTAAGAAAAATGAGTAAATTTGCTCATAATGTGCACAAAGATTACATGATAAAGGGATATGTTTCACTTAAATTCTTGGAAAAAATTTTAAGAAGAAAATTTAACAAATAAGATTTTTTCCTTTTTTTGCACCAAAAATATTTATGGCATATATCTTATATTTTTAAAAAAGTTTTTTTTCAACAAAGCCATTCGTAAGCCTATTCATATAAGATATTGAGGTACAATTTATCATTTCAAGTTCAAATTAAAAATTTTTATTTCAGGATAAAATTACTTTACTTGAAATAAGACAAATTGAAACAAAAAAATCATAAAAGGCTTTACAGAAAGGTTTACTTGAACATAAGTCCAAAGTTATTGACTTATTATCAAAATGACAACTGTAACAATTATGGAAGAATTTTACATTTTTTTAGCACTAAATTAAAAAAAAGGATATGAGATAATAGTAAATGCAAAGACATTTATTGATTATTTATAAATATGAGATAAAATATAAGAGAATTTCATGAGGTGTCTATTTGGTATGAGATGATAAATGCCTTCTGAGAATACCATTCTGAGAAAATCCTTTGGAACATATTTCACAAACATACGGTTTCTCTCCAGTATGAGTCAAGAGATGTTTTCTTAAAGTACTTTTATCAGAAAATGCTTTGGAACATATTTCACAAATGTAGGGTTTCTCTCCAGAATGTGTCAAGAGATGGCTCCTTAGATGACTATTCTGAGAAAATCCCTTGGAACATGTTTCACAAACATAGGGTTTCTCTCCTGTATGAGTCTTGAGATGGCTCCTTAGATTACTCTTCTTAGAAAATATTTTGGGACATACTTCACAAATAAAAGATTTTTCACCTGTACCAGTGGAGGAATATTTTTTTTTTACCACCATCTTGAGGAACAAGGTGATGTTCACCAGTGGAAGATTGTTCTTCAGTAATCGATGACATTGTCGCATGTGAAAATTTTATGTTTCGGATGATAACAGAATCTTCTTAAAAGTATCAGTATGAAGAGATTATAGCCATTTTCATCCAAGGAAATGTCCTATTGAACTTCAGTAAGAAAGTTTTATCAACCTTTCAGTCTAGGAATAACAATAAATAAATAAAATAATGTATTTTTTTAATAAATAGCAGTAAATTTTAATTCTGAATTAAGTTATCACATACGACAAGTTTCATTTCTTTAAACAATTCAAAAATCAATACATTAAAATATGATATTTTATGTATTCTTAACAAGGTTGGGTTTTTGACGTCAAAAAGTGGTTTTTGACATGACATGTCGAAAACCTGTCTAAAAGTGTCAAAAACCTTATAGACATTTTTTTTAAATCAATCATTAGTGTTATTTTATATGAAATAAAGCTAAAAACTAGTTAAATAATAATTTATATATTATGTAAATAATTTTTATTTAGTTATACTATAAGTTGTAATAAAATTACAGTCGAGGATCTATAATCCGCGGACCCATAATCCGCAATTTCCCATAATCCGCGTTACTTTACGAATGTAAACAATGAAATAAACAGTTAAAAAAAATTACAAATCCGTGATCCAAAAATGATTTTTTTTTAACAAATAATAAAAAATGTAATAAAAATCATAATAAAATATGTATTTTTTTAATTTACTCTTTTATTTTATTGACAGTAAAAAACTAAACTGTATTACGGAACGTGCCTAAGCTTACTGAACGTTCGAATTGACGACTGTTCATTCGTAGCTATTCCAGTTTGTGCAAGTTCAGGAGAGTAAATAACCATTGAAAACGCACTATTTTGTGTGCATCGCGCGCCCTAACAGTAAACACAGCACAAGCTGCGAACTAAATATTCAAACGTGACGAAAAAACGTACAATAGAATAGTTAGAGGGGGGCGCTTACACGGGATTTTTCCGCGATCGTTCAACAAAATTTACAGGAATGAATCATGATGAAATGAATGAATCATAAATTTTGATACTTGAAAAAAATTGTTTTTTTTTAAACGTAAAATCTGTTGAAAAAACGCAGAAAAAAAGGAGAAATTTGTAAAAAAAAAAAAAAAAAGCAAAAACAAGCATGAAATCAATTAAAAGAATCTCGAAAAAATGCACGTTTCATCAAAGATTCATGATTCATTCATTTCATAATGATTCCTCTTATTCTCAATCGCCTTTGAGAATGGGGAGGGAGGGCGCTTTCTCGGGATTTTTTGAAAATTTCAAATTCTTTATAAAGTGGGGAGGGGGCGATTTTAAAAAGTAAAATAACTTTAAAAATGCATTTTTTTAGATTACTTTTTAAATTAATTACTAGATTTCATATTTATCTTTCCATATTATACTGATTATAGAATCAAAATGCTGTCTAAGAATGATAAAATGACGCATAATCCATTATACTCTATAATCCGCAAAATTCCATAATCCGCACAACCTTTGGCCTCAACTTGTGCGGATTATAGATCTTTGACTGTATGTATCACAATTTAAATTATATGTCAATTGTCAAGGAAAATAGCTAAAAACATTGAAGCTACTGTACATTTTTCAAAGTACTATTTTTGTTTGTATCTTTATTACTATTAAGTATTCAGTTTGATGCAAAAAATTTTAAGTCTAATTTATACTTAGAAAAAAAAAAAAAAGCTTGTGTAAATCTAAAGTGATCACTATTCAATGACTGATTATAAGTTCCTTCTATTTTTATTGATTCTAAATGTTTGTTTTCATACATAGATATAAACCACAATTGCAACACAAAGAGTAATTAAATTAATTATAATATGACATAAATATAATTTAATTCCAAGAGTAATTAAATTAATTATAATATGAAATCAATATAATTAAATGTTCTTTAAATCAATATGTTAAAAGAAGGTGTTTTATTTTCAGTTACTTATATATATCTTGATTTTACTATGTCAGTTTCAGTTTAATTCTTTAGAACAATTTGTTTATGTTAAATTTTTCTTTTATGCATTATAAAATAACCCACCAACCCCTCCTTTTTTCCCTCCCACCCCCCCTCTAAATCTGGCTTCACACTATGTAATTATGGAGCGTATGGAATCCTATCTACAACCTTTTCATTATCTGGCATACATGACGCATCCAGCATACAAAGGTGCTAAACGATGAACAGAGGGAAGCAGCTCGGACATGGCTGCTTGAAAGAAACTCAGATTTTCTCGGATTTATCATTGCTTTTGAAGCTGAATCTCCACCATACCCTAAAAGTTTCTTCTCAGCTCAAGATGTTCCAGCAGCAGTATGGTGGAAAGGCTTGAAGAAAAACAATATACCAAGTGAATTCATACTGCTCATGGTGCGTTTGCATTCCAGTCCATGCAGCTCAGCCTCAATTGAGCGAATATTTTTAAATATTGGATTTATCCACTCCAAACTATGAAACAAACTTGAAGTACAGAAGGCATCAAAACTAGTGTTTTGCTACCGCATGCTTCCTGGAAAAAAAAGATTTAGAATGGGATTAACATTAAAATAAAAAAAATAAAAATATGTGTATTATTTATATTGTAATTTTATATGTTAAATTATAAGTATTTACATCATGTACTTTCATTTTTAATTAAAATATTTAGTAGTTTCATTAGTTTATAATTTTAATGTAACAACTAACAATACTTCTGATTATTCTTTATTCTATATTTATAGCTTACAGTTAATTTCTATTTTCTATGCAACTTGTATTAAAACTGTCAAAAAATTTATTCAAGTGTCTAAAACTAAAAACTATGAAAAATTGTAAATTTAATGTTGTTCTAAAAATAATATTAAACAGTTTTTGGACTCAATTTTAGGTTTTTGACACTTACTGTCAAAAACTATGTCAAAAAGGGGTTTTTGACATGACGGTTAAAATCATGGTTAAATCCGGATAAAACCGTCACACTGTCAAAAACTTGCCAACCCTGATTCTTAAGTACAACAGAATTTGAGTAGACAGTTGTCAGATACTAGTAGATGCTAGTTTTCATAGATACATATGTATAGCTGTGCATGCATTACAGTAGACACTTGTATTTTAGGCTCTCTCATATTCATACTAATAAAAACAAAAAATTTATTTTATTACATACTTGTAAATTTACTCCCCCCACCCTTAAAATTCCGCCTTCTTTTACAGCATATTCACTAAACTATCCAAACAAAGTTTTTGCTTCTTTACTGTCCATACATTCAGTTTCAACTCAATTTCATCACTATTTCTTACAAGTTATACAAATAGTTATTCATGTTGTTTAGCATTACAGTTATGTATATTTTTCAAAACTTTTTTAAACTTTAAAGTTGACACGGAATATTTACATATACATTTATATTATAGACAAGCTGCCTGTCTCATGTGACCATTTTGGTCAACCTTAAATATAATGCTAAGTATTTTATGATGCCACATTTTAATTTACTTGTTCAATCCTTTGCCAAATTACAAAATTCTGATAGAGAAATCAAGAATTCATTCATTTTATATATAATACACAGCTTTTATTTAAAACTGAAACATTTTAAATCCATGACTTTTACATATTTTTTTGAAAAACAAAGAAAAGAAATGAAAAATAATAAATAATAATAAACCATGAGATTTAATTTTAAGATTAAATAATTATTTTAATTTACCACACAGACAAAAAAAGTTAATTAGTGAGTTAAAAAGTTGGAATGATTTTTACTCTGCTAATAGAATCTATATAGCTACTAAGAATTCTTTGTGAATCACAGCAAATATTTATATAGTTTTATTTGAAAAAATACTTTTGGGTGAAAATGGCCTGTTATGTTTGCTCATAGATAGTCCTGTTGTTTATGACAGTTACATTAATTGAGCTATTATAATATGAATGAAATAATGTTGATGGATCTGTATTTGGAAATTTATTAATTGAACTAAGTATCAAAATAGCCACCTAGCATTGAAAAAGCTAAGCAGCTAGCCTGGAACTCTAATGTCAGTCACATAACTTAGGCTATATTTTACATTACGTATCTATATATATACAACTACATATTTTGTTTGTATTTATGTCGGCCAATTATCTACACTGTCGGATATAGGCCCTAAGGGGTGTGATGACCTCCTTGGAGGTCTTTCTAAGGGAACCTAATCTGTATTTATGCAAGGAAATCCAAGCTTTGGAGAAAATGACAGAAAACTCCGAACGGTTAGTCTGAAGGTCACAGTTGGGTTCGAACCCAGCACCTACCGTCTACTAGTTTGGAGGTCAGATCCTCTTGGCCACTGGTGGGGCACTACATATTTTCAGTTTGTTCTTATGAAAGTTGCATTGTCATTTATAGAACAGCATAGCAATTCAACTCTCTTTGTTTTCAAGTCATATTAATGGCGCCCTGCCTAACATTGCAGTAAATCGAGTAAAAAGCAAAATAGACACATATAATGCAATGTTTGTAAAATAAATTTACATATTTCAAATTGTAATTACAAAAACAATATAATGAAAATATAATGAAAAGTGAATATAAACATTTTTATAACTTTTTAAATCATTTTTAATAAAACAAAAATAGCTTCCCCGCACCCATCTCTTTTATCTAGATTTTTCATATAACCCGATTGCTCCAGCTCACACTAATTCAGTCATAAGAGTTTCTTTTTTAACAACTCTTGATTTAAGCAATGAAAAAAATTATTCAATCCAATATTTCATTATTTATTAATCTAAAACTCACAAAATAATACTTTTGATTTCTTTCTGGGTCTGTAAGTGAGAGAGTAAAATGAAAGGAAAAAAAAACTTTACAAATGTTTTTTTTTTTTAAATCTTTGTTTCAGAGGCATCGTCTTTGAAAAAAATAAAATCAAAACTTTACTTATTTTAAGTAAGTGGATTTTATTTTTTTGTTCAATTTCTAGTTGAAATTTTTACTAACATGTTTTCAAAAGGATAGAAAAAAAATTGTTTTATGAAATGCTTGATTCACTTGGAGATCAATAAAAAAGCACCTACAGTCTATGATTTGATGGAAGTTTTTGGAAAAAATACATTTAATGCAAGAACAGAAGCTTATAAATATTCTTTAAGCCTTTAATCATCTTGCAGAATTTTTCAAGCATGATTCATGAAATAACTGCCACCAAAGAATTCGAATGAAGAAATCAGTTTGGCTTGCATTACAATTCTATACTTTTTATGTCATTGAAAAAATGAACATTTTTGATATCAAGCCTTTTCATCATTCAAAATTTAATATAGGATGGGAAAAAATCTAGATTAGGTGTTAAGACAAAAAAAAAAAAAAAAAAAAAAAAGTGATCTCTCCAAATTAGATCATTTTGTCAAGAATAATAAAAACACAGACAGATCCTGCACTCATCAGCAGTTTGAACGAGTGGAAATAACACATACTAAATACAAGTATTAAACATTCTAAAGCTAACAAACATTCTAAATTAAACATTCTAACTTTCTTGTAATCAATATACTATTTGTGCTTGAATGATGCAATTAAAATATTTATGTATCTGTTTGACAACAAACAAATGAGATTAGTTATTGAAAATTCAATAATTTTTGTTAATTTCTTTATAGAATTATCTAAAAAATAATGATAAAATATGTAAACACAAACCTATCAAAACAAATAAGAAAATGACATGTCTTATCGTCTCTGTCCAAGATAAAGCTAAGTCAATAACAGGAATGTTTAAATAATATAAGTTAGAAACGTTATTATGAAGAAATGTACTGCCTTCTTATAAGGGCTATTTCACTCACATATAAACATCACCTCATTAATGGGAGATAATCCTGGGAGATGTTTTAAAAAAATATCTCGTTTGCATTTCAGTATTTTAAAAAGATATTTTCTTGCATTTGTTGCCCTACAAAGGTCATTTTTTTATTACAGTTTGTCTGCAGGTTTCAGTGTGAGAATACTTTGACTTTCAAAATTAGTTCAAAAATAGAAGTAAATTAGGATAATTAGGGTAATGCTTGGTGCAATTCTAGTTAGTTGACCTAACATGGTAATACATGTAAATACTCTGTTATACTTGGCGATTTACCATTATTTGAATTGCTTACTTTAGTATTTCTCTGACAAATACACAAAATATGACAGTAAAATTTTTCTTTCAAATGCAAATCTTCAAAAAAAAAAAAAAAAAAAAAAAATTATTTAAAAATATTTGTTTTAGAATACAAGAAAAATATGTTTACAAGTATGATATAAATATATATATACAGTAGACTCCCTCAAATCTGCAACTCTCTAAAATCCACACATATTTTACAGATGTAAACAATGAAGCATTCAGTTCAGATGTAGGTGCAAAAATTGATTTTTTCAGTTTTATACCAATTCCATACATTTTTTAATTTATAATTTTTGTTAAGGTTATTAAATTCATGTCTTTTCATGAAGAAAGAATAATTTATTTCTGACTAAATAAAGATATTGCTAATATCATTGGTAATCACAATATTACCAAATATATTTATGTATTAATCAAGCTTTTTTGGTTATTAAGTCTGGCTAAACCTGAAATAAAATCATTATTTTATTATCCTGATGTGAATTAGTAATGTATACCTTTTTAAGGCAAATTTCATTGAATAATTTAAGAAAAACACATTTCCTCTTTTACAATGAATATTTAATTGTACATTATTGATTATTAACTTGAAATATTGATTATTAACTTTTAATCATTTTTAAAAATATCTAAATTTTTATTATTTTAGTTTATTACTTATTTTAATATTTTAGTATATTGTATGCATTCATTCTATTTTAGATTGCATTATTAATTACATTCAAATTATTTAAAAAACAAAATGTAAACAAAGCAATGATCAGAAATCCACAAGATTCTAAAATCTGCAAAACCTCTGGTCCCAGGCTGTGACGATTTAAGGCAGTCTACTGTATTAATTTTAAAAGTTTCTTTAAGTAATAACTCAATGTATAGTTTTTATAATGTGCCTGACTCATAGCGTATGTTAGTTACTTATCTGATAGTTGATATTCAATTAACCAAACATTCAGTTTTCCAGTGAGCTGAATAATTTAAATGACTATAAATGTCAGCAAAAGTACGACAGATAAAACTTTGTAACAACATACGATGAAATCACAAGTTCTAAAATTTTCAATAGAAGAATAAATAAGAAACATATTTTACCATTTATTTATTGTAGTAAAGCAGATGGATCAGTAAACTGACTTTAAAAATTAGCGACTGTGACGAACACTTATTAGAAGACACAGACGCTAACATAATTAATGAATCATGACGTACGATTTCATTCATGAATAATGAGTCAATGCAAAGTTAATTTCAATTAACAAAATAAACCATTTATTTGTAAAAAAGAAATAGAAAACATTAGTCAAAATTCACAAATCTAACGTTTAAATGTATTTTAGGGTGTAACATTAAACAATATTTGATTTTGAGTAACTCACAAAAATTAAACTTAGATTCTTTGGTTAGTTTAATCAGAAGCGGATCAACTACCAGCCGGGCCCCTAGGCTTGACTTTCTGAGGGCTCCCTTTCACTCCTTCAAAGAGGTACATACTGGAAAAATTCAAACACATGCTTGCTTCATTAACTCACAAATCACTGATGATAAAAATATAAATGATTACAACAAAGAATTTCGCACATCTTTTGTCTTTTGTATTAAATATTAATGTCCGACTAGTGTAAAAGAATATTTACTTGTTCTTTATATTAGGAAAATTTTAGCACCGGGCCCCCCTTTTCTTCTGGGCCCCTAGGCTTCAGCCTACTCAGCCTAATGGGTAATCCGCCTCTGAGTTTAATGGTAGCCTGATAGCCAGTATTGAAATCAGGGGGGGGGGGGGAAATACTAGTTATATTTCCACACCAACAGTTTTATCAATAAATAATATTAGTAATTAGTCAACTATACTGGATATTTCACAATTCTCGATATCATTCCTTTCGAATAAATGAACGCTTCTTTTTTGAACAAGTTCGGGTAGGATGTAAAAATCCGTGATTCATTCTTTTATTGGCGTCTTGTGTCTTGCTGTGTTTCTAATATCAGGTATTTTTAAATCACCAATTTATTAATCTCATTCTCTTTAATAAAATTAGCTACTAATGCTAACATAGTTTATTCGGTTAATCTTCAAATAAATCATACTATTTGCGGTTTCATAATGTGACTAAATGAAATTTCACGTATCACACTTTCATTCTGCTGATAGTCATTTAAGCATTATTAATATGTTTTATTTATAGTAGATAATTTTATTGATTATTTTTAAATTTTTTTTAAAGTTATACCAGTATAGATTTAAAAAAAAACTTTATTATTATTTTTAAATGCTAATGTAGCTTGTTTTATTATTGTTCAGTTCATTTGTATGTAATGTTCTTGATGCAATTCAATCATTTTAAAATTGAGAATAATTAAAAATCTTTAAAGTTGTGAAAAAAAAATCACTTACTTAAACACACTGAATCATGAGATTTATAAAATATAGTAATTTTTTTAAAATAATTCATTTATTTATTTGTAGTTTTTCTTTTCTTTTAATAATCCAGTTATTTTAAAGTTAACAATAATTACTACATACATTTATTTACTTATTATGATAATGATTTTCAAAAGCAGAACTTTGTTTTTTATTTAGATATCTTTAAAAGAAGAATAAAATTCTTAAAATTGCAAAAGTGTACAAGATTTATTTTCAGTGAATCCAAATTTCAACTTAGTTCGATCGAGTTCTGAACAAGAGATCTTCTGTATAAAAAAACAATGCTTTAAATAACTAAGCTACAAACAACATAATGATTGATTAAGTAATTTAAGGTTCTATTCGCTATCAATGATGATTTTTTCTTTGTTGTTGTTCTTGTTTTTGTGTGCATTACAAAATAGATGGCTGCTATTGTCCAAATTCTCTGAAAATTTAATATATCATAAATATAACTAAAACCAAGCCCTTTTTAAATTTTCATTAAAAAGTATTTAAAAGGGAAAATGTTTAACTGAAGTCAAGAAAAAGCACCAAGATCCCTCGCTTCTAAATTTTTTTTTTTTGAAGTTTTTACACATTTTATTTGTAAAAAATGTTTCTACCCTTCTAAACATTTTGAAAATTTTCTAGGTGATATAAATCCTGTATATTGAGATATCCTAAACATTTGTGTTAAAATATGAACATTTCTAGTTACTTTTAGTTTTGAAAAAATATTCTCTCATAAGGTGCAAAAGCACCTGCATTTCAATGGGTTAAAATGATTTACAAAAATGATGAGAAGTTTTCAGCTTCAAGAACAACTTTTTGATTTGTCTGTACCTACAAAATTGCATCCTGGGGGCATAGTTGCAAAAGGCAAGAAAAGTTTTTTCAGAAAAACAATTCTTTTGATTTTTTTTTTTCATGCAGTTAACTACAAGATTTTATTTCAATTAGTTATGACATTTCAGACATAAGAGTACAGTCTGTCAGAATATATCTTCTGTTTTTACTTTACAAGGCAGTTTGGACGATGTTAGTTAATAAATAATGACAAAATACCTCTGAAATTTTTTTTCTCCACTTTCGACCATCGTGTATCACATTTTCTCAAAGCTTTAATAGCACATTTGCAAAAGAGTCATTTTTATCTCAGATTCTCCCCCTACTGCACTGTCCAATGAATCATAAAAATTACAATCTAGACTAGGAACTTTGCTTCTTTTCTTTAAAAAATAGTAATGCATGTACTTTATAATTGCAGCCAAAATCTGAAGTTTATTTGGTTCATAAACTAAACAAAGTGGATAGCATATTTTGTGTTTTGATATAGTATAGTTTTTATTGATTACAGTGAAAGATCTATAATCCACACAAGTTGGGGCCAAAGATTGTGCGGATTATAGGGTATTATGGATTATGCGTTATTTCATTATTCTTAGACAGCATTTTAATTCTATAATCAGTATAATATGGAAAGATAAATATGAAATCCAGTAATTAACATAATAAGTAATCTCAAAAAATGCATTTTTAAAGTTATTTTATTTTAAAAAATGATATATATGTGCATTTAAATAAAAATAATTACATATTAATAATGAGATTTGTAGAGGCGTTCCTTCGTCAAGTTTTTTTCAGAATATCAACTTTTTGTAGAATTGTCAGTTATATTTGGGATCTTTCAGCTGCTGAAGAACTTGAAGTAACATTACTACATATTCCGTTATTCATGTTGCACCTTGCATAAGCATTAGAGTAAAAATAATGAGCCTTAAATTCATAAACATCAACTCATCAACTGTGCATGGGGCCAAATTAAGAACGTAAATAGAATGAAAAAAAAAGAGCTCCTCGGCTAAAGCTTAGTTTCTTGAAAGATCGGATCTTGAAAAATCAATCAGAGTTCGCCTATAATTGAAGGTCGTTTGCCTTTCATGACATTGGCAAAACATCTGCAATCGATCACTATGATTCGATTACTTTGATTCAAACTTCCCAACTTCTGATATCTAGTTCTAAAGTGGTGCTGTGACGCGTGAAATTCAGACAAAATAGTGAGTTTTCATTGGTTATTTACTTTCCTGAACTTACATAAACTGAAACAGCTACGAATGAAAAGCCATCGTTTCGAATGTTCAATAAGCTTAGGTGCGTTCCGTAACACAGTTTAGTTTTTTACTGTTAATAAAATAAAAAAGTTAATTAAAAAAAATACATGTTTTATTATGGTTTTTATTAATTTTTTTATTATTTGTTTAAAAAGAATCATTTTTGGATCACTGATTTGTAAATTTTCTTAACTGTTTATTTCATTGTTTACATTCGTAAAGTAACGCGGATTATAGAAAATTGCAGATTATGGGTCTGCAGATTATAGATCCTCGACTGTATTTTACTTATTAGTGCATATTAATTACTTATAGCAGCGGTTCCCAATCTATGGATCACGACCCACTGGTAGGTCGCAGCAGTTGTTTTGGTGGGTCGCGGAACAATCAAGGTTTGCTGTCAAGATATATCTTTTACTTCATCTGTTTAAAAAGATATGACAATTTCAATAGGAAATAATATTTCAAAGAAAAATTCCTTAATTTCTTTCTAGATTAATATTTGAACAGAATATCCAGAAATATTTAAATCAGCTTTTGAGGTCCTTGATGAAATTCAACACTTCATGCTTATGAGAATAAGCTTTTCTACTTTGCTGTTTTTGAAAGACAAGCACTGAGACAAACAGCGTGTTAATATATGTTCCCACATTGGTAGATACCAATACCAGAAATCTCATTGATTATAAAGTTATGCTTTCATAATAATTAAACATACTTTTAACCATCTTTTTTTTTTTTTTTTTTTTTTTTTTTTTTTTGATAATGTATTTTCCGTACGAAAGTTTGTGTTTTTCGAAGGAAAAGATAGCCGAGCGTATAGAAATCATACAAAAATTTCTGTACTGATTTACAACTTTATCTTGAGTGGGTTGCGTACCAAAAAAGTTTGAGAACCGCTGACTTATAGGATATTTTACTTCTTGATCTTGTTTAGAAAACAAGAAAATCTTTGATAAAAAGTTTATTAAATCCAGTAGATTTTTTAAATCACCAGATTTTAAAAGATTCACCTTTTATATAAACATTTTAATAATTTTTTTTATTTTACTTAAGACAGGTGTTATAATAATTAAAAATTAATGACATTGACATGTTTCGGATCTGTCTAACAAGATCCATAATCATAATAAAAATAAAATTTCAAAACATTTCACGGTCAATACAAATGACACACGACAATGAGATATAAACAACAAAAAACAAAATTCAAGCGCTCTATTCTAAAAGATTAAATTAAAATAGACCATGATCTAAAAGAAAATCCTGTTTATATAAATTAAAGTATCGGTTTTAAATATTATGTAAATTTTGACTTTTAACACTATTAAGTTCTAAAATAATGAAGTATTTGACCAGCTAAATATTCAATTTACCTATGTGTGGAATATTTTAAATAATTATAAATGTCAGCAAAAATAAAAGTGACGAAGCAATACCTAAAATTTTGTGTCTTCATACAATCAAATCACAAGTTACAGAATTTTCAATAGAAGAATAAATAAGAAAATCTATCTTACTATTAATTTATTTTAGCAAAAAAGACAGTATCAGTAAACTGATTTTAAAAAATTAGCTCCTGTTACAATCAGAGTATTATCATTTTATTACAGACGCCAACACAACAAATCAAATGTGATAAAAAAAATCATTCATCAATAATGATTCAATTAACAAATGGAAGAGTGGAAAACAGCTAAAATAGATATGTTCAACTCATTTTTAATTAACAAAATAAAATATTTATTTTTAAAAGGAAATAGGGAGCATTTTCAAAATTTGCGAATATGGAACTTAACTGTATGTAATTTGATTATGGAAAATTTTGCCCAGATTCTATGGAAAAGCTTGTTCAATGGCTTTGTAGTAACAAATATCATAACCAAGGATAAAAAAAAGTATTAGCCATATAGCCACTGAAGTAATTTAATTGAAAAAAAAATTAATAATTAGTTTGCACGGGAGTTCTTTTTAAAAAGAATACAAGAATCATTTTCAATGAATTATAATGCAATTCATGAATCATTCTTTTAATGGTTTCTTGTTTCTTCCATAATTTGTTCAAAGAAAATTAACGATCTAAGTTCTTTGGTTTGCTCACGTAACTTTTAAAACATAAATTTATTGTACCCAACTTCTTTACTGAAATATGTTAATAAAGTAGGGTAGATTCTTTCAATATTCTTACACTAAAAATTGTAGAATTTAGTAATTGATAATGACTGTATAACATTTTATATATTGCAACTTTCATCTTTGCTAATTTATCATTGCATTATCAAAAGCATTATAAAATGTTTTATTTATTGATAATAATTTCCTTGATTATTATTATTTAAGTAGTTTACTGTGTGATATTCTACAGTCAAAGATCTATAATCCGCACAAGTTGGGGCCAAAAGTTATAAGGATTATGAAATTTTGTGGATTATAGATTATATAAGATTATGCGTCATTTTATTATTCTTAAACAGCATTTTAATTTTATAATCAGTATAATAGGGAAAAATAATAATTTAATAAGTAATCTCAAAAAATGCATTTTTAAAGTTATTTTATTTTTAAAAAATGATATACATGTGCATTTAAATAAAAATAATTGCATATGGTCTATAATACAGGTTGTTGTTACTGTAAATGAAATAAAAGAGTTATATTTAAAAAAAGTATATGAGCGATATGTGGGATCTTTTAACTGCTGAAGAACTTGAAGCACCATTACTACGCTCTCCGTTATTCATTTTGTACCTTAGAGTAAAAAGTAAAATCAATACTAGACAACACGTGAGCCGTAATTGTTGTTGTTGCTGTTGGTATTGAGGCGCAAGCACCCAGACCATGGGGAGTAAGCCAACTCATCAACTGTGGTTGTTGCCAAATTAAGAACATAAATAGAATGAAAAAAGAGCTCTCTGGCTAAAGCTTAGTTTCCAGAAAGATCTGAACTTGAGAAATCTATCAGAGTTCGCTTGGAGTTGAAGGTTCCCTTTTGCCTTTTGTGACGTTGGGGAAACCTCTGCAATCGATCACTATGATTGGTTACATTGATTCGACCTTCCCAACACATAATATCTAGTTCTCAAGTGGTGCTGTGTTATTGCTAGGACGCGTGACAAGCACACAAAATAGTGTGTTTTCATTGGTCTGCTCTGAAATCACATCACTCATCATTTTAATCTTCATCACTCTCCTGAACATACACAAACTGAAATAGCTACGATTGAAAAATCGGCATTTCGAACGTTCAGTAAGCTTAGGTGCATTCCGTAATACAGTTTTTTTTTTTTTTACTGTTATTAAAATAAAAGATTAAATTAATAAAAAAACACATGTTTTATTATGATTTTTTTCAATTTTTTTATTATTTGTTTAAAAAAATCATTTTTGGATCACAGATTTATAAATTTTCTTAACTGTTTATTTTACTGTTTACATTTGTAAAGTAACGCGGGTTATAGAAAATTGCAGATTATGGGTCCGCGGATTATAGATCCTTGATTGTATTTTTTAAATAATAACAGATTAAAATGCAGGAATAATAGCAAATAAGGTGAAGTTATTAAACAAAATAAATTCATCATCATGCAAATTGGAAAATAAAACATGAAAATACTTATAAGTTTGAAATTTTTCTGAAACACTTTTATATTTAAGAGCTTTTTTGCCATAACATTAATATAATCAACAGATTAATAACCATAAAGTTCTGATGAATCCTAATTTATTTTATATTACATGTAAAATGTGTAATAAAATTTCAGTACCAGCCATAAATTACTTTAGTAATAACAGACTACAGTCAATAGGATAATTGTGTCTTTTTAAAAACAGTAAATACAACCTAATATATTTCTTAACTATGTTAAATGATTTGAAATTTTTCTTTGTTTACTTTATTTTACAGTCAAATAACTACTTTTATAAAATATAGTTGACAAAATACTTGTAAGGTTTTAAAAGCAGTAAATGCAAACCAAAATATTTCTTACTATGATGCATAGACATTTTCCTTTGTTTACATTATTTTGCCATTAAATAATACATCAAAACAGCATTTCTTTGCCAAGAATAATCAATTACAGTCAAAGATCTATAATCCGTACAAGTTGAGGCCAAAGGTTGTGCGGATTATGGAATTTTGTGGATTATAGAGTATAATGAATTATGCGTCATTTTATCATTCTTAGACAGCATTTTAATTCTATAATCAATATAATATGGAAAGATAAATATGAAATCTAGTAATTAATTTAATAAGTAATCTAAAAAATGCATTTTTAAAGTTATTTTATTTTTTAAAATCGCCCCTTCCCCACTAAAATCCCGAGAAAGCGCTCTCCCTTCCCATTCTCAAAGGCGATTGAGAATGAGAGGAATCATTATGAAATGAATGAATCATGAATCTTTGATGAAATGTGCGTTTTTTCGAGATTTTTTAATTGATTTCATGCTTGTTTTGGCTTTTTTTTTACAAATTTCTCCTTTTTTCTGCGTTTTTTCAACAGATTTTACGTTTAAAAAAAACAAATATTTTCAAGTATCAAAATTTATGATTCATTCAACGATTCATTCATTTCATAATGATTCATTCTTGTAAATTTTGTTGAACGATCGCGGAAAAAACCCGTGTAAGCGCCCCCCTCTAACTATTGTACAATTTTTCGTCACGTTTAGGGGGGGGGGCGGATTAACGGTATTTTACGGTATAATATTTAGTTCTCAGCTGGTGCTGTGTTTACTGTTAGGACGCGCGATGCACGCAAAATAGTGCGTTTTCAATGATTATTTACTCTCCTGAACATGCACAAACTGAAATAGCTACGAATGAACAGTCGTCAATTCGAACGTTCAGTAAGCTTAGGCACGTTCCATAATACAGTTTAGATGACAGTTTTTACTGTCAATAAAATAAAAGAGTAAATTAAAAAAAAAATACATTTTTTATTATGATTTTTATTACATTTTTTATTATTTGTTAAAAAAAATCATTTTTGGATCACGGATTTGTAATTTTTTTTAACTGTTTATTTCATTGTTTACATTCGTAAAGTAACGCGGATTATGGGAAATTGCAGATTATGGGTCCGCGGATTATAGATCCTCAACTGTATTAAGTATTTTGAAAATTCTGTATTACAGTAACAGAGTGGACTGTGGACCATTGTACCCCAGCTGTGGGAGGTTCACTGTGCCCTATTTCGAAGTTCAATGCATTCTCATAAAATTATTATTTAAAGCTTTCTTTTTAGCATATTAATCTGAATGTTAAATTAAAACCAGTAGCTTACCTTTACAAAAAAGCTTTTTATTTATTTTTTTTATTTATCTATAACCTACATTCTCGCTGCTACAAACCAGCGGTCGAATTGATAAAAAAAGTTAATGGTCCCAAGGACCAGTAAGCATGACAGTTTACTGGTCCAGAGTCATCATAAATGGCCCAGTACATAATTTTTTTTTTACTATCTTTAACCCAAACTAAATTTCCTTTGCAGTTACCCAAAATTTTTGGCATAATAATATGTAAAATTATAATTTGTATAAAAAAGTTTACATTAGATAAAAAAAAACTATAAAATTATTTATTTTATTTCCAATCATTTATTTAAATTGACTGTAAAAATTAATATATTTTTTACTTCTATTTTTTCAAATAAAATAAAATTTTGTCGCTTGTGTTTGGTTCTATTTTTACAGGGAGGGGAAACTTATTTTTACCAGTCAGAAAAAAAGCTACTGGTTCATTAAGGTTCTAAAATTAGTGGTCACATTTAATTTTTGGTGGGACGAATTCGACCCATCAACCACCAAGGATTTCAAATGCTGCACAAACTGATATATCCGTTCACTAAGCAGCAGGTTTCATAACAACAGAAGCATTTTTTTTAATTAATATGATTTTACAAATATAATGCATTTTTAAAAACATTTTGTTATGATTGATACTCTTAAGACTTATATTCCATTACATAATTAAATATTTTATGACATGCTAAAAAAATAATATTTTTTTAGCACTTTTTATAAATTACAGAGGAAACAACATTACATTTTGCCCGGTCAGGGGTTGAAGAAAAGTATATGATTATGAAAAAATTTGCATTTAGAAGCTCAAAACAACCAGTCAGGTTAAAATGGTTCATTCTGAACTAATGATGTGTTTTGAAGGCTATGGGTAATCAGTCTTAAAAGTTTTAAAAATGTAAAAATAAATAAAATATAAGGGGTGGTCCAATGCACCCCACCCTCTCCTGTACTTGTCATAAATTTAGGGTAGTATAAATGGGAGTCATGCTTAGCACAATTCTACTTAATCTTGAAAGGATAATAAGTAAGGACTCTGTTATACTTGGAGAGATACCATCATTTGAATTAATTATATTATTTATTACTACAGTGTTTCTCTGACTGTAATTCTGTTGACAGTAAAATTTTTCTTCCAAATTTCTCTTTGATTTTAAAATATTTATTTTAGAATATAAAAAATATGTTCAAAAGCATGAAATTAGAAAAATTAATAATTAGACAAGTTTTCTTAAGTAATAACCCAAAAAATAGTTTTTTTATAGTGTACTTTACTTACAGTGTATGTTAGTTGTAATAATTTGTCATAATTGCTAGTTCAACTTTTACTGTAATTGTTCTAAAGTTTAGTTTAAAAAGTTTTCATAGCGTAATACGTAGGGCCTGTGTGCCATATCTTTTATGAGCATAAATTGATCTTATTAAAGGCAGTTAGCGTACTATTATGTTTATTTAATTATTAATATAAAGAGCACCACACATTGTGACATTAGTTACTTACCTGATAGTTGCTATTCGACGAGCCAAACATTCAGTTTACCTGCGTACCAAACATTTTAGACTACAAATGTCAGCAAAAATGAAAGTTGCGACACATAAAATATTGTGTCATCATACGATCAAATCAAAACTTGTAAAATTTTCAATTGAACAAAAACTAAACAAACATCTCTCACCAATTATTTATTTAACTAAAGGAGATTGATCATTAAAATGATTTAAAAAAATAGCAATTTTTACAGAGTACGCTCATTAAAAAAATCAGACGCCAAAACAAAGAATGAATCACAACGGACAAATTCATTCATGAATAAAGAATCATTGATTCATAAATAATTTCATTTAAGAAAATAAACCATTAATTAATAAAAAAGGGAGTGAAAAGCATTAGTCAAACGCGAATCTAACACTTTAATTTTTTTTTTATATAGAATTTGACACAATTCGATATTGAATAAATCATAAAATCCTTTCGAATAAATCAACCAAATCTTAGATTCTTTGGAATAGCTTATTTCGGTTAACGGCTGTCTGCCAATATTACAATCAGAAATTAAAAAAAAAATAGTACTAGTCATACTGCCTTTGCAGCAGTGTTATTAATAAAGTAATTAATCAACTACACTGGAACTACCATTCTCGATATCATTCATTTGATTGAATGAATCCTTTTCAATGAGTCATGAGGAAAAAAATCTACGATTCATTCTGGCATTGGCGTCTTGTGTTTCCTAATGTTTGTAATATCAGGTAACTTTTAAAGTGTTGATTTATTATTAATCTGTAGTCTTTACTAAAATAAGTTAATGCTAACGTAGATACTTTTGTTAAACTTCAACTAAAATTATACAGTATACAGTTTGATAACATGACTATAAGAAATTTACAATGTCACAACTTCCATTCTTTGGATAATCATTTAAAGCATTATTAAAATGTTTTATTTATTTATTTGTAATTTCGGCGAATATTATTAGAATTGAAATTTTAAAACAGCAAATTGATTTGATTTTTTTTTAACGTTTAAATTAAAAAATTTGTGCCTCATAGACTGAATTTGGTTGTATTCTGTTCAATTGATTGTACATATTTATTATATAATTAATACCATATTAAAGTTCCTATATAAATTTTATCAAACTTTACATGTAATTTTAAAAAAGTTAGGAAAGCAAGGATCTTTTAATAGTAATATTAAACTTCAAGGTAATATTAAACTCGTTGCCAATACAATATAAATATATAGTAGTAATTTTATGTTTTATTTACTTTAAAAACTCGAAATTAATAACAAAAACAGAATTTAATGAAATTTTTTTCAAGTAATTTCATTATAAACCCCCGTCTCTGCTTTTTTTTTTTTTTTTTTTTTTTTTTTTTGTAAGGGAGGGGGCATACAGTCAGGTTTCTACAGTATATATCAAAAGATGTGACAGGCTTTTATGTGACTTTATGTGACAGGCAACATTTAAAATTTTCACTTTTAATGTCACAAACTTTGTTTACCAAAATATCTCTCTCTTCAATTCTCCTAAAAATGTTATCTTTAATAGGATCCATTTTTGATCAAATTCTTGGATAGATTACAAAGACTTTTGGGAGAGAGAAACCATAATACTGAAATATACAAACATATAGGTATTGTTAAAGTTTTCTCCAGAAAACAGATGGCAATGTAGCAAACGTATATTGAACTTTAATGTTGAATCAAAATATTTTCTAATATCATTGGTTTCATCGTAAAATGGCATTATGTGAATCTTTGTATCATATTCTAACTTTTCTGTAATATTTTCATTATTTTTTACTTTAAAAAAAATTTATTCTGTGTTTGTTTTGTTTTATTTCTCTTTTTATTCCAACAAAGCAGAGAAATATTCATAAGGAACAGAAAGTTGAGAGTGGCAGTTACGCTGTAATAGTTGAGTTAGGCCTTTTGACCACAACATGTTGAGTTTTATTTTGTTTGAAGATAATTTATTTAAATATTTGATATTTATGGCTGTTTAATGCATCTATTTTAATTTATAATTTGTCTTATTTAGCAGTAATGTCTATTCTTTGTGCATTTCCATTATTATTATTATTATTATTATTTTGTTATCTTTTAATTTGGATGAGCAAAGCGAATCCTCAACTAGACTACACAAATAACACTTTGTCGTACACTTTAAATATAATATAATGTTTTTGCTTAATAAAGATACAAAAATAATATAAAACAAGTTTGTTACTTTCAAATATTTATCTTAGGAATAATGCTTTGAGATTCCAAACAAAGCCTAGCTTTTGCTACCATTTCAAAGTTAATTTTACTGCATATATTGCATTTTGTTTTTATTAATGATTTATTCTTTCTTAATTTC
This sequence comes from Maratus speculifer, assembly GCA_964019185.1. NCBI lineage: Eukaryota > Metazoa > Arthropoda > Arachnida > Araneae > Salticidae > Maratus > Maratus speculifer. The sequence continues at coordinate 3,220,077 of CAXHSM010000423.1, read as the reverse complement.
CTCCTCATCCTTCCCATTAGATCAAACAGATCTGTATCTGTGCTAAAAGGTTTCCCTGCACTAGAAGCATTATACAGTAGTGGACCTATTATCCGGAATTCTGAAATCCGGAAGGACCCGAAATCCGGAAATGAAGATGATTGAGACCGAGGTGAATTATGAAGAAAAGAATGAATCATGAATCTTTGATCAAATGTGCGTTTTTTTTTAGATTTTTAAAGATTTCATGCTTTTTTGGCTTTTTTTTTTACAAATTCACCTTTTTTCTGCGTTTTTTTTTTTTTTTTGACAAAATTTACGTTTTATTTTTTAAACGCAAATTTTTTCAAGTATTGCTTCAAGTATCAAAATTCATAAGTCATACAAAGATTCATGATTCATTCATTTCATCATGATTCATGCCCATAAAAAAGCAAATTTTTTCAAGTATAGCGAAAAAACTCTGCAAATTCGTCAAATATCGAGATAAAACCTTGCAAATTTCGTCAAACATCGCGATAAAACCCTGCAGATAAATCGCAAAAATGCAAATTTTGTGAAACGATCGGGGAAAAATCCCGTGTAAGCGCCCCCCGTCTAATTATTTTACGATTTTTCGTCACCTTTGGGAGGGGGGGGGTGGATTAACGGTATTTTACGGTTATATATATATAAAGCCAGTTAGCAAAACGTCCGGATTTTGAAGAGCTCTGAATTTTGGATGTCCAGATTTGAGACTTTGTACTATAATACAAGAGTCAAAATTGTAGCTTAGTGTTTTTTCCACAGACTTCTCATACAACACACTTTTCATTCATATTCTAGATAGCAGTGCTATGTTCCATGTTTTTATTTTTTTTTTAGGAAGGGGGGGGAGGGGAGTGTCAAGTTTCGGGCGGACCCGGAATCCGGAAAATTCCAAAATCCGGAAAGCCCTCGTTCCCGACGATTCCGGATAATAGGTCCTCTACTGTAGTCAAACTTCTGTAATCTGAAGAAGTTGGGACCAAAAGTGGTGCAGATTATGGAAAATTGTGGATTATAGAATATTATGGATTATACATCATTTTGTTGTTCCTAGACAATACTTTAATTCTATAGTCAGTTATAATATGAAATCTAGTAATTGACTTAATATGCTTTCTCAAAAAAATGCTTCTTTAAAGTTATTTTATATAAAAAACTTACATATGTGCATTCAAATGAAAATACTCATATATGTTCAGTAATCCAGTTTGTTTTTTACTGTTAATAAAAGAAAATAGTTATATTTTAAAAAGTATATATTTTACTATAATTTTTTTCAACAGTTTTTTTATTACAGTCAAGGATCTAAAATCTGCGGACCCATAATCCACGTTACTTCTCTCTCTCTCTCTCATCTCATATCTTCTCATGAGATAGTGTTGTGGTGTGTATGGCGCGTAGCGCCATTTATACCAACTTGATCCTTAAATCCCTTAACTTTACGAATGTAAACAAGGAAATAAACAGTTAAGAAAATTTACAAACCTGTGATCCAAAAATGATTTTTTTAAACAAATAATAAAAAATTAATGAAAGTCATAATAAACCATATATTTTTTAAAAATTTACTCTTTTATTTTATTAACAGTAAAAAACTGAACTGTATTATGGAACACACCTAAGCTTACACGAACGTTGAAAATGCCGACTTTTCATTCGTAGCTATTTCAGTTTGTGTAAGTTCAGAAGAGTAAATAACCAATGAAAACGCTCTATTTTGTGTGCGTCGTGCGTCCTAGCAGCAACACAGCACCAATTGAGAACTAGATATTATGGGTTGGGAAGGTTGAATCAATGTAACCAATCATAGTGATAGATTGCCAAGGTTTCACCAACGTCACGAAAGGCAAACGGGAACCTTCAACTACAGCGAACTCTGATTGATTTCTCAAGATTCGATCTTTCGAGAAACTAAGCTTTAGCCTACGTTCTTAATTTGGCAACAAGCACAGTTGATGAGTTGATGTTTATGAATTTACTGCTTGCGTGTCATCAAGTATTGATTTTACTATTTACTCTAATGCATATGCAGCAACGTGCAAAATGAATAACAGAAACGTAGAACGTTTGTAGTGAAAGAAAGGTGGCTCTATTTTCACTGCTGATGTTTGTAAACAGTCCCATGTGAGTGCAGTTATCATTGCCGGCTTTTGCTTGAGTTTGCCTCCTGTAAATTGGTTGCTTGTGTTTTTTTAAGTCTTTTAATGAAAAATCAGCTTACAAACAGCGTACAAACTGTAAAGTTCATGGAGAGTTATAAGCAAAGTATATGTTTGACTGAAGTGGTCTAAATTTTAGTTTCAAATCATTAAGAAAAGTGCAGGATTAAGTGTAAATGTGAAAACGATATTTAGATAGAAGCACATATATAATTTTTTTAAATAAAATAACATCAAAAATACATTTTTTGAAATTACTTATTAATTTAATTACTAGATTTCATATTTATCTTTCCATATTATACTGATTATAGAATTAAAATGCTGTCTAAGAATAATAAAATGACGCACTATCCATTATTCTCTATAATCCGCAATATTCCATAATCCGTTTGTTTATTGACTGTTAGATTTTTACTCACTGAAACCAGAAAAATATATTTTTTTAAAGTTTAATTAAACGTAATTTTTTTCTTTTATCCTGAAATCTGGTATTCTATTCTTGAGTAAGAAACCATATTCAATAAGGTTTCCATATGATAATTTCATATTTCTAAGAATGGAACTCAAAAGTTATGAAAACAGAACACTACAAATAGAAAATGTTCGCTACTTGAGGAATTAACAAAAGCAGTTACATACAGATATAAACTTCTAGTGTGCTTTAAAAAACTACAAAAATTTAAAGTTTAATCAAGAGGGAATGTATAGTTTGGAACATAGTTATTTGTAATAAAATATGTTTTTTTTTTTCATCACAGTTGTACTTTTCTAATGCAAACTGCCCATGTTTTTGCAACATTACTGTACATTATGGAGGTAAAATGGAGGTCAATTTTAGATTCAATACCTTGAAAAAACATTCAATTAATCAGCTATAACGAAATCTTCAAAAATGCAACATAGTAGTGCCACCTATAGGGCAATTTACACCAAAAACTAAGCAACATTAATATATATCAGGAACTGTCTGAATCTGTAGTTTGATAAAAAATCGTCTTTGAGATAGAGCTATTGCGATAATCATGAATAATGCAGCATAGCAGCGTCATCTGTTGAGCGATTTTCACCAAAAAGTAATGTGCACAAAGTTATATCAAAGATTAACTTAATCCGAAGTTTTATGAAAATACATACATTAATTTTTGCATAACTATTGGGGCATTCCATGTCAAATCAACTGAAAAAAATACATTTTCTGACCTGACCCCCACAGATTTCTATGAAAATTGGTCCACTATTAGAACATATGAGAAATGTGATAAATTATTTTTTTTTAGATTTTTTGGACCTCGGGCCATTGATTTATAGCTCATCAAAAATTTCAAAAAATGTCAAAATTTTGAAAATTTAAATTTTTTGAATTTTTGTAACTCAGCTCCTAATTAAGGTACAGCCTTAAATTTAGTGTCATTTGAAAGCTTTTGAATTGTACTTTAATATGACGTATAACTTGATACAATAAAATAAAATTTTTAATAATTAAAAAAATTTTACAAATTTTTGAATTTTAAAAAGTAGTATTTTTAAAAATCTGAAAAAAATATATTTGTTGCAAAATGTGATAATCTACAAATTCTGAAATTTTCATAGTGGGCCTAAAATGGGTTCATAGGGAAAAATTATTTTAAGTGAATTGAGAACAAGAAAATAATGCATATACTCACTGGTTACAAATTTACTGCACTCGTGAAATCAGTTACTTTTTAATTTACAGTTTCAGTTTTTGTTTAAAGTAGATACTTTTCCAGTGACTATTTTGAAATTAACATTTTTCAAAAGCTGATTATAGCATTTGTGCAAAACAGCAAGTAAAAATCTATGGGTGTTGAGAACAGATAACATAGCTAGTGTAGTACCAATAATTAAAAAAAACAATTATTCTTTTATGCTCACCAAACCTACTTGTATTGTAAAAAAAAATAAGTTTTATAATCAGAATAATTTTTATCATGAGCCACGAGATGAAAAATGTTCTCAAGAATAGGTGCAAGTTTACTACAGTTACAGAACAATGTTAATAAAAACAATAGCGATTGATATGAAATAATAATAAAAAAATTATCCATCATAAACATTATAAGAATAAATTAAATTGTTGAACTTAATTTTCCAAAATATGAGCTGATTGATATGTTTCTATGATAAGCTCTCTGGAGATAAAAGAAATGATGACTGGGGAGATTAATCTGTCCTTAATTTAAATAAATGTGTTTTTCTTGCAAAATTATTAGATTTCATTCAAATTTTCGATACAAGATCATTCTGGTAAGGCGTCTCAAAGATTAGTTTTGGGTATCCTTTGGGGGGATAATAAGGGGGGGAGGTTGGAAGTAACCCCCTTAATTTAGGTAAATGGAGTTTTTGCGCAGAAGTTACGGATTTGCTTCAATTTTTGATTATAAGTTCATTCTGGCAAGACGCAACCTTAATTAGTTTTGAAGGTTCTTTTGTTAAGATAAATGAAGGAAACAATTGCCTTCCCACCTCACCTTAAATTAGATGTGTTTTTATGCAGAATTATTAGATTTGCTTCATATTTTGGATATGGGCTCTTTCTGATAAGGCAAATTCTTGAATATTTTTGGGGATTTAATGGTTAAATATAAAGAGGGTGGGGTGGGGGATTCCCTCCTTTAAATTAGATACTTGAACTTTTATGCAGAATTATCCAATTTGCTTCAAATTTTGAATGTAGGTTTATTATATGATAAAGCTGATTTCTGATTAGTTTTGGTTGTTCAATGGTTAAGTATAAAGGGGAGTTCAAAACCCCTTACCTTGTTTTCTGTGTGGCATTATTCCTTGAAAAAAAAAAATAAGGCTGTAATATACAGTTAGTGTGAATAGCCTGAGAGCTCGTAAATAGTAACTCATTAATAGGAATGAGCTCATTAATAGTAAAACCATAATTGTTTTCTATAATATAAAGCAAAAAATACTATAAATTGTGTGAATAGTTTTTTAGTTTGGGGGGTAAGGGGTGGGGGGCGGGATAGAGGGGAAATATGGTTTGTAAAAATGGGTTTTTATGAAAAATCAAATCTATGAACTAAAGAAGAAACTGAAACTGTAAATAATAAATTTGTACAGAAATTTTAATCTATTTCAAGAATACACTGAATATATAACCAGTGAGTATATGCATTATTTTCTTGTTTTCGGCTTACCTAAAATTATTTTTCCCTATGAACCCATTTTAGGCCCACTACGAAAATTTCAGAATTTGTAGATTATCACATTTTGCAACAAATATATTTTTTTCAGATTTTTAAAAATAATACTTTTTAAAATTTAAAAATTTTAATTTTTTGAAAAAATTTAAATTATTTAAAATTTTTTTTACCGTATCAAGTTATATGTCACATTAAAGTGCAATTCAAAAGCTTTCAAATGACACTAAAATTAAGGCTGTACTTTAATTAGGAGATGAGTTACAAAAGTTAAAAAAATTTTAATTTTCAAATTTTTGACATTTTTTGAAATTTTTGATGAGTTATAAATCAAAGACCGGAGGTCCAAAAAATCTTTAAAAAATAATTTAGCACTATTTTTATATGTTCTACAAGTGCACCGATTTTCATGAATATCTGTGGGGGTCAGGTTGTAAGCTTGGTTGATTTGATATGGAATGACCCTATTGTGAAAATTATGAATAATGCAGCACAGCAGCACCATCAGTTGTATGATATACACCAATAACTAAACATCTCGAGTTTATATCAAGGTGTAACTGAATCTAAAGTTTTGTGAAATTATGTGCATCAGTTCTTGAGGTCGAGTGCCCATAAAATTTTTGTCCCATACAGACTCACAAAGTGACAGATGTTTTCCAAAAACTATCAAGTCGTGTTCCCTTCTAAAACGTTTAAATACACCAAAAACTGGAAGTCAAAATTTTCACGAATTCAATACTTACTTCTTGAAAAGACAGAAAAAAGTAATAAATGCATGCTTCAAATTTTGTTAAATTTTTAATTTTAGCATTTCTATTAATCAGTATATTATTGAAATAATTTTTCACATGAATTAATTTTTAAAAAAAGAAGTTGCATTTTTATTATATATCTAGATTTTTTTCATGTAATCCTGTTTTTGTGAAATTGTGAATTTCTTGTATATATACTTATACAAAATATATTCAGAATTTGTGAATAAGAAATTATTACTATTTTTAGAGTCCTATTTAGACATTTTTAATAAGGTTATTTATGCATATATACAACTTGATAAGATTCAGCTGCTATATGGCATGAGATTTTTTTTTCTTCAATCACTGCATTTGTGAAAGATTCAATTTGTAGATTAAACTTTTTTCTGAAATGTCTATTTTCAAGAGAAATTTTGTGAAGGGTCTTGTGTTTCAAACAAGAAAAAAATGTGAAGGATCCTTTCAAGTCTTCTCAAACAGATTTCTGCTCAGAGATCAGATTACCCACATTAAAGTTTTCATGTGGGACACTCAACATAAAAATAAATAAAATAAAAAGTATGAGAATGTAGCTATTACAAAATTTTCACGATATTATTTCATAAATGAAATTTCAATTTTTCCAGTTCGAAAAAAAACCGAAAAAAACTTTTTTTCCCCAATTTTTCCGGTTTTTTTCGGAGCATTCCCATCTCTAGTCACCCCTAAAGTGATAACTCATCCCCTTATTCATGTAGCCTTTTTTTCCATGGATAAATATAATGATTACAAGGAGAGATTATTTCCTTTTTTTTAATGTTATCTTATCATTTTTGGATCATTTAGAGATATTCTTTTCTTAAAACAACCAAAAATTAGAGTAATTACAATTTATAGAATTACACATAAACAATTATATCTGGTGATCTAATTAATGCAACCCACCAAAATTTATACAAGCACATATAATCATTGTAAGAGGGAACTTTATCAGTTTTTTTATCCAAATTTTATGATAAAGTAAAACATTTAAGCTACATGTAAATTTTTGATTACAATAAATGTTGAGGCAGTCCACACACATTTCAATATAATTACAAGATAAGGGGCAATACTTTAAAACAGTTAAAACCGAGATTCTGATAATATGACCTGCAAAAATTTTTCTTAACAAAGGATAATTTTTTTTTATTATTATTATTGAAATTAAGTAAATTTTACTGTAGAAAAAATATAAAGCCTAAAACATTCAAACAACAATAATTTGACGTTAATTGATGTAACCCATCTTTTCAGGATGAACACTATCTTTTAATTGCTAAGCATTAATTTTTCTGAATAGACTTTTGTTGTTTTTCTGAATAGATTTTTTAGACTTTTGTGGTCTTATTGAAAATTTGCGATTAGATAAGACATTTTCTTCTTAAAATTTCTTTCAAATTTATTGGCTTTTAAATGTCATGCATGATAAAGAGTACATTTTTTAAGTCTTGAAACCTGTCTAAATCTCTACGAGTATGTATAACCACTAATGAAATAGCACTGAAAAACTGGTGATAAATCACAATTAAATATAAAATAAAAGCACATGCAAATAGTCACGAATGAACATTCAAAAATCACGGTCACAAAGTTCATTTTGATCTTGTCTCATTACAGACACATGTTTACATTGGCTGGCGATGGGCTGCTTAAGTTTCCAGCCTGAAACACATGATGGGTGTGGACTGTTTTATAGTCATTAAAACGAAGTTTTATTATTTAATATGTAATCATTATAAAGAGGGACTTGTTGAAGAATATACATATAATATTATGCAGTTAAAAATATATAAATACTTCTGCCACTACCTTTAATATGGCAACTTTATAATATAATAATAATAACCATTGATGAAATTCATGTAATTAAATTGAAGAAAGCAAAAAGTACCGTAAAGTACCGTTAATCCGCCCTTCCCGATCAAACGCCCCCTCCCCACTTTATAAAGAATTTGAAATTTTCAAAAAATCCCGAAGAAAGCGCCCTCCCTCCCGATTCTCAAAAGCGTTTGAGAGCGAGATCAATCATTTTGAAACGAACGAATCATGAATCTTAGATTAAATGCGCGTTTTTTCAAGATTTTTTAATTGATTTCATGCTTGTTTTGGCTTTTATTTACTAATTTATCCTTTTTTCTGCGTTTTTTCGACAGAATTTACGTTTAAAAAAGAAAAAAAACCCAAATTTTTTCAAGTATAAATATTTATGATTCATTCAACGATTCATTCATTTTATGATGATTCATTCCTGTAAATTTTGTTAAACGATCGCGAAAAAATCCCGTGTAAGCGCCCTCCCCTAACTATTGTACGATTTTTCTTTTCGTTTGGGGGGGGGCGGATTAACGGTATTTTACGGTAAATAAATAAGAATTATTATAATTAATATCATTAATCTAAATTTTACCATGAATTATCATTGAAGTAGAATGCAATTTCATTATCTTCCATCCTTCACCATTCTGAACTTAACAGAAAATGCCTCTCTTTATTTCCAATTTCCATAGCTAACATTAGTATACAGAAGTAGGAATAATTGAGAAAGTATTGTCAATGGTATGAAGTGAATTAGCAAACCATACAGCATAGACAATACACATTCAATCAATATGCTGGGACTTGTTGGTGATGTGATGAGCAGAAAATTACACTGAAAAGAAAAAAAAAATCCACATTTTATAAATTTGAAAGAGCACAGAACAAGATTTAATAAAACAAGATTTAAATATTAAAAATATACCCCATGTTTACTTTAATATGACATCAAATACCATGAAATAAATTATGCATTTTTTTCCTTTTAATTCACCTAAATAAATTGCTTTAAAGTTTACATTTATATAGTGTACTACAAAATCAAAGTATGATAAATTTTTTTGTGGAAAAAAATCTGCCTTTAAACCTTTTTATGACACATAATTTTATTGATACAAAACCTTATGTTAAATTGACAACTGAGAATCTTGTTACTAAATACAATAAAGGAAAAATTACCCATTCATTGAACGTTTAGGCACTATAAACAATCGTCATTAACTATTTATTTATTTTTATGATGATTTCGATCTATGTTTAAATTTGAGAAATGCAATTTTTCAACAATATTAAATACAATAAGATAAATTATATTCTACTATCATAAATAATGAAGGATTAAAAACGTACTTTAATCACACTACTACATTCTTCTTCATCGCCAAGATGTATAACAAAGTTTTGTTAATGATTTCAGGAAGTGTTAGAAAGTGCTTCATAATCTATGCTTAAGGCATGATTTTTCTTACTTGTTTAGCTTAAATGAGTTCAGAAAATTCATAAACTGTGTTATATTTATTTGGTACTTATTCGATTTCATTTCATTTTTAAAAAAAACTTTTAACAAATAAAATACTTATTTGAGTAGAAAAAAAAGGGGGGGGGGGAAGTTGGCAGATATATGTTTTCATAGTAATAGGTCTGCAAAATTGACTGTTTTAAAAGTAAAAAAACTCTAATAAAATATTTTTTAAATATATATTTTCTGTGAAGGATTATGAATATATCTTGCAAGAACTAGAAGGGAATATTGTAGTTGTGTATTGATTGAAAGGAAAAAAAAAATATCAACAAGCACGTAGGGTAACACCCCCAGTAATTGGCATGCACCAGTGATTGGCACATCTTACAAACATGTCCTAAAATAAGATTCATATCCAGTCTTTTAAAAATGCAAGACCATATACCAGTTATATGCTCATTTATGGTAAAGATTATAGCTTTGATTTATGCTACTAGATGACAATAGTGCCTAGGAAAGAGAAACAATTATGGCTTGTATGAAATTAGCCATTTTTGTTGCAAATGCTTCTTCTTTGGTTTAAGCAAGGCATGCTTTTCAATTCATTATTATATGATTTATAATATATTTTAAATTTTAATTGACAACGGTTTTGTTTATTTAAAAGGGGTTACTTTAATTGTGTAAAAGTATTTTTGACACAAATATTTGGATTTCTGAATTAATGATAGATGCCAATTAATGGTGCTTCAATTTTGCTAGTTCCAAGTAATTGACACTTATTTTAATTACAAGGAATTCGCAAGGAATTTGAGATTAAACCACTTATTTTGGAAGTACTTTTAAAGTTATAGACTAATTTTGTTTATCATTTGTTTTTATATGAAAATATGAAATATTATCAGTAATTGGAATCCAAGCTTCATATGACAATTACTGGGGACAGCATGACAATTACTGGGTATTAATATAAGTATATTGTATTGTTTTAAAGTGTTCACATTTCAGACTAATATGCTGATTTCTTACTCTCAAAAACCTGAAATATGGCATCTTCATCTATGGTAAATTCATTTAATGTAAAGTTTTTTTTTTTTTTTAAATATAAATTTGTGCCAATTACTGGATCACAAGGTGTCATACATTGGTGCTCTAGGTGCCAATTACTGGTGATTTCAGCAACTTTTTATAAATATATTTTTATAAAAATACTTTTTCAATTTTTTTTTTTTTTTTTTTTTTTTTTTTTTTTTTTTTTTGCTTTTAGTGGGCAAAATAGATGTACAGATATGCATTCTTTGATTTAAAAATATTTCCAAGTAAATATCTTATTTCTTTGTAATGAAAATTGAAGTAAGTTTAAAGACAAATTCTTAAAGTGCCAATTACTGGGGATGTTACCCTATATCACAAATATTTTTAAAAATATACAATGTCTTTTCTATAAAATATTCTAGTATACTTATCATAATGATAAATAAGCTTTAATATAAAAATATACAAAAAGTTTACAAGTATTTAAAAAGCAGGCATGATTCTAGCACTAGAAATATTACTATTCACGTAACAGACAAAAAATTATACGAAATATTGAACAAGAAGTAATCGGACAGATTATTAAATAGAAAACAATTACAAAACACTTACGTAATATATTTCTTTCATTTACAATCAAGTCTAGATAGCACAAAGATTTCTGAATTTTCTATTAAAAACAAATGCTTAAGACTAACTTCAACTTCAATAAAGCATTTGGCAATTAAATGAAGTGCGATAAAGCAGCCAAAATAATAACCATACATTCACTTGAAAGATGCCAATAATATGTGCATGAAGTTGCGCAGATAGAAGATTTTGGGCGGTTATGTTCCTGACGTCATGTTGGAATGCCCTATGCAGGTTTTCTTTTTTTTTTTTTCTTTTTTTTTTTTTTTGAACTGGCACTATTTAGAGGCTCCAGTAGTTCATTCTTATCACTGGAACGACACAAAATTTTATAAATGGACTAATAAACCATGCAAAAAAGTTCCAAATACCGTCAATAGAGGGAAATTTAGCACTGTACATTAAAAGATAACATCAAAAACTGACAAAATTAGTAATTTCGATAAAATGCCATGGTTCATTCTTCATATTCACTTCCTGATGAGGAATTCGATCATATTCAATGTGACCACCATTCTGTTGCACCACACCTTGCATTCTTTGTACAACATTTAGAATATACGGATAATAGCTTTTAAATTTTCCTTAGTACATCACCTGTCACACTGTGTTGCATTCCCTCACTGGTGATTTAAACTATTTTTTTTCTCAGAATCTTTGTTCCCTTGCTTTAATTAGTCCCCTTATAAATTTTAAAGCATCTTTGGTTACTAAAATTAGCTACAGCAAGCTCTAAATAGCGTCAGTTAAAAAAGACACCCTTTATAAAACGATATTACATTTTTGGCAATTTTTGGCCCCCTTCCTCCCATATGTTATCATTTCTCGAAACCCCCCACCTTTTCCTCTAAATGATATCAATATCAGTGTCAATTCATTATTTTATTATTTTGTTTGTTTTTCTTTTTATATGTTTGCCGTGGTATACAAATAGGGTTATATATTTATGATTCACATACTTTATTGATTTAAATGAAGAGAAAGTTTAATAAGATATCAATAATAATAAAAAACTTTGTATCAAAAAGCACTAATAAATACTTACTGCATAAAAGTACTTTTTGTTACATAATGAATTAAACAATAATATGATCTTGCATTTACCCCTTGCACACGGACTGTGTTTTTTATACACAAGAAAGACGAAGAAAATTGTTCACTATTTTTTGCTACTACCAATTTTATTATAATGTTATAATTCAATGTAGGATTTTTGTACTGTTTAAGGAAATAAAAATCATCAAATTCAGAATTTAATTCAGAATTCAAATTTAGTGCCATTATTTTTAAATATGGTGTTAATTATTTTTCTTTCTCTTTTTAGATAAAAAAAATGGATAAAACTTTTTTACTGAAGTTCAATAAGTCATTTGCTTGGATTAAAATGGCAACAATCTCTTCATACTAATACTTTACAGAAATTTCTATTATTATCAAATACAAAACTTTTACTCTTATGAAAATGTCATCAATTACAGAAGAAATATCTTCCTCTAGTGAACAGCACTTTGTTCCTTTAAATGATGATAAAGGAAAAGATATACTTACTGATACAGGAAAAAAACTTATTCGTGAAGTATGTTCTAAAATGTTTTATAAGGATAGTAATCTAAGAAGACATCTCTCAACTCAAACTGGAAAAAAACCTTTTGCTTGTGAAATATGTTCCAAAAGTTTTGATGAAAAGCAATATCTAAGAAATCATCTTTTGATTCACACAGGAGAAAAACCCTTTATTTGTGAAGTATGTTCCAAGACGTTTTCTCGTAAAAATGATCTAAGAAATCATCTCTCGACTCATACAGGTGAAAAAAGATTTGTTTGTGGAATATGTTCCAAACAGTTTTCTTTCGACAGTAATCTGAGAAGACATCTCTTGACTCATACAGGTGAAAAAACCTTTGTTTGTGAAAAATGTTCTAAAGCATTTTCAGATAATAGTAATCTAAGACAACATCTGTTGACACATACAGGTGAAAAGCCTTTTTTTTGTGAAATATGTTCCAGAGCATTTTCTCGTAAACGTGATCTAAGAAAACATTCTTTGTCTCATACTAAATAGACATGCTTTCTAAAGATCACTGATAATTTTATTGTGAAAATTGAGTAAAAACCCTGTATATGTTGTTGTATTTATCTTTGCAGATCTTTTTCTATATTTTAGCTATTAGTAATTTTTCAAAAAATGTGCACTTTTTGTTCAAAATCCTCAAAAAATCTCCAATTTCATATTGTGTTTTTGAAAATAAGAAAATAACCCTTGTACATGTTCATTAGGTTACTAAAGGTCTAACTATAGTTAGATGCGCCAATCCCAAATATTTATAGTTAAATTAATAATCCCAAATATTTATAGATAATTTATAGTTAAATTTTACTATAGTTTTCTCTTAAAATTATATATTATTTTTATCGGAAAGGAGAAATTCTCCATCGTATCTAATACAATAAGAAGGGGGTTTATTGAAGTAATACTTAAAAAAGAGAAGTATGATGAAAATATATTTGTGTGCAAAAAGAATACTATTCATATATAAAAAAATTCTGCGAATTTAAATGAAGCTTATTTTATTTTCATGAGATAAAAAAACACAGGTTGTCCCATCAAGACCTTCTTTAGACTCTCCATAGGTAGATAGCTAATACACAACAAATACAACCAAAGAACCATACCTCAATGACCCTTTATTTCTGAGGAAATGTGAAAAATAAATAACATTGTGTCCAGTGCAAGAAAAATACTTTAAACAAGAACATTTGTATCACTTGTGCATACTGAGACATTGTAATAAATGGCAGACTGCACATGTTCCAGCAGCATTTTGCCCAGAAAAGAATATTTACTTAATGTATTCATTTAAATATTATTCAAAAAAGGGCTTGCCATCATTCAATGCCACATACATTACATGCCTCAATATGCACAGTGGATGTTTTCCATATCTTCATCTGCAAATGTATGCAAATACAGTTGTTTTCAGCAATTTTTTTTTCAACTTGAGCCAGATAAGACTGTCTTTCTTTTTTAGTAAATCTGAATGTTCGTTCAATTTCTAACTAGATGTTAAACAACAATCTGCAATTTTCTGCATTTGTTTATATCTCTCATCGATTTCTGCTGTTTTACAGTTCCTTGTATGTAAGTTTCTGTGAAATAAAAGTACTTTTTTATGTAATATCCTGTGTCATTATTATTTTCCAATGAATTTATGTTAAAAATTAATTTATTTTCATTTGTTGTTAATTGGAATAAAGATTATAAATACTACTTCATAATTCTACACTTCACTGTTTACAATTTGAAATGCAAGTGCATTTTAGGAATGCAGATTTTGGAGACTGTATTCTGTGTGATTCATAATAATTTGACTGAATTCAAAGTTTTTTATGAAAAGAACATATATATATATTTTTAAATCAATATATTGCTGGTATCCCCGGTAATCACATTATTTTTACCAAATAGACTTATTTATTAATCAAGCTTTTTTGTTTATTATTCCGATTATTTTAATGTACATTAATAGAGAGTACTTTTCATAAGGAAAGTGTCATAGAATAACTCAAGGAAAATTTATCTCATCTCTTTTATGCAAATTCAAACGTACATCATTAACTTGATCTTTACTATTAATGATTCAATCAGTTTTAGGTTATCTTACTTTTTGCCCTTTTAGTTTATTATTTTACTTAATTATTTTAATATTTTTCTAGAATATTATCATTCAAAATAATTTTGATTGCCTTATTGCATTCAAATTGTTGTTTGAAAAATGTAAACTAAGCAAAGACCAGAAATCTGCACAACCTTTGGTCCCAAGCTGTGTAAATTTGAAAGAGTCTACTGTATTTAAATAATTAAGTAAAGTAGTAATAAACTACAATGATAAAAAGAAAGATAATTTGTAAAATTATTAAAAATAAAGGTATAATAATTTTTAATGTATAATTAAATATACATAACAGCGTTAGAATTCCTAAAAAAAAGTCACTGGTCCCAAGGACCAGTAAGCATAAGAATTTACTGGTCAACAGATATCATCACTGGTCTGCTACATAAAATTTGATTAAAAAATTTTAACACTTAGAGTGGCCTCCCCCCCCTCCCTCCCTTGAATATAAACCAATCTTACTTTGCATTTATCCAAAATTTTCAGCATAATAAAATGTAAAATTATAATTTGCTAAAAATTAAATAAACAGTACATAAAGAAAAACGATCAAATTATTAATTAGATATTTTATTTGCCATTACTTATTTCAACTGACTGTAAGGTTTAATGCAAATTTTTTTCGATTTTTCTCCAGATTGTAGCCAGAGGGGTGGAGTTGTAACTAGTGTCAGTGATGCAGCTGGACTTGAAAAATTCTGGATCCCTGGGACCTCTAAAATTCTTGGTCCCTTTTCGACAAAAACAAGTCCTCACTAATAATAAGTCATATTTTTCGATGCAAAAATTGAACTTGTTCATTTCCACAAGCAAAATAAAATGCTTGTTTTAATAATAATAAATAATTAAAACCAATATTAATTTAAGAGAAATTTTCTGTACTTTTTAAAGAATAAATGTGCAATATACAAATTTAATTATAAAATAATGCTTATTTAAGTGTAGAAGATAGTAAGTATCACTATTGTTTGCATTTCTTTTAAAATGGGGCAAGACAGATGTATTGAAAATGACATTTTTGCTAAAAGGGATATTTTTGTTGATAAATGGGTACTTTGCTTAATGAAATGGTGCTTTCAGGAGTCACATTCACTCAGAAAGATTTGGAACAATAAAAAACCGGTTGGGAAGCAGGAAAATCAAATTTTGGAGTAGAACAACAATTTTGAAGCAGGAAAATTGGTTTTTAAAACAAAAAAATTCTCTCCCAGCATTCATTTATTTATTTATTTATTTTTTCGTGCTTTTTTGTCAAAATTTCCTTCTTTTGTGTTATTTTGACGAAATCTTGTTTTTTCGGGATTTATTGACGAAGTATACCGTTTTTCGCGATATTTTTTGACAAAATTTACCGTTTTGTCGCGATTTTTGGACGAAATTTGCCGTTTTTTCGCGATCTTTTGAAGAAATCTGCCTTTTTTTCGGGTTTCAGGTTGAATTTAGCCATTTTTTCGCGAATTTTTTGACGATATGTGCCGGAAATTAGTCGTTATTTAGCGATTTTTTGACAAATTTTGCCGTTTTATCGTAGTTTTCGGACAAAAATTGTCGTTTTTTTCGCGATTTTTTGAAGAAATCTGCCGTTTTTTTGCAATTTTTTAAAGAAATCTTCCTTTTTTCACAATTTTTTGAGGAAATCTGCCATTTTCCCACAATTTTCGCGCTGTTTTTGACAATTTGCCGTTTTATCGCTATTTTGGGCAAAGTTTGCCGTTTTTTCGCGATTTTTTGAAGAAATCTGCCTTTTTTTCGGGTTTCGGAATGAAATTAGCCATTTTTTCGAGAATTGTTTGACAAAATTTGCCGGAAATTAGTCGTTATTTCGCGATTTTTTAACGAAATTTGCGGTTTTTTCTTGATTTTTTATCGAAATTAATGGTCCCGTGGGGCGCGTAAGAGCTATTTTTTTTCGTCCCATCGCCGATTTTTTGCGTAATTTACGCGCAATAGCGCGTCCGCGGCATCACTGTAATAAAAAAAATCTTATTCGCCATCGGTTGCCTTTTTTCTCGAGGCCTGAAAAAAGGCACTGGTCCTGCGGACCACTAAATTTTTCAACTTAGTGGTCCGATTGAATTATCGGTGGTCTCGGACCAGCGGAACACCAAGGAATTCGAACGCTGCATAATAAAGATCAGATACATTTTCCTTGTATTATTCAGTGAAATATCCTCATAAAGATATTCTATTAATTCATATCAAAATCACATAGTAAGAAAGTTTTATTTCAGCTTTAACCAGTCTTAATAACAAGAAAAGTTTGATAGATGCATAAATATATTTGTTAAAAAGATTGTGATTACCAGTGATATCAACAATGTTTTAATATTTTTTTGGATGATAAAATTATACTTCCTTGATAAAAAAGCATGAGTTCAATAATATTATCAAGAATTACAAACCAAAATGTATACAGAATGATATCAGTTAAAAAAGTTCTGTAATTTTGACCCTATATTTACACTCAAATTTTTATTGTTTTTATTTGTGATGACGTGTAGATGTTAGGGTTGTGGATTTGAGAGAGTTCTTCAATATTATTTATTCTGTTTTAAATTTCACAACAGTAGCTAAAAAAATGCATTTTTCTAAATTTGAAATAATCTATACTGAAATATATATAAATTTAAAATAAATAAAAATAAAAATTGACAAGAAAAAACTCTTAAAAAATCACTCATATTAAAATTGCTATGAATAGCTTTTGCTTTCATAAAACTCGTTAAAAAATTATTTTGTATCTTCAACATAGATAGTGCTAAAAATAATTCCTCCCAAAACTCCCTGTTTCAGTTTAGTTATCAAAGATTTCTCTATAAAACTACAAATTTTCATATCTTTACATGCAATAATTTCCTTAAAAGAGTTGAGAAAAATTTCACCCACAATAAGTTCTACTATGGTAGTGACAGCAGTGGCAAATCTCTGTTTTTTAATTAAAATAAACCGATTTATTTATCGAAGTTTGAAGATAATCATATGCATTAATAGACTTACATGTTTGATTTACTCATCTAAAAATGTTCTAGTTGATCTGCATTATATTTAGGATCTTTAATGCTTTGAATTTCAGAAATTTTTTCTAAGATACAGTTTATTTTAAGCTACAATTTTTAAAAAATGGTGTACGCAAAGAAGAAGCATCTTTTTTCATCAATATTTTGATGTTTTTAATATTATTTTTATTAAATAAGAAATTAATTTACAAAGAGTTATTCTTACAACAAAAAGGAAATGAATGAATTAAATCTTACAAACATAAAATATAATAAGATTTATAAAATTTATTTTCAATAAAATTAAACTTCGCCATCCCTGTAAAATTTTAATGTTTCATTGAAATGACAAAAGTTACTACATAATAATAATTAAAAAAATGAAAGCTATGCAACAAAAGCAAAAAATGAGCCAAAACCAATAAGTGAAAAAAAGATCAAAATATTGAAAACAATTTCCAACATATTCTAAGGATTATATTTGGTATGAAATTTTTTGCAATACAAATAAAATTTTGATTCAATGGATATAAGCTGAGCTTTTAAAAAACTGAAAAAACTATGCTAAAATTTCACGAAAAAAATATTAATAATATTCATTTTATATATATTGAAAAAGATTTTAAATTGTATAGCTGAAGCCTATAAAAGTAATCTCGATCAGTAATCAAAACATTCTGAATTTTCTCATTTTAAAAACTAATCTGAAAGTCTAAACTTTCAACGGATATTTTGTTCATTTATATTATTAACCGAAAGATGTCGCCAAAACAAAGTAATCCATCAATGAAAGTTACTTTATAATCGAATTAATCTTAGATTTTGAATAATGGATAATTAAAATTTTTCATCAGGAAACTTATAAGAAACAATACAACAGAGAGACCCTTGATATAGCTGCACTATAATTTATCAATTATTACACTATAATTTATTAATTATTTGTATTCTAGACTCTATACTTATGATGGGGACTTACGCAAAGAGAAGCTACGTTGTCGATTCCCATGTTAGTCTATGGGAGAAAATAGATCGCTGTTCTTTCATTCAAATATCAAAATTTCAGAATTTTCTTTTTTTTTCAGCATATAAATTCGAAAGCTCTTCACGTCATTATAAGCTTAAAATATTTTTAAAACAGTTTTAAGTATTTTTAAATTCATGTTAAAGTTTCAAAAAACCCCAAAAAGTGAGATGTGCTGTCTTTATTGGTTTATAACTTTGGATTGAAGAAAGATATAAAAATTTAGAGCTTATGCATGCAAAATTTGATTTGTTTTCTTTTACGTAATTAAGCAACTTTTCAATTTTATTCTAATTAAAACGTTGTAATTCTTAAATTAAAATTAGTTACATCAAAAATCCTTTACAAAACTGTCAAATTGTCAGCCTCATGTAATAAATTGCTTCAGTTCCCGTTGTAAAGGGATCCGCGCGGGGGGTTGTATGGTTACTATAAATAGAATGACGCCAGACTTGCAAAAGAATTCATTCTTGGCATAGTATTATTGGATAGATGGATAGTCATGGTTAAAAGGAATGAAATTATACATTATATCCAGGTTTCACTTACGGGAGAGGGAGAGACAGAAATCGAAGCGTTCTATCTGCGGTTTAAAATTTTATTTTATTTTATAGGATGATGTATCGAAATGTAATTATATCTTGATATCTGTCGGATCTTTTAAAATTAAATTTTCGGAATTGTATTTTTTTAAACAATAGGTGCATAAAAAGTCATTTTTAATTAAAGTTTTTATAACTGCCTCTCCCCTCCCCTCAAAATTAGAGATTGGGGAAATGAGAAAATGTTTGAAATCTAGGCGTTTTAAAATTATATTTTGCGAGTTGAAAGTTTCTAATTATAGACACTGATAGTGTTTTTTAATCAAAATTTTGACCATTGTCACTCCCCAGGAATGAGGGTGGGGATGGGTAGGGGCAAAAAACGCTTATCGTGTTCTATCGGACACTTTGAAATTAAATTTTGTGTGATGATAAATTTTTGAGTACATACACATATAAAGTTATTCTTAATTGAAATTTAATGCATATGTCCCCTCTCTAGGGGTTAGGGTGGCAATAAATATGTATCTCGGGTACTGTAAGGAACTCTAAAGTATTGTAGCTCGATACACGATCTAACTAATCGTATCTGGTCGTAGAAGAATTGAATTTTTATAGATTTATTTGTTAAAGTAGGGAAAAAGGTTTTCTAAGAATAATTTATAATACTTACTGATCTAGAATTTTTATTTTTGTAACGCTAGAAAATAACTACTTTTCAGCAAGTGGATTTTCATATGATGAAGAGTATTTGTAAATGTATGCTTTAAAACTAATGGTTTCAAAAATAGTAATGCTAAGAAGGCATCGAATATAGGATGACGTATTATATATATATATATATATATGTTTGCTAACAAGTATGTAGATATTGCCACCGTAGGCGCCATTGCAGCACTTATCAATTGCAACATACATATATATACAATCCCAATTTCATGAAAATATTTATTAAGCACCAGGTGCATAATGTATAAACATTATTAAAAACAGTAAACATTAAAATAACAATATTGAACAATATAAAAAGTCACCCGCAGAACCAAAAGCCATCACTCTGCCGCCTGCTGAAGAGTGATGGCTTTTGGTTCTGCGGGTGACTTTTTATATTGTTCAATATTGTTATTTTAATGTTTACTGTTTTAAATAATGTTTATACATTATGCACCTGGTGCTTAATAAATATTTTCATGAAATTGGGATTGTATATATATATATATATATATATATATATTTCATCTTGCAAATATTATCAGAAATATTTTCTGCTTCTTACTTTCATAGAGGATTTAAGTAACCTATATTTTTTTGTACACAGAGTTTGTACACTGTAAGTTATATTTATAAAAAAATTCCCCTTTTATGGCACATGTAAAACATTAAAAATTCCATTCTAAGATGAAAACGCATGGAGTTGTGATGCTTTAAAGTTTAGAGAATTCATAAAGTTTCCGCATTAGGAAATAGTCTTGATGCTTTTAGTGATGAAAGCCATCAAATTTTAATAAACTTTCAAGTATCATAAACCTGTACGTTTTGATCGTAAACTAGAATTTTTCAGTTTTACTTGTCATAGCGTGGAAATAATGTTTCTATATATACTTTCCTGGACTTATAGGCAGGGCTCTACTTAGGCTTTGGTGAGTCCAGGGGCAAGTTCTATGTATCTATGGAATTTTTTTGTGAATAATGTGGAACTGGTCAGTACATACTCTCATACATATTGTAAGTATGCATAAATTTTATACCCGGCACTGCTCAAATCTGTATGCAGGATATTAGTTGGATAATAGCAGAAAAAAAAATATGGGATTGGTTGATATGAGTATTTCTTCGAAAGCTTTTACATTGATTATTTACACATGTTACAATATGTATAAAAGAGAATGTTTTAAATTGATCATAATAAATGGTTTTAACTGTCATGTTACGACAAAAACATTAATAAAGAATTTTCTTTTAAAACAATAGAATACTGAGCTGTTATAATACAATTTTAATCATTAGTTTTCTAATGATATAAATTGCTATAGGAACATTTGAATAGAAGAGAAGCCGCACTTCCTAGCTAAATGTTTGAGAATATATGTATTTTGATCATTTTGGGCTAATTTTAATCATTTGCCAGCTTTTAACGAAAATCCTGAGTAACCTCATGGGGTGGGGACGCCGCTAAAAGGGAGGCCCGGAACAATTCGCCTGCATACCTCCACAGGGCTAAACCTTAATTAATTTTTGAATTTTTATGTCAATAGCTTGAAAACTGACTAAATATTTCTTCTATATAGAATAAAGAAGTAAAATTACACCATTCTTTTAAATATATCTATCAAATATGAAATATGAAATATAATGTAATCGCCACTCTACATTTTTAAAATAAAGAATTAAGATTGTGGAGTTTTAGGTACAAACGAATTTTGTTATAAAGTTATTTAAAAAATGAGAAGATGCGACAAAAGCGTAGAGAATTATTCTTTATTAACAAATTTAAAAATTTTAGTTAATGCTATTTATTGTTTTAATATTAGCAAAAATGTTTTACTTAATGTTTTGACATTAATAAGTGAAAAAAGAAACTTGGCAAATTATGAGATTTTGATACACAAGAAATCCTTTTTCACAAGAAAACGTCATACTTCTCGGATTAACTAAGCATGCAATGACCCACAATTTGTAGCCCTACTCCTCCCCTCCCTCCCCCCCCAAGAAAAAAATATTATGGGCAATTATTTTATTTTATTTACTTATTTATTTATTCATATTCTAAATGCAAATGTCAATTAAATCAATTACGAAGCCCCGATAATGCCCCCACTTCCCTGAACTGTATATGTTCGTGTTTCACCCACTCCTTTTCAAAAGAAATCTTCAACTCTCTTTGTCCCTCACTACTTCACAGAGAACATTCAGCTAGGGATATCTCAGTTGTATCAAGATAACCTTGGGTGAACTGACCATGAGATAAGGGAAACTAAGTACAAAACAGAATGCATTTTCACAGAGGCGAACTAGAAAAACATAAGCTGGGGAAGTTTTTACAATTTCTAAACAAATTCTTTATTTTTACTTATTCAAAAATAAATAAATAAAAGTAAATAAAAAAAATAAAATAAATTCATTGATTGAGAAAATGCACAGTTAAAAAAAAAATCTATAAAGTTATTAAACTTTTTCTAAGTAACTGGGATTTTTAGAAGTTTTTATGTTATCGTTACATAAAAAATTCCAGGAATCCAAGTTTCCTAGAAAAAGTTTAGAAACTTTACAGATTTTTTTTTCTTTTATGCAACGTTTAATAGAAAAGAATATGCAACTAAAAAGGTAAAAATTGGTTTTCATCCGGGATTTCAATTTTCCAGGATTTCAAAGTGTTTATACAAGGTGCTGCACTATAAAGAGATACAATGCAAAATTGTATTCAAATTACAATTTGTTGGTTGTTTGTCGGAAAAAATTGAACTATAATCACTGGAAGGTTCAAAATTTAGAAACATAAAAAGGGCCTTATAATTTATTTACGACTACTAAAACGTCAGAAATTTATCATGAAAAGTTCATGATATCATAGGAAAAAAATTTTTTTGCATGCAACCAAATTTTGAAAAATTTGAATTCTTGTTGCAGCTATTCATACAAAGTAATTGTAATTCAAGATATCATTAAAATAAGTAATAATTAATATATATATATTAAAAATATTGAACCAATTTCTTAGTTATGCTAATAAAAAAACACATAGTTTGCACATAGTTTGAAAAAAATTAGTTTTGTTAAGTTAGTTTTAAAAATAAAATATATAGTTTGAAAAAATTCCCGCAGATTTATATATTTAATAATTCATTTCCTTTTTATGGTATATCAATGTCTATATAGCATTTATTTTCTTTTTACTTTACGAGAAAACTGCCATTCATCCTGCTATAAAAATACAAGAAAGAAGAAAATAATGCGTCCAGGGCCATAGCTAGAAGTGATCATTAGTGGGGGGAGGGCTCATATTTTTTTTCTCTATCTTTTTACGCAGAAATATAAATTAGTGCATATTTACATTGTAGGTACTATGTTTCTTAAAAACTGTTCTAATAACTTCTCTTTGTACTAAGAAAAGTATATTTAACTTAAGTATATTTAACTATTTAGTAAGATAAAAATTTTGAGTGTATAACTGGTGCAAAATTAAACATTATGTTAGCTTCATATATACAAATAGGATGAAGGAGCGTTGAATTACTTATTTTACATACAATTTAGTAACTTTTCAAAATTGTGAAAGGGTCTCAAAACTAAATTAGATTTTTGAACAGAATTTAATTTGAATTTTGAAAGAGAAATTCATTTAGTAACCTTAAAATCTTTTCCAGAAGGGGGGAGGAGCTGAGTCGCTCACAGCACCCCCTTAGCTACGGCTCTGCATGCGCCAAGCATAGATTACGAAGCACTTTCAACACATTCAGAAGAACGTACCTTTAAAAAAAATAATAAAATGTTACGTCTCATTTCACAATATGGAAATGTATGATGCATGTAAAAACCGAATTTCAGCTGCTCTCATCTGCAATCGGAAAATAATCTGGAATTTTTAGCAACCATGTATATAATGTAGAGATTTGTATTCATTAACAACACGCATTCTAAAATTTACTTCATTTTTGAGGTACACATATTTCAGTTGAAAATTCCCCTTCTGCAATTTCCTCTAATAAAGTGAATGGTATGGAAATGCTTTTGTATAGCCCTGTATATGAGTTATAGAATTTATACATAAAGAGTAATATGTAAAAAAATAATTACATTTAAAAGCACATACCGAATTCTAAAACGCATTCTCCAGCAATTTTTACGCAAAGATTTAACCGATTTCTCTTGTGTATTCTTGTAAGTTAATAAAAAAAGCTATAAATGTTTTTTTTTAAGTGATCATAGTGAAATTCATTGATGTATACCATTTTGAATGCATTTGAAATAGCGTGATATCCTTATAATACTCTCCAAATTATTCCCCCCCCATATACCATAATGCAACCTAATTCTTTTGATTATCCCTTTAAATGAATCATTAATCGTGCATACTTCCTATGCAATATCAAACATGCTTTGGTTACCCTAAATAACATTTATCAATTGCATGAAAACCTGAGTCTATTTATGGGAGTTTGAGCGTGGACAGACGGCCAGACAGACCGAATGCATAAGCACTTTTCAACTTTGTTGGAAAGTGCTAAAAAGGGAAGAATATTTAAACATTAAAACTATTTAATTGAAAGTGGGCATATCAAAAATCTTTCTATAGATATCAATAACTAATAATTTTAATTATGTGTGATAAAAATGTTCTTTACTAATTCTGTTCATATTCATATATAATGTAGAGTTTTGATAGAAAAAACAGTGATACAGCTGATTGCGGTAACAAGGAAAAATAAAAGACTTTAAAAAAAGATTATTTTTGCAAAATCTATTACATTTTTATGAAAGAATTATAAAATTTTTCAAATTTATAAAATAATAATCATTATTATAAAATACTGATAGTACTACTATGCTACAAATAATAATAATTGGCTTTTATGGACTGTAATTTTGTAAATAGACCTTTTTTTTTTTAAGGAATTTTATGATAGAGTCTCTTTTTATTAAGTGAAATTTTGTGAGAGGATCGTAAAGAAGATCCAATTTTTATCAGGTTCGACTCCTGTTGCTGCATATTATAAGCATAGAATTAATCATGGAAGGTTGTAAATTTTTTTCCAATTTTATCAATAAAATTTACTGCCAGCATTTTCGAACGCGCATTTTATTAGCTTTGATAAAAATACACATGGAAAGAAAGATGGTATTAAATTTCAATAGTTGTGATACAGATTCTGTGCTTAGCTGATTTTTGATTTCCTTGTTACTCTTGAATAATTTCGTTTCAGAAATAATTTTAATTTTCTAGTAACTACAAGGTGTAAAAATGGACATTGTGAAAAGCGTAAGTAGCCAAAAGAAATTAAGAACATGTTTTCTAGTTCATGTGTCCCAGGCTATTTTTTCCCTTTCCCGTGCTGTCGCTTCCGGTAATTTGGTTCATATCGCCAAGTTTGACATAATTTACTGAACGATTTTATGCTTTTGCTGAAAAATGGAAAAAACTTTTCGATTATGTAGTTTCTGAATAAGAACAAGCATTATTAATAATTCTGTAAAAATGGTATAAGTAATAAAATGTCGTACATTATAATTTTCTACTAATTTAAAGAAGTGCTATTTTTAAGCTATATATATGCAATATAACGAACTTTTCAGTTTGTTGGTTTTGAATGCATTTCGAAATCTAATGATAAATATGTAAAAAATGTTAAAACATGAATATTACAAGTATAGTTTTTTCGTAACCACCCTGAGAAGGTAAATGATAAATGTTAATGATTATACTAATACTAGTGTATGGATTTCTTGATATATTTTTCTTTTCCATTTCAATTATTTTCTGATGACAGTTTGAATTCCTAATGCAATTTACATTTCGTTTTACAATTTTCTGAATAGGTAAAATTTTTAAAAGTTATTAATAATTAATTGTGTAAAAACAGTAAAAACAAAATGATTTATTATATTATAATAGTTTACGATTTTAATAATAAAGATTTTAAAACTACACAAGTACAATATACTGGAGTTTTTACATGTTTTGCTACTAGGAAACAAATTTTGAAACCAAAAAAGTGCAAAAATCGATGAACAATTCATACAGTTGCTAGATAATTAATTAGATGATCTGTCCATTTTTAACTCTTCAGAAACTTCAATTTTGTTATCGCTATTTCTTTGGCCTTTCTGTTTTTTTTCTTTTCCTATGCATTTAAAATGCTTACAGGATTCAATATTTCGGTTTTGTGAGAACTGGTCAAATGGGAGATAACGTGCCAAATCTGTCATCTTTGTACCGGTCAGCTGACTATTTGATCTTCCCGCTAAAAAGTGGGGAGATTTCCCAAAGTCGTAAATTATATCCGCCCACAAATAGTTAGCCAATTTGAGATGCAGGTGGCGCTCGTTGCAATTTCGAGTTGTATACTGGTAAATAAGCCGCCTTAAGCTTTCTGCACCCGTGTATAGCAGGCGTCCTCTACACATGCTAGAAAATCTAAAGAGAATCGTAATTTGATTTGAAAGAAAAAAATCCGCTACAAAAGAAAAAATAATAAGCCCGTGAAACTTCTGATAAAATTTCCCCCAGGCTCGGCAGTGGAAAGTAAAACAAAAAACTGTAAAACATTCGAAAACCAAGTTAAATGAGCAAAACCTAATTGAAATTGAATCCACAGAGCCCGAGCTAAGAATGGGCACCCTGCGTCCAAGGGTGTATCTAAAAACTGCAACAAAATAGCAAGCTAAATTGGATGAATCAATCCTCATTGAAATCAGATCCATAGAATCCGAGAAAAGGATGTGCCGTTAATGTTCGATAATTGTGATAAAATAAGTTTATCTTTTGGAAAACATGATTTTAAATGTACATATAGAGTATTTGTAGACGAACTCTTAACTCATATCATAGGACTATTGCCACAGAATACATTAATTAACTTCGATTAAACTGCTAAAATGCTTTTAAATTATATTTTTAGAGTTCGACAACGTGTAATAATCAAGAAATTGTCTACATGCCATATAATCTCTGATCCGTCAAATTTCAGAAATTAAAGGGAGGGAGTGATCGGAAAAATATCTATTTTTAGTTTGTTTTTAATGCATGTTCATCTCTGTATTTTTATTTCCAATACCTTTTGCACTGTCGCAATCATTAAAAAAAAAGTACTGACCCAAAAATTTTATACACGAGTGTAAAACATTTTTCTGCATGTCTTCTGAAAATTTCAAATCCATATCTTTATTAGTTTTCTTAATTTTCGTTGATTAGAGAAAATTCTTAATTCCTTTCGTTTCGGTTGTGAAATCTGGTTTAGGGGTGCGCGCGATTTTGCCATTTTGTGAAAAAAATCCATTTTTTATTAGTTTTGAATTTTAACATTCTCGGCTAATTATCAAAAAATTAGAAATCTAAGGTTCGTGTGCATTAGGATCTGCCTTGGACTACCCTCACCCAAATTTTCAGACTAACACCTGCCGTAGATAATTCTGGCTATCTCAGGCACGCGCACAGATTGATTATTTCCTCTGCTTTTTGTGTTCTTAACATTTTATATGAATTTTTT
The DNA here is from genome assembly GCA_964019185.1 of Maratus speculifer. Lineage (NCBI taxonomy): Eukaryota > Metazoa > Arthropoda > Arachnida > Araneae > Salticidae > Maratus > Maratus speculifer. Next base: position 3,192,581 of record CAXHSM010000423.1, on the reverse strand, counting down.
GCGTAATGGGGGGGGGCGTTTGTGAACCAATACAAAATAGATTTAGCTGGAAGAGCAGCAAGTAAAGATATTATTTCTTCTTTATTGGAAAATTACATTTTTCCGTCGAATTGGATTTGAGAATAGCGAATGAAGTATAAAATGCAGTTTTCGTCATTTCAAAACTTAAATATATTTTACACATACTTAAATCGGCGCATATGCATTAGAGAAAGCTATATCGATATTTGCCTATGTAAGAAATAACTTGGCGATTAATAAAAGAAAAGGTTTTGGACTCGGAAACTTCTGTGTGAAGTCTCTTTTGAAGTTCGATGGGATGTAGCTCGAACCATTTGCATCAATTTCGAGACCCAAATAGTCGTAGCTAGTGTTGAATTCAGACACTTCTGCGAGGGACTTCTATGGCTCCAATGGGAACATCATAGAGTTCTGGATGAGGATTGCACTTTTTGATTATTGAAAACACAAGAATCTCAATTTTTCCTTGGGGGATGTTTCACATCTGGGGGGAGGGGTAATCTACCCCGGCTCACCCTTCTGATTTCAACACTGGTCGTAGCTTGTGCAGACACCTCGAATAGACAAAATCTAATCTTTTTCGTGTGTGCTCTTACTAATATGTTGGGAATTGTAATATTTTCAAGGAGGAAGCTAAGGTAAAATTTTGAAGGAACATTTAGTTTATTTGGTTAATTAGTTTTTCATTGACCAGTGGTCTCAAGAACCTCGCAGTTTCCGAGATCTGTGAGGTACAAAATTTTAAACGCAAACGAAGAAGAATTATCCAAATGTCAGCATTTCCTATCTTAAGTTACTCTCTGAATTTAATGGTGAATGTAATAAATATTGCGCTGGGAAACAAGTTACCAGGGGTTTGGTGTGTTTGGTGTATTTTTGTCGGCCGATTATCTACACTAGAGATATATGCCCAGGGGGGGAGTGCCCTTCGTGGGGGTCTTTCTAAGGGAACCTAACCCGTATTAACGCAAGGTTCGAAAAAAACCACGAAAACTCCGAACGGTTGGGCCGACAGCCGCGATTGGGTTCGAACCCAGCACCTGCCGTCTACCAGTTGAGAGGACAGAACCTCTCGGCCACTGGTGGGGCAGTTACCAGGGGTAAAACGGATTTTAGATTAAGATTTAAAAAGTAACGATAACGAATTTAAAGATTTAAAGATTTTGAATTTTAAAAACATTTTATTTTTTATCCTTTTCATGCATAAAAGTGTGAAGTATTTATCTCTTTCTACAGATATCTCATCACTGTCATGCAACCATACTAATTTACAAACCGAGTTGGATGTGACTGAGCATATGTTAAAAGTTTATTGAGATCTCGATCAAATTCATTGAACATCTTGATCCGCAATCCTTTTGCAAAATGTTGGTCCTTTAAAGATTTAAAAAGTATATATATAAATTTATTTCTTGTGTCACATCCGGGGAGTGGGTACTCACTTGTGGGCCAGAGAAATATCTTGGATCTTTGGAGAAACACACTTTATTGCTGGACATAACATCACATTGAAGACAAATGACGAACACTACACAAAATCAAGACACATATAAAACAATATTACTCTTCTTTGTTTCTCATCAATTTTTGTTTACGGTCGGTGCTATCCGCACCGTCCTCGCCTACACCATACACGGCAGCCGTATTCTGAGTAGTTTTTTCTTGCATAATCGTTAGATCTTGATAGAAGGATTGAAAGACATTTTTTGGTTTCCGCTCTATGGGACCGTTCAAGTATTACGTAAGCATATTTTTAGTCATTTTTTATCCTCTCCACCCCCTTGTAAGAAAATATAAGCAAATGCTAGACATCCCCCCCTTTACTTACGTAAGATTTTATGACAGTTTATACATCAATACTTCTTGACTTATAAAAGGTTACAATCAATAACATTATTAATCCTACAAATTTATGTAGGCATATAGGGATTGTGATATCAAAATATATAAAATGGTTTTAATATATTGTTGCTTATTGCATTAAACAAACCACAGAATACAAAATGGTTTATAATGGTGTGTAGAATACATATGGCACATCCTCAATTTCGGCGGCCGGGAAGACGGCCCCCTTCGCACAGACCTGCTAAGTTCATTTGGAAAAATCGGCCAGCGTAACAAGCAAAGCTCACTATTTTTTAAATATTAAAACTAGAATTTTTTTGTGAACCATTCCATAATATGTCAGTCATTATTGTTCTTCAACCAGTACTTTATGAACCCATTTGGCTCGTTTACTCTCTGTCGGCTATAAATGTTGAGTTTTTAAAAATATGTTAGCGTGTCTGCATTTTAGATAACAAAAAAGGATGAAATGAAATATAAAAAAATTATGGAATTGGGATTAAACAACAAATATTTAGCACATTATTATTTATTTATTTATTACAATATCTTCTCAAAGCAATAACAATTAATTAGCACATTCTTTTAAACACACGAAAAGACACTACAGTAGGTAAATATTATTGAGAGGCAGGCATTTTTTTGTATTACATTTTTTAACAATTTATAAGTAATTAAGACTTGTATTACTTCACAGCTTGAGTGGAAACGCTAATCTATAATAAGATTAAGAAATATAAATCTCAAACGTCTCTTTGGAATATAAAATGAACCAACTGACATACAAAAGTAATATATTTTAAAATAGAATTTGATGAGATGAATAAAAAGGCAATGTAAAAATTTAACATTTAAATAAAGGAAATTTTAGAATTTAAAATAAACAGGTTTTCAACAAACATAGAAATTTGTTGATTTTTTTTTTTTTAACTAGAGACTTTAGAAATCACTCTTGAGAATATAATGTAAGCTACTCTATATTTCTACGAACTTTGTTTGATAAAATTAAACACTTACCTTAGAAAAAAAGTTTTAAAAAAGTTGATATCTTTTTGTTATCAGTCTGCAGTTCTTCCTCAATTCTCTTTAAAACGAGCCTTTCAAGAACTTTGTCACACTTTGCCTCATTTTTGTACCGACGCCAAACATCATTCGCCATTTTTTGCACGACTAGTGTAGGAGTATCATTTCGAGATTTTTTAAAGTTCTGATAAAGTTTCTGATATAATAATGATTTGTCGATGTTAGTATCCATAATTAAATCCGATTAAATTTACTATGCAACTAAAAGCAATACTCTTTCACTAAAAATTCACTATGTAAATTCACTATGCAACTGAACTAAAAAAATAAATATCTGTGCTGTGCATCCGAGACAAGAAAATCCCCAAGTAGGTTTTCTGCTTTCTAAAGTTCCAAAACCCGTAGAGATGGAAGTTCGACAATAGGAGCGGAAAGACAAAAATTTCCAGAAATTCTGCAAAAATTCACAGAATTCCATGACCGATTGAACGGGAGAAAATAAAATACCGGACTTAAATAAAATAAACTCAACTGACAAGTTACCCTGGCAACAGAACCCAGCCATACCGGTTCCTGTGTTTTTCTAGTCTTTCAATGTACTTGACTTGGCACACAACTTAACAGACAACAATGAAGAGAAAGAGCGAGTGGGTGATGCGGGTCACGCGACTGCCGATGCATAAGCAAAGGATAAAATCGAAAATAAACGGCGAATTTCGAACGGACTGTAGAACGCTCTTTCCCCATAATACTTTGTTTGCTTGAGGAATTTGAACTGCAGTTGCTTCGTTGTTTAATGCTTACGTAAGAATTGTCGTGACCCCCCCCTCCCCCTTGTCAGAAAAAATTAGCAGACTCTGGACCCATCCCTTCCCTTCTTTACGTAATACTTGAACGGTCCCTATCTTAAAAGGGAGTGAGTACAGGAATTTGAAAATCCATGGCGGCTGCCGTTTTAAAGTAAAAGATTAATTATTCATCATATTAGGGCTTAATTTAGAATTTTTAGCGAATGTCTTTTTTCTAATTTATTTCCATTGTTGCTACTCCCATACATTTAAAACAACAGTCATATCTGAGAACATTCCACTAAATGTTTGAAATTCCCATTCAAATTTAATATTGGCGAAAATTAGAAATCTTCTGTAATCGGATTCTACGCATTTTAGTTTCGTGTGTTTGAATAAAATTAGCTGAATCCTTAAAAACAAGGAAGAGTGCAATTGCCCTTTCTTTCTGGTGCAAGACAAAAAGACTTTTTTTCATCTTGAAGAAAAATAATGTAATTATTTTTTTTTGGGGGGGGGTGCCAAAATACGTAACTACGCCACTGCTCAACTTGACCTTTTCAGTTTTTGATTGAACTTTTTTGAATTGTTCTGCCTGATGATATAAATGATAATACATGTTTGTAATTTTTTATTACATTAAAATGCCATGTAATTAGTTATTTAATTTTTTATTAAATCATCATTTTTTGGCTTGCTTACAAGCTTTCAATTCTGAATTTCTTAAGTTTTATCAAACATAGAAAATTTTATGACCACCCATTTTAAAGAGGAGTTTATAGGGTTTAATTTAATGTGCAATTTTATTATGCATATTTAAAAAATATATAATTTTTTTATTTAAAATGTTTTAGATAGTGTTTTTTTTCTTTAATTTTGAAAAAAAATGTATGTTTGTTGTAGTATTATAAACTTAAAATTCTAAAATTTTTAGAGTGGGATTTCAAAGGGATCAAAAGTTATGAAATAAAAGCTAAAAGTTACCTTTAAAATAACAATTTAATTCTATCTATTCTGTTATTTTTTTATAATTTGTATAGTGGTTTTCAATTTTTATTTTATAAGTCCTGATTCTATTGAGATCCCATTCTAAAAATTTAAGAATTTTAAGCTTATAACATTACAGTAAAAATGCTATTTTTTCAAAATTTTAAAAAACACCATATAAAAAAATTTTCCATTTTAAATTACTTTTTTTTAGCTATGCATAGTCAACTTGCATATCAAATTTATGCGCGTATTCCCGTCAAACACTTTTCGTTCGTAACTCCCTTTCTTCCGCATATTTACGGACGATAACTAGATAGGCGATTCTTGTCAAACCTGCGGGAGGTTTAAGCTCTCGTACCTGAGCGTGTCATTTGATCCTTTTTGCAAGAGGTAAATAGCTCTCGTAACTTCTTAACTCGTTTGTAAAAAAGATGGCGACGTAGCCAAGCAGACACATGTGATGCTGATTTTTTTTTTTTTTTTTACATTTATAGTGAAGTTATCAATGTGTTATTTGTGTGAAGTTATTTCTGCGAAGCAAATAAACAAAAGAACTTAAATAATTCATGCAGTCAAGTACCCCAAATTAAAAAACAAATAAGGATAGATGATTCATTTGAAAAACAGGCATGTGAAATGTTTTCAGTGTACTTTTTGATGTGTTGTATTATTATGAATCAATTCTTAACATTTTTTTAGTACTGTTATAAAACCTTTATTTTACTTCTTTAGTTATTACAAAAATAAGATATACCAATATAAATCGGTGTTGAGTTTTCAATTTAATCTCGTAAAAGCGAAATGATGTCGCTTCTATTGAAAAATATTTGTTTACTTTTTATCAAATTCATATTTAATAATAAAATAAATATAATAAATATAATAAAATAAATATAATAATAAAATCAAAATTTAATAATAAAGTTCTTGTATTTTCGCTATTAATCTCCAATAATTAGATTTTATAATGCATAATAATAATTAAAAATAAATCTGGCACATAAATTGTTGTATTTTAAAAAATAATAATTATTTTTTTTTATTTTCCTGCAAGTAAGCAACTAGAGAATTTCTGCGATTTAACTTTGAAATAAATTTTAAATGCACAGATAAATAAATTTTGAAAAGTTAATAATTTTGAAAAGAAATAATTTGAAAAGTTAATTTTGTTAATTAACACTGTTTCTTATCGAGATTTTTTTTTAAAGCTTATCTGCGCAAGAAGAAAAAGTAAAAATATATCTGATTACATAGTATGAATTACTAAAAAATCAATAAATCATAATTCCTGAAATTATATTTTGAAGTTTATAAATATCTTATCTTGATTTTTTTTAATACAACATGTTAATAATAATAATACGCTGAAAACATTTCACACTGTGACTGGTTGAATATATGTACTATTGATTTATTGAATATTGATTATGTGAAAGTTTTAATTCATTTAGGTCATATATTATAAATTATTTGGTTTAAGGGGGTTGGGGAATGTAAATAAATCTCTTTATATTAGATCTAAGATAAAATAATAGTAATAATACAGATTATAAATACTAGGCAGTATGCAGATAACAAAAATCTGTATTACTTTTTGGCTAAAAATTTTTTTTATATCTGAAAGTTATTATTTAATGATGTTTATTAACAAATTTAAGGTTTTACGTAAAGTGACTTCAACATTTTGGATTGAATAACATCAACATCTTAATTAGTACTTATTTCTGTAGTACTTATTGGCGCCCTTTTTTTATATCTTGCTATATAATACATTTCTTAAATCTATTTATTCCTGCAAGAAATTATTTCTCTAAAGTTAATATAAATTTTGTCAAAGCAAATTAAGTATTTTTTAAGAGTTTGATAAATGTTTTCAAACTTGTTCTTTAGCACAAACAGCTTGCTTAAAGTTCTGAGCTGTTCAAGATTGCTAAATATATTGAAAAAGACATTGATAAATATGTTATCGTGAAATTTAATATTTAAAAACTCTACGCATAGCACAAAAGAACATCTTTAAATGTTCGTCTTCATTTATGTCAAATCATTACAAGTAACATAAAATGAAATTGTGTAACAAATAAAAATAAGTCTCAATAATATTTTTATTTTTCAGTAATTATAAAAATATTATGTTATCAAAATTCACAGATAGCACAGTTAAAAATTATCAAAAATATTAAATTAATTTAAATTGGATGGTAGTGATGTGTGTGTGTATTGGGAGGGGTGTCTTGTGAAAAAGTACAATTGTGTAGTAAATGATGTTTGGGATTGAGCCTACATTATTCTTGTTATAAAATCCAATTTAAAAAAAATTAAGAAAAGCAATAATAATTAGTATTAAAAAAACTTTTATAAGACAGTTAATTATAAAAATAGTCTATTGTAAATTAGCTGAATGAAAAGAACAAGTAATAAAATAAATTTAACATTCACCTGTTTCAAAACTTTACAAATGAGCCTCTTCTACAGTCATATAAATACTCCTACTGTTACTTCGCATTCTATCTGTCATTTTTCGGCGATGAAGAAGGTGCTTTTATGAAGCTTTAAAATAAGTACAAGATAAAATTTCTCTAAATACTGTAGTTTTTTTTCGTTGATTTTTAAAGATTACATATTTATCTTACATTTTTTCCCACATAAAGTATCTAAACGAGTTTTAACTCTTCTTAGATATATAGGGAAATATAATACAAAAATTCATAGGAACTATAAAATACAAATATATATAATTGGCAATACCATATATATATCCACATATACTTTAAAACTCCAGCTATTATGACACCTATATTAATTACTTATATGGAACCTTGTGTATAATTCACATTTTTTTTTTTGGCTCCACCGGTGGCCGAGAGGTTCTGCCTCCGAAACTGGTAGACGGCAGGTGTCGAGTTCGAATCCAATCGTGGCCGTCGGCCTAACCGTTCGGAGTTTTCCGTGTTTTTCTTCGAACCTTGGATTTCCTTTCGTAAATACGGGTTAAGTTCTCTTAGAATAACCCTCATGGGTGGCATACCCCTCTTTAGGGCCAATATCCCAAGTGTAGATAATTAGCCGTCATAAACACAAAAAAGTATTTTTTCTTTCTTTTTTTTTCAAAGTATATGCTTATTTAGTGTGTGTGGTATTCATGCATTTTGCATTCAGAACCATATTTAAGGCATTTTACAACGTTGCGCCTGATTGTGATTTTCGAAGTTCCAATGTATTAATTTATTCTTACAATCAGGGCCGAAATTAAGAAGGGGGGGGTGCAGAAGGGCATGTGCCCTGGGCGCCAGTACGAAAGACAAAGGGGAGCGCCAAATAAAGATTTTGTTTGTCGTTTTATACAAAGGTGCATATGTTATGTGTATATATATGACACACAAAGAAACTCACAAGCTAATATTAAATCTAAGCCCTTTGCAAATTTGTAAAAGTGAAAGTATATATATATATATATATATATAAGGAAATTTATGCAGCCAAAATCGAAAAAATAAACACTAACCCGGTTAGAAATAAATCTCAACTATTTTAAGCAAGAAAAAAATAAATCATTTAAAACTATTAATATGCAAGTGCGAAATATTAAAAAGAAATATTTTAAAATTTAACATTTAAAAGCAATATTCTTTAACTGATCATCTAAGCTAAATCCGAGTTCTAGGCACTTTACTCCAACAGGTTGTGTGTGTGTGGGGGGGATTTCACTTTTTTACCATTGAAAACACAAAATCTCAAATTTTTCGGGGGAAATGTCTGCCCTTGGCTACCCCTATTCTGGGGGGGAAATGCACTTTTTTATCATTGAAGATACAAAAACTCAAATCTTCCGGGGGGGGTGCCATCGCCTGAAATCAATACTGCATCTGATTGCTTTTTTGGTAATTCCAATGTACTAATCTATTATTATTAATGTATTAATCTTTTTTTTTAATGTATTTAATTCTGTGAAAAAATATCATCATAAAAAAGCCTAGACATGAAGTAAAATCTTACCACCGTTCCATAATTTTACATTATTTTATTTTTTGTTGATAAGAAAATAGGTGATACATTAAAGGGAGTGGGATAGAGCAATAAAAATATTAATATGCAATATGAGACTGTTATTAAATTATTCCACGAATTTTAAATACTTTTCAGTCTAACATTTAAAAGAATATTTCATCTATTTCATCGTCAACTGATTAGATAAATCTGAGTTCTAGACTTTTTTTTTTCAGGAGGGATAGCTGTGGCTCTGAGGGGGGGGGGGGAACCCTTTTTTGCCATTGCAAACAAAATCCCAAATCTTCCGCGGCGAAACTCGTTTCTCCGGGAGGCGGGAATGTCCTAGGGCAATTAAAATATTAATATGCAATATGAGCTTGTTATTCAAATAATTCTTGGATTTTAAATATTTTTAAATACATTTAAATGAAATATTCTTCTTCAACTTATCAGCTAAGTCCAGGTTCTAGACATTTTTCTCCAGGAGGTATATTTGTAGCTCCGGGGAGGGGGTGCATTTTTTTACCATTAAAAGCACAAAATCTCAAATCTTCGGTGAGGGAACTCATTGCTCCGGTGGGAATATCCTAGAGCAGTTAAAATATTAATATGCAATATGAGCTTGTTATTTAAGTAATGCTTAGATTTTAACTATTTTTAAATTTAATATTTAAAAGAAACATTCTTCAACTGGCCAGCTAGTCTAACTTCTAAAAGACAGATTCGATGAGTCACTGATAAGACAGCATAGAGTGTGTGAACAATTATTCAAAACATTATATTTTGTCCCTCTAAAAATTGACATCTTTTCATTGGTTAAAACATGCAAACATTCGATTAAAAATCGATACTCTTATTCTGCAATCGTACGCGGCGTCATCATTTGCGGAAGGTGAAAGATGTTTGGCAAGAATATCGTCTTCGTATTCTTTCCCCTTCTCTTCCGTAAACACCCCCGTTTGCAGAACAGCTTTCATAACTTTACGGACGTTTGCTCTGAATACGCGCGAAAATATCCTTTTAATGAAATACAAAACAAAAAATGCATATCCTGATTTATGTAAATCCTAAATTTTCATCATCATTGTATACACATTTGTATCATGCTGAAATAAAAAGTTTTGGTTATGAAATTTATATGGAATGAATGACAGCATAGAGCTGCGATTCAAATGATGAACACTGAAACAAGATTTGGCAAGTGGTCACTGGCATCCAGCTAACACAAAACTACCAAAAATTTTAATTGCATTCTTGATGAAATGTTGCTGAATGTGGATAATATACTGTGTTCGAGACTATCCTGACATAATTCCCTCAGACAATCTTTTGACAGTTATAACATCTGATCTCTGACCAAAACATATTAGTGACAGATAAGATGTTATTACCAAAAGGTTGTCTCAGGGAATTGTGTCGGCCTGCAGTGGATCCAAATAGACAAAACATTGACTAGAGATCTCAGGTCTGGACAATTTCCACCAGTTGGAAGATTGTCATTTCATGAAATGTTTTTACCCATCATTGGGAAAGAATTAAAAATAAGAAGCAATTACTTGAATGCTTTATAGTACTCACAATATATCTAAAGTTTCTTCCTCAGTGAAATATTTAAATTGTTTGGTGTAGGAGGAAATAAATATAAAAGCATCCAAATAATTCCATTGTTTTTCATTATTTAATATATTTATGTTTGTTATAATTTTTTTGTTATAAAATTGCTTAATAATGCAAAAGAGTTAAGAAAATTTCAATTACCTTCATTTTCAACCAGTTCATTTCAGTTAAATGCAATTTATAAACCATGAAAACATTTAAAATAATCTGTTGTATTGACATTGATATCATGAAATAAACGGGGATTTTTTTTATTTAAAATATATTATTCGTAGATTATGTTTCACATTTAAAAATATAATTGAGTTGTTGCCTTTTTTAAATGTTTATGTAAAAGGAAGAGTTATTTAAAAAAATTGTAACTGAATTAATGTGGACTGAAATAATTCCTTTATGCAAAAAATCTAAATAAGAGGGCAGAAAATCATTTTTTAAAATGATTCATAAATGTATTTAATCGACCTACAAAAATATTTAGTTTCAATTTTTATTACAGTTGCACAAATTTTTTTAAAAATACAATACGAAATGCATAAATTAATTTTATTACCACCAACTTCGGTCCAGCTTGTGTAACTAAAGGTAGAGGCTATTTTGTTCTTTACATTAAAAATTGTTTATTCGTTTACAAATAAGGCAAGTGCCAAAATATTACAATTAGTAACTTGTAATCCATGTACGATCGTAGTTTTTTCTTCAACTTTTTATTTTAACATGAAAATGCTTACATTTTCATAAATCTAACATGAAAACTAATTTTCTGAGCCAAATCTTGTTTAGTCTGAAGTGGTTCCAGTTCCTTATAAATGCCATGTTAAAAAATATATATGTTTTAATTATGAAAATCTTAGTGGAACCATATCCGAGCGGCCGAAAGTAGTCTTGGTTGATCGTAATGTTGCTCTGTATTTGTCCGTTTTGTTCTTCACTTAATTTGTTGCTACGTCAGGCAAAGACCTCTTTAACTTCAGGCAGACAAAGTTAATTTGCAGTGCTGTGCTACAAATCACAAGTCAATTTTTATAAAAAAAAATTAAAAGTGTATAAAATTCAGTGTTAATTTTAAAAAGTAAAAAAAAAAAAAATATGGGAAAAATTCATAATTACGTAATATGAATAACTATTTGTATAACTTACAAGAAATACAGGTAACATTGAGTTCAGGCTAAATATATGGATAAAAAAAGAGGCAAACATTTTATTTGGTTATTTTTCTAGAATATACTGAACAAATAGATCAAATTTTATAGAACTGAAAAGTAAATTTACAAGCATGAATTGAAATAAATTTTGAGTTTTTATCACTCAAGATATAGAGTAGTCTCGATACTGCATACACACCTACATATATGTATCTGTATCTATGAAGAAATATACGAGTTCTAATTTGTGTAAGAATACATTGTTGATGGTTTTAATCTATGAATTTTTGTGTACTGTTTAAGGAAATATTTTTTTCCAAATACAATATTTAATTCAGAATTAAAATTTAATGCTTTTTATTAACAGTGTGTTGATTTGTGCTTTTTCTTTTTCTTCTTAGATTCAAAGGTAGACTAAACTCATTTAGTGAAGTTCAATAAGCCATTTCCTTGAATGAAATAGGAGCAATCTCTTCATACTGATAATTTAGATAAGTTTTTGTTATAATTCGAAACATACCTTTTTCACTGAAGAAAATGTCATCGAATACAGAAGGAAAAATTCTCCTCTTACGATCAGTTTTCTGTTTCTCAAAATGCTCATAGTGGAAAACATTCCTCATTTAATACAGAATAAAAATCTTTTATATGTGAAGCATGCTCCAAAACATGTTCCAAAACATTTTCCAAGAGTAGCACTGTGAGAACACACCTTTTGGCTCATTCAGAAGAAAAACATTTTATTTGTGTAGTTTGTTCGATAGCTTTTTCTGATACGAGTAACTTAGAAAGATATTTCTTGACTCAAACTGGAGAAAAATCTTTTGTTTGTGAAATGTGTTCCAAAGAAATCTTTCATAATCAAGATCTAAAAAGATATATACCGAAACATACTGATGACAAATCCTTTGTTTGTGAAGTTTGCTCTGAAGCATTTAATGATAAGAGTACACTAAGAAAACATCTCTTGACACATACAGAAAAAACCCGTTTTGTTTGTGAAATATGTTCCAAAGGATTTTCTCATTTTGCTTATCTAAGATCCCATCTCTTGGTACATACAGGAGAAAAACCTTTTGTTTGTGGAGTATATTCCAAAGGATTTTCTTATAATCATGTATTAAAAAGACATCTCTCGACTCATACTGGTGAAAAATCCTTTATGTGTGAAGTGTGCTCCAAAGCGTTTAATAATAAGAGTAACCTAAGAAGACATATATTGACACATACAGAGAAAAAATCTTTTGTTTGTGACATATGTTCCAAAGAATTTTCTCATATTGGTAGTCTAAGATCCCATCTCTCGATGCATACAGGAGAGAAACCTTTCATTTGTGAAACATGTTCCAAAGGATTTTCTCGTAATCATGATCTAAGAAGACATCTCCTGATTCATACAGGTAAAAAATCCTTTGTGTGTGAAATATGTTCCAAAGCGTTTAATGATAAGAGTAACCTATAGAAAACATGCCTTGATACACACAGGGAAAAAACCTTTTTCTTGTAAAATATGTTCCAAAGGATTTTCTCAGTTTAGTAAACTACGAACCCATCTCTTGATAGATGCAGGAAAAAAATCTTTTGTTTGTAAAATTTGTTTTAAAGAATTTTCTGATAACAGTAATTTAAAAAACCATCTCTTAATCCATACAGGAGAAAAACCTTTTGTTTGTGAAATATGTTCAAAAAATTCTCGCAGAATAGTAATCTAAAAGCTCATCTCTTAACATATACTGGAGAAAAACCCTTTGTTTGTGAAATATGTACCAAAGGGTTTTCTCAGAATAGAAGTCTTAGAATCCATCGTTTGACTCACACTGGTGAGAAATCTTTTGTTTGTGAAACATGTTTCAAAGCATTTTCTGATAAAAATAATCTAAGAAGGCATCTCAGGACTTCACATGTTTAAGAAAATTTGATAAGCATGACATTTTTTATGGCAATATGAATGAATGGGAATAGAAATTCAAACTGTTATTAAGTTGTTGAAAAGTTGACTGTAAACAAAGTGTCAAATTTTGCAACATCTCTCCAATTTGGCAGGAGAATCAAATATAAGGTATGTAATTTAAGAACATGTGCTTTAGATCAAATGAAACAATAGTTAACCAATTTGACACTAATGTATTTATGTTAATCCACCAAGACTGTATTGATTTATCAACTGAAACTAAAGGATAATTTTAGCCAAGCTATCTGCAGTCTTCTCTTTTGTTTTGTTGCAATCTCAGCAAATGTTAGAGTGTTTAAGTAAACTTTATTGAAAAATAACTTTAATGTTTTTTGCTAAATTTTATATCCTACCTTTTTGGAATAAGAGAAGACCTAAATGTTCAAAAAAATTCAATGAGTAGCTCATATAGGTGTCATTGTGGGTCAATAAATTGTTGAAATGGTTATTAAGTTGTTGGACATATGAACATCTTTTTTAAAGCGAATTACTACAAAACTGTGATGAGCGTCTGTAAGCATACCATGATGAAAAGAGGTAGAGAGTGATTTCATGAACTATGTTGTGTCGATATATTTGAAGAAAGCAGTAGACTGTATAATCACTTTTCACACAATTTAATAACACATTTCACAAATTAAAATCCGCTGAGGGAACACAATGCACACATCGTCGAGATTCACAGACTCAACTATAAAGTAAACATAAAAGAACAATAATATCCCTGCGCAGAGGGAAAAACACATATTATCCCTACGCAGAGGGAAAAGCACTGGGATAAAAAGCAGACGATTTTTTAATTAAACATACTCCCGGCCTTGAAAGCCGAAAGGGTTTCAAAAATTTATTTTAAAGGTAATTTACACAACTTAGTTATTGGCCTTTTTAATTCACTATTTTCAGTTTTCAGGGTAACTACACGAACCTTTTTATCAGATCCAGGGTGAGTTTTGCTCACTCTAGCTAATTTCCACTGTAAAGGGGAGAAACCTTCATTTTTTATTATAACTAAATCACTTACAATTTCTTTTGGTTTTCCTCGTCTGGATATAAATCGCTTCAGACAAGCTAAAAAAGCCTGAGTAGATAAATCAGTCACTAATTCTATGTGAATTGCACGAGTAGAAAAACATATAAATAATGCAGTATAACACTTAAAAGATTTTGAACCTGTACCTTTTTTTAATTTACACAATATAGGTCCTGCATAGTCAATTCCTGTAATAAGGAACGGACGGGTAGGTTGCACTCTAGTTGTAGGTAAATCAGCCATGATTTGTTTAGCTGTAGAAGCAGAAGCACGAGCACAGATTACACAATTCCTTACAAACTTTCTTACAGCACTTCGTCCACTTAAAATCCAAAATTTCTGTCTAATAACACACAATAATAGCTGAGGGGCAGCATGAAAATGAGATAAGTGAAAGTATCTGATAATCAACACTGTCACTGGATGATTTTTTGGTAACAATATTGGATGAATTTGTTCTTGTGTGAGATTTGAATGACGAAGACGTCCTCCAACTCTGAGTATTCCTTCTTTATCAAGGAATGGAGAAAGATTAATCAGTTTGCTATTGCGAGGTAAACACTTTCCAGAAGTCATACATTTAATGTCATCAGGAAATGATGACTCTTGCACTTGTTTAATTATCACCTTTAAGGCACTCTGAATTTCTGTATGTGTAAGAAAGCCGAAGTTTCTTTTTGAAACAGGTAAACGAGAATTCGTAAGAAATCTCAAACACCAAGCAATAACACGTTTTAGCTTAGTAAATGATGATATATTTGAAAGAATAGGCATTTCCACATTTAATTGAGCTGTAGCACAAAAATAATTTTTCCTTTGTTCTAATAAAGCTTCGTCACAGAAAACACTCCCTAATTGTGATTTTGGAGAAGTGAAAGATGGATCACTGAGCCAACTGGGGCCATTCCACCACAGATCATGCAATGATAATTCTGAGGGTGATAGACCTCTTGATGCACAATCTGCTGGATTCTCCTTTCCCTTTATATGATGCCAGCACTCAGACGGAACAAGTTGCTGTATTTCAGAAACACGATTTGCAACAAAAGTTTGCCATCTTCTTGATTCGGTTGATAGCCAAGAAAGAACTATTGTTGAATCCGTCCAACAATTAATTTTAGAGATGTTCAAACACAATGAATCTAGAACAGTTTTTACCAAACGGGCTGACAGCAGGGCGGCACTCAATTCTAATGTAGGTAAAGTTATTGTTTTTAAAGGTGCAACTCTTGTTTTTGCAGCTAATATTCTAACTGATACAGCCGAATCATTTGATAAGGATCTTAAGTAAACAACTGTACCATATGCCACTAAGGAAGCGTCACTAAATGAATGAATTTCAAATGTGTTAGCTGAAGGAATAATTGCTAAACGAGGCACAGTAATTGATGTTAAACATGCGAGTTCTTCCCGAATTTTTATCCACCTATTTTTAATTAGAAGTGGAACAGGGTCGTCCCATGCCAGATTACTTTTCCATAATTCCTGAAGTAGAATTTTTGCAGAAATTATAAAGGGGGAGATCCAACCAAGTGGATCAAAAAATTTTGCTATATCTGACAATATGGATCTCTTTGTGACTTCTTTTAATGTTGGTTCTATGGTGACACTAATTTTAAAGACATCGAGATTTGAGTCCCATTTTAAACCTTTATTAACACCTTTATTGAGTTATCGTTTTCAATTGATAAATCTGATTTAGACTGAATTAAATTTCCAGGAATGTTTTTTAGTACACTAATGTCATTCGAGGCCCATTTGCGTAACTCAAATCCGCCTCTTTTCATTAATTCTTGTAACTCTGATATTAATTTTATAGCTTCTTCGGGAGATGATGCACCTGTAAGTAAGTCGTCTACGTAAAAATCACGTAATACAATATTTGACGCTAATGGAAAATTTAATTTTTCATCCAACGCTAATTTCTGTAGAACTTTAGTAGCTAAATATGGGCTAGACGTTAGTCCGTAGGTAACTGTAGTAAGACGATAATCACTTATATCATCGGAAAATTTATCCTTCCAGAGAATTCTTTGAAAATTTTGATCTTCAGGAAATATTTTAATTTGGCGAAACATTTTTGCAATGTCAGCATTAATAGCTATAGCGTGTGTGCGGAATCTTAACAAAATAAAAAATAACTCTTGTTGAACCCTAGGACCTACAATTAAATTTTCATTAAGAGAAACATTATTTATAGTTTTTGCGCTACCGTCAAACACAACTCTAAGACGGGTTGTTGTACTAGATTCCTTGATTACTGGATGATGTGGCAGATAATAGATTTCATTAACGGGTTTTTGAATTTCACTCTTTGGTATTTTCTCCATGTGTCCCATTTCAAGATATTCATTCATAAATATACAATAATTTTCATACAAATCGGGCTCTCTATTAAATCGTTTTTCTAAATTTAGAAATCTTTTCATAGCTAACGATTTTGATTCCCCTAATTCTTTACATTGCTTTTTAAATGGCAAACGCACAATATATCTTCCATTAGTATCGCGTGAATGAGTTGTATCAAAAATTTCCTCACAATATTTTTCTTCATTTGTGTATATTTCTTTTGAGGGGATGTTTTCTAACTCCCAGAACCTTTTTACATAATCTGTTTCAACATTTGCAAAATTAACTATAATATTTGATTTATTTTCTGAAAATGTATCACTATCTCCTGTTATTAACCACCCATAATCTGAATTTACTGCAAAAGGAAGTCCTGGTTTCCCAAATATTTTTTCTCCTCTAATTATAGATAATGATAATGACACGCCAAATAATAAGTCTATTGGTCCCGGTTCATTCCACTTTGGGTCAGCTAGTGTTATGTTCTTTAAATGACTGAATGCATTAATATCGTATGATACAACTGGTTGATTACTCGTTATCTTTTTCAAAATATAAAAAGTACCTAATCGTGTGTTTTGTTTATCAAAATGTGGAGAAAATTCCAATCTTACAACACCACGTGTCTCTTCGGAGTATCCCATTCCCAAGCATTTAATCTGTAAATTAGCAGAATTTCTTTTTATACCTAATAATTGTATTGCACGCTCACTTATAAAATTGTTAGTACTTCCGACATCTATTATACATCTCAATAATTTATTGCCTCCATAATTATCTTTCACATTAATTAGCGCAGTTGCAAGTATGCCAAATGATTTTGAATTTATTTCCCCAAGACATGAATTTATGGACAAATTTGTATTATTAGATGGTTCAGGAGCAGTCTCACTAGTGTGATATGAGGACTGAGACGTTACTTGGTTTTTTATATCTGGATAGTTAGTTTCTGTCTTTCATAATGTAATAAGCTATTATGACTCTTCAAATTACATTTTGAACAAACTCTTTTTGACTGACAATTAGTTAATTTATGATCAGCAGATAAACATGCAAAACAAAGATTTTTATTTTTTACAAATTGCACTCTTTCACGAACAGATAATTTTAGAAACTCACTGCATTTAGGTATTTTATGACTAGGTGAAAAACAATATTTACATTCAGTATTATTAACAGAAGCAGCCATCGCAGTTAATTTAGGATAATTATTTTTCTTATAAACACTATTTCCTTTAGCAGATTGTAATGAACGAGCATAATCTTTCAGAAAATTTATTAATTGATCTAACGTTGGAAGTTCGTCATTTTTAACTGCCGTTCCCACCACAGTTTAATATTAGAGTCAAGTTTTTGCAAAAGTAAATAAATCAACAAAGTTTCTGAAAAGCCACTTACCTTCTGATCCAAGATTTCGAAAGATCGAACACATTCATTCGTCATGTCCACTAAATTAAGTATTGCTGCCGGTGAATCGCATTGCACGAATGGAAAATTTAATAATCTTCTTATATGAGAATATATTAATTCTCTTTTATTTGAAAACCGTTCCGTTAATAATTGCCAAGCTACATTGTATTTCGAATCTTCAATAGGTATTGATTTTATAATTTTTAACGCATCTCCATGACACGATAATTTTAAATATTGCAGTTTCTGAGCAGGCGATAAATTAGCATTTTCGTGTATACTTGCTGTAAACAAATCTTTGAAGCTTAACCATTCATGAATATTTCCACTGAAAGATGGTAAAGAAAGTTTAGGCAATTTCATTTCACTCACCTCCTTTTTTGGATTGTCCGTATTTATTTTTCTAGCATTAATTTCACGTTCAATTTTACAGTTAATTCATCTAAGATGTCTTGTTGTTCATCTTTCTCTTCTATAAATAAATCAATGTCTTTTTCTTCACATGCATAAAAAATCGATTTAAATAAATTCTTTAACTCTTCATCTAATTTTTCAATTTCTTTTTTAAATAACTGAATTTGTTCTAAGTCACACACACTCAAATCAGTTTTGAAGAATTTATTTTTCACTCTTGTAATTGATGATTTTAAAACTTTTTTATCAGTCAATATTTTCTTATCCATTTTTTTTTTCTTGCGTTATTCTATTTGGCACAATTCCAATTAGCTCATTTTACTTTAGAATGAATTTCACTCACGAATTATTCTATTAACTTTTTTACTTAAATTTCGCAATACTCCGGCTGCGATGCCGACCAAAATGTTGTGTCGATATATTTGAAGAAAGCAGTAGACTGTATAATCACTTTTCACACAATTTAATAACACATTTCACAAATTAAAATCCGCTGAGGGAACACAATGCACACATCGTCAAGATTCACAGACTCAACTATAAAGTAAACATAAAAGAACAATAATATCCCTGCGCAGAGGGAAAAACACATATTATCCCTACGCAGAGGGAAAAGCACTGGGATAAAAAGCAGACGATTTTTTAATTAAACTAACTTTTTTAATTTAATTTTTTAATTAAATTTTTTTAAAGCGAATTATTACAAAACTGTGATGAGCGTCTGTAAGCATACCATGATGAAAAGAGGTAGAGAGTGATTTCATGAACTAAAAGTAGGATTTGCAGGAAAAATCTGTAACATATTCATTTATTCATCCTCTCTAAATGTGCTGTTTATGTTTTTTAAATTGTTTCTGTGCATAATGTATTATACATTTGTAAAGCTTTTTTTACTTTTTTGTAACGTTACAGGGTCTTGAATGCAAATTGTGTTTTATACAATTGTTAAAATGCATGTTTTGGTTAACATTTATGTTTTCTTGCACAGTGTCTCTGTTCTGGGTTCTTGAACCTTTTGAATCATTGTTCCTGTAGTAATAACACATTTTAACATACGTTCAAATGAACGATTATTTTATGAGAATCAATAAGGTGACCACTAAAAAAACGACTTTTTAGAAACACACATATAATAATGCATGTTAGTTCATAAAAAACGACATCAATTATTCAAAAAGAAACATCATATAAAGAAAATATTGTGCACATTGATTATAAACAATATAATGATTAATCTCTGTCAATTGAGAAAGCTTATCTGTGTCATAATGTTGCCAGGTATTCAATGAAATTCAGGTCTCCAAATTCTGTAGTCACCAATATTTTAAAGTAATTTTCTTTGCCTTATCTAATAACAGAATTTTCGGCAATTAAAGATGGCGAAATATACTATAAGAGATGAGTGGTATTTGGACCCCTCATTTATTCCGGGCACCTGGCAATGTTTTGTGTGTGACGCAGAACTTGGATGCACCTTATCTGCTGCCATTCAAGCTTTTGTACAATCTTCAGAAGATCGATATCTCAGTGGGATGTTTCCATTTGCATTTATAAATCTTTCATTAAGAAGCTACTTCAGTCACATGAAAAGACAGGCTCACTGACGCTAATCCTATGGCAGGAATTTTTAAAGATATCTTCCTTGCATTTCAATATTTTTAGTTTTTTCTTATTTAATAGCTGAAGTTGGTCCGTTTATAGGCCATTTTTTACCTTTTTCAATTTTATTTGTAGATTTTTTGTGATTATGCTTTTATTTTCAAAATGCTTTCAATTTCACCAAAAGTGAAAATGTTCTCATTAAAATACAAGATAGCTAAATCGAAAAGGTAAAAAATGTCAGATGTAAAAATCGATCTCAGCTATCCAATCAAAAAAAATAAATAAATAAACAGATAAATAAAATAATATTAAAATAAAATAAAAATAATGTTTAAAAATACTCGTATGGAAACTATTTAACTTCAAACTTTTAGAATAACGTGAATAAACAGATGTTTTCTTCTGACTGAAGCAGACTCTTAAGTGTATCTGTTTTAAACAACGAACAGATTTAAAAGCAATAAAAGACATTGTGACTAGCAATTAGAAAAATCAGTGAAAAAAATACTCTTAAATTTATTTGGTGCTTTGCATGCTAATATAGAATGCACAATACCTTTGCCATTTGTCTAAAAATTAGTATATTGTTTTGGGAAAATTTATGTACCTACATGGAATTGAATTATGCAAAGAAAATAAATAATTGATTTTTTTAACATTTTATATTATTGTTCTCCAATTGTTCTCCGTTATAGGTGTTTCTAGGCTGTAATTTTTTTTAATTTGTAAAGACTGATATCACACGGTTAAGCGCCGATGTGTTATGATATGTTTGATTCTCCTGTTAAAATGACTTTTTTTTTCAATTTTGCTTCCATTAAAAAAAAATAGTTTTAATTTATAGCTACTGAGATTTGTTTTTAATTGATGTATGAATTCCATTAAAAATGTGTTATTAATATTGCATTTTCTTTCTTTTAAAAGTTTCTGAATAGATCAGTTGTTTGTAAACATGATCTTCTTTTTCTAAACAAAATTTAATTTGTTTTAAATTCAAATTATATTGGAATTAAGAAATAAAAATTGTTGTTGATCAAGTGAAAAGGTGTGTATCATTTGTTTTCTATTTGTTTGAATTGAAGACAATCAGTTCATTACAAGTTGCTTTTTTCTTAATTTCAAGGATTATTTGTTTTAATGGTTAACTAGAGTTGATCTCTACCATGGTCTTTTTTACTTTTTCAGTTTTGTTTAAAAAAATTCTGTGAGGTTATTTTTACTTCCTAAACCGTGTTCTGATTTGAAAGTATCCTCATAAAAACAATCTTCAAACAAAATAAAAAAAGTAAAAAAAAATATATATAGAGAGAGATCAATTTCAACTTATAAAAAAATAATTTAACATTATTAAAGCGAAAACTCGATATTTTAAAAGATTTCTTTCATTGTATTCATATAAGTGAGCTGGTAGCATTAGAGAAGTAGCTTCTTTATTAAAATCTTCAATGGACATCCACAAATGGCATCATGCTTGGAAGGGAGAGAGGGGGGGGGGGATTCGTGAACTTTTGACTAGGGGGTGTGAGGTAGAGGTCTGCACGGGGCCGGGCCGATAAAAAAAATTTCGGGCCTGCCGGCCCGTTCTGAAGATTTAAGCAGGTAAGATAAAATATGAGCTATTTTCAACGAAAATGGTTTTAACGAGAATAAGTATAAATGTGGCCATGCTAGTTTGACAGCATCAATATAAAAATGCATAGTGTATCGGCATCGGAGAATTACATTATGTGTAACCCGTTTTAATATTTTTTTAGCTGACTCTTGCCGGTCTTGCATTATTTTTCTACATATAGACTGGCCGGGCCGGTACTAGACTTAATTATTGGCAGAAAACATGATTTGTAAAATTATTAACAGCGATAAAGAACTTATGTTAGCTTAGTCTTCGGATATATACTTCTTGATGATTTTTAAATTAATTTCTCAATAATGGGAATGTTTGACACATTTTCTGATTAATTTTAAATTGTAAAAGAATAAAAGTGATAAGCCTAACTATTGAAGGGATTTGGAATCGAATAGCGTTTTTCATTTTTGATAAATAAAATACTTGTATAACCTTCTTGAGATATAATAGTTTCTCAAATGATTGCAGGTTTTTCTCCCTTCCCTTGCTATTGCTTCCGGAAATTCTATTCAAAACGCTAATTATGACAGTATTTAATTTGTTTGCAGTATTCAAATTGCTTGTATAAAAGATGGATAACGCCATTCGATTATATAGTTTATGAATAAAGATATCTGTTAATCTTATGCGTTTCTGCGAAATAAAAAGAAAAGGAATTTAGAAATGTATCAGAAAGGAGCTTCTTTGAATTTAAGAATGAATTTGGATTTGAAATCTATACTAAAAAGATATAGAAATATATTTATAAATCTTCTTTTATTAAACAGCTTCAAAATTAACGATGTTTTTAGCTTTCTTTCTTTTTTCTTTTATTCTAAGCCATATTAATTTTTTAATGAATCTTTATTCGAATGTTGAAAGCCTAAGAATCTAAGTAATCATTAATGTTGTTAATGTGTATTTGCTGTAAAATCATTGCATAGATATGTATGCAGTATTCTTTAAAGGAATCTTAGTTATATGAAAAAAAATCTGAATTTTTTAGAAACCGTAAAAATTGTAACGGGCCGAAACGGGCCGGGCCGGGCCGGGCCTGTTTTCGCTGATTTTCGTACGGGCCGGGCCCGGGCCGAACTTTTGAGTTTTACAACGGGCCGGGCCGGGCCCGGGCCTGGAAATTCCGGCCCATGCAGACCTCTAGTGTGAGGTGATAAGAGGTGTGACATCACACATTTCGGTTAATCATTTGAGTACTTACTATTATAGCATTGACATTAAAGGGGTTATTATCCTCGAGGGTGTGAGCGATGTCAAAATTTTCTGTGTCCTCTATGGACGAGCATATGTCGTCTCCCAGAGAAGAAGATTCGTAATTGTAAGTAATACAGAATAATTTCTATTTTATGATTCAGCATCTAATTTTATAAATATTCATTTTAATGAGAGGAATGAAATGTGATGGACATTTCATTAAAACTAATATTGAAGCTTTTTTCCATTTATGTGGTGATCGTGACACTAACATAAATGACAGTATTGAAACATAGATTGTTACCATTAATTTGCCAACATTAATTTTGAAATCTGTTTGATATTCCCTAATGATTGCTGTTTTCTCCTAACCTCAGGTCGTAGAGGGATTGAGACAAGATATAGACTGCGTTGAATCAGAGATTGTTACCATTGATTCAGAACGCTTTTCGCTACTTCCCTTCGCTTCACCCCTTCCGAATTTATTTTCAACTTCCAGAAATCGCAGTTGAGAACGGTTTTTTGTACTCTCTGGTGATATTGGTAACTACATAAATTATAGCAGCTTATGTTTGAGCTGGTTCTAAAACCACTAAGTTGCAACTATTGTTTTTTTTTAATTGGTTTGGGATTCCTGAAATTTTTACAAAAATAATTTAGAACATTTTTAGAATCCTTTTCGCTAATTTTATTCTCTTAAATTCAGAATTTTCCGTTGATCGGTTCTCAGAAAGCATTTGCATTTTTTAATATAACCATGACAAATTTTAAAAGCTTAGATCCCACAGTATCACAAAAAATACAGTTTAAAGCTTTTTTTGTTCCTGCAACCCTCAGGTAGTATATTGTAAAAAAACAGAAACATTGCAGTCCATTGCGGTAACGTTTCTAAAAATATAATGCAAACTATTAATTCTCTTGAGTTACTTAATAAATCGTAATTGTTATGCTGATTTATGTGTAAGTCATTTGAAGCGAATGCATTGTAAAAAAATCAGAAACGTTACATCCTTAGCAGAAATGTTTAAGAAAATGTAGTGTAAACTATGAAGTCTCTTGAGTAACTTACGTCAGAAAAGTTACTTTCATTTCCGTGTAAAGTATTAGATGAGAATATTCGGATTTTCAGCATTTGCCATATACGATCTATAAACTTCATGACCACGTGACTTTTATTGTTCTGGGAGCTGAAAGCAACGAAGAAGCATTACGGATATTTTAACGAAAGTAAGGAATTATGTTTCATAGTTAATTTTATTTAAGAAAGTAATGCGCTTTTTTTTAAAGAATTAATGTTATTCGATTGAATTTTATAGAATAATAATATTAGAGTTACTGTTTATAGTTAGTTGCAGATACACAGTTAAATAACTCGTTCGAAATGTATACTCTTGTCCAGTAATCTAAGATAGGTGTAAGATACTAGACGTTTGATTAACGAATAAGATTCGTACGCATCAAACGATTCATGCGATTTTCAGTGCTTTCATACCAGAAATTTTGTAAAATGCTGGTTGGTATATGATAGACGAATGATGATAGATGATCTGAAGACAGAAGTTTTTGCTCATTAAATAAAGCAAATATCACGTTACGAAAATTTTGGTAAAAGGTCCTTAGAACTTCTAGAAACGTACGAACAGGGATGTAGTGGAGGGCATACAGGGGTACACGCCGTATACCATCTGGATTTTTTTAAAGGTGCAACGTATACTCTCTGTTTCTCAAGAAATCTAATAGTATACGTATTCTAAGGTATACTCTCTGGCTTGAGCGTATATCCTCTGTTATTTTTATGACTACATCCTAGCGTACGAACTCTGAATAATGTAGTACTAGTGTTAGTAGTGAAGTACAGAGAGTACCATTTATATGTTTTTATCGCCATTTCGTTTTGAATATATCACCTTTCTTCAATTTCAACAATAGGCCTCTTCAAATTTGTAAGTATATACTTTATTTTTCTGTTAAGAAGATGTAAGTTATAAATTATTATACTATGAAATTTAAGAAAGCTACAGGTCACTATAACTTTAGTTATTATATTCTGCTGTTATCAACAAAACATGAAAACAAGTGAACTGCGATTAACGTTATTCTTTCGTTACAAAGTAAGTATTTTAGTTGTCTCATATTTTTAGAATTCCCTTTGATTTTAAAAAATAAGGAACGTTGTACAAAATCCTTTGAGTTTGACACTAAGTCAGGGCGCGATATTTCCACTCGCCAGCTCGCCATTCGCGAGTAAATATTTAAGGTTCGCGACTAAGTTTCGTCTTTGAAAATGTTGTGCTTCAAATCAAACTAAGCACAGCAATACACGTAAGTATTTCAAAATGAAGCGATGGCATTTATTTTCCAAAAGAAGTAAAAGTGTCATGTCACCTATTTTTTCGCCTTTTCTACGGAGGAATGAAATTCCCCTGTCTGCATTCATCTCCCGCCCCTACTTTCGTACCGCGCATACGCCAGTACAGAATAAGATCGTTGTTCACTCCTGTGGGAAGAGATTTAGGTTTCGTCACCTAAGCGCAACTGCTTAAAATACGGTAAAAAATATACGTTCTCTCTCAATTTTTTTGTTTCTTTCGATTTAGTATTTTTCTGGTTCTGTGGTAAATTAACTACAGAACAAGAGTTCCACTGTGGCAATTAAAACGGTGTTTTAGTTAATTTTTTTATTAATGCCATGAAGAAAAGACAAAGTAATACTATTTATTCCTTTTTTCTAAAAGTAATACATCAAACGAAAAATGTGATAAAGATGCGATCACAAATGTTGAAAGTAAACACGTGCAAACTCAAGTTAAGCAAAGTGAGAATGAATCTGATAGTATCAATAATCCCCTTTTCTCCTTTTCCAGTTCTGCTAAAAAGAAATGTGACAATGATTTCGAGTCATCTCTTCCAGTTAAAAGAAAATTTAACAAAATGTGTCTAAGTCATTTTGAATGGCTTTTATATGATGATAAAACAAGTCTTGCAAAATGCGAAATTTGCCAGCAGGTGCCTTCCAGTAATGTTGGTGAAAAGTGGATCATTCATTTCATCTTTGAAAATAAAAATTGAACATTGCATATCAGTTCAAACAGATCTCGAATCTAGTATTGGACCATGGGAACAGGAATTTTTAGACCAACTATCCATTTTAGGGGTAATCAAGGATGTGCAGCTGACAAATACAGAAAATGTCGAGGAAGAGTTTCAGATTTTAAGAGGGACATTATTTAAACATACAAAGATATACACTACAAAAAGATTGCAATCTATGTCATCAGATATGTTAGAATATGTGCATATTTTTGACATTGTGGGTAGGCCTCCCAAAGAAAAAATTTTTGATTTTGTGATAGAATGAATAAAGAAGCTCTTTTTGTATTTGAACCCAAATCTTTTTAATTAAAAAGTGGATATTGTATTGGCAGAGTGGGCAGAATTCAAATTTATGTTCAAATCACGGACTCTGAAAGAGATGCTGGCGAAAATTTACGCTGAAAAATGTTCAGCAAGATTCCTCAGTAAGCTCGAGCAATTAACATTTTGTGCTGTTTTACCAGTAAGCACAGCTTCATATGAGAGAGGGTTCAGCTGTCACAACAGACTCAAAACAGCAAACAGGAACTCTCTGAAGTCTAGGACAATGTATGATTTGCTCAGAGTTTCTGTTAATGTACCCCCGCCCCCTGACAGAGTTTGACTCTACAGCTGCAATTGATAAGTAGTATTTCAGTGCAGAAAGACAACGGTACACAAACCTGAAGTGCGGAAGTGAAGTACAAGAACTTATCAATGAGTCAAAACCACTATGTGTCTTTGGTGGAAAACTACACCTTGTTATTAAATCAGATTATACAAAATAACTACTTAAAAGGTGTTACAAAAATATAGCTATTATTTATTTTAATTTACCCGAGTTTTTTCGAATGATAACGCATTTATTATCAAAGGAACATAAAAGAAGATATTTGATATCTATTTTCTAATCAAATATCTTCTTTTATGTTCCTTTGATAATGAATGCATTAGCATTCGAAAGATCTCAGGTAAATTAAAACTAGCAAAAGCCATGCTTTGTTTGGATTCGCGAAGCATTATTTTATAAAACAGATATTTGAAAGTAACAATATTTTTTTTTATTATTATTTTTGCATCTTTATTAAACAAAAACGTTATTTTATGTTTTGGCGCATTTAAATTTTTTATTTATGATGTAAAACTGGCATAATAAGATATTTTCGAAGCAAACTTTTAAAATTTTTTTTTAAATTTTCAACTAAAAGCTCTTTTAAAGATGTTTTTACAATTTCAAGTAGCCACTGGTGTTTTTTAATTGTTTGAAATATGCATGTTTCCAATCTTTGTAATCAACATCCGATAATCTTTGATAGCTATTTTAGAATAATATATTTGAAGAAAGCTTGAAGAAAGTTACTTCTTCAAAATCCTATTTTCTGGAAAAAACATTTGAAATCTGCTTTCGTTGATACTATGAATTTTTAACTGTAAAACATTTTATTTTAATTTCTTCGTTTTTATACATGTTAGCGTATGAGAATTGCTGTAACTCTCTCCGCGTGGGAGAACTTTTTACTTTCTGCGAATGGCAACTCAATTAATGGAATTACCTTTTAACGAAGCGCTCTCTCATTCTCGCAGTAACGTTTTCACGAATAATTATTGTTGTGTTTGCGAACTTATTAAAGTCTTATTTTTCTATAAAATCCTTCTGATTAATGAGTCGATATTATTTAGCCACAATACGACCTTCGCAAAAATATTTATAAAGAGCTTGAACCAACAACTTCACGCAGATCTTTTAATTTTTCATTTATATAACAAATTTAAGAATTAATTTTATTTGTTTACAATTATTTTGTTGCCAGTTTACAAAAAAAAAAAAAAATATCCATAATACAATTCTTTTAAAACGTTTAAGTGTCATCTGTGCAAACGATTTTGCGGGATAATGAAAACATGGTTTATTTAATAAATTAATCATGATTCTATCTATAATTATTTACTCCATGATTTAAACTTTTTTTTCTGAAAATATACGCGTTTCATTTTTTATTTATTTGCTAAAATGCGTCCGTATTGGAAATGCATGTAAAATAAATTAATTAAAATAATAATTTTTTTAACGTTTTACTGTAAAAAAAATTATATTCTGCAAATCTACAGATCATAATTTATTTTTGTGTTTAATTTGAAGTTAAAATATTGAATAGTTTTTTTGTAAAGCGTACGACAAATTGTAATTTGAGTGGACTAGTAGAGGATTCGCTTCGCTCATCCTAATAAATAATACCTATATTTTTGTAACACGTTTTAAGTAGTTATTTTGTATAATTTGATTCAAGAACTTATCAATGGTATGTATTTTTGTAACCCATGAAACCTTATGGGAAGCTTATTTTGAGTTAATGTTATTAACTCAACTAACTGTTATTAACTTTTCTTTTTGCAATAAATAGGTTTCGTTTTATCAATTACTGCATTTTTTTCGGTCAATAGAAAGTTTTTCATACTACATCTGTTAATATTTTAAATATAGCCCATATTTTTCATAAATGTAAAATATTCTGGATTTAGTAGACAGCTTCTTCAGCAATCGTGAATATAAATTAAATTTTTCATAAATATTTCATTTTCTACGCAGTTGTTGGGGGCTGGCGTTGTTGTCTAAATGAATGTAAAATAGTGGCGAGTAAAATTTTACTCTGGCGAGTACCTTTTAAGCTGAAATTTCATATGCCCTGCACTATGTGGTCTCTACTCTACAACATGGATTAAAATAGTCAAAATCAGTAGTTACCAAAGTAATGTTGGCTTTCTATTAGTAATTTATGATACTTGGAATTTAATAAATTTTTAGTATTAGTCAGCAAAGATGGAAAAACATGTTTTTAATATATTACAAAAAAAATATAAACTAAATTGAAAGATAAATTATTACGTTGGATTAAAAATGTATAGTGTTTTTTTGTTCTTATGTAGTGTTAGCTATCAATATGCGTTGATTTATATGGCTAAAATAAATATGTGAACCAAATTTCAGTTTTTAAAAATCATGCTGTCAAAACTGTGGTTAATTTTAAACAGGATATCTCTTCTTATTGGTTATCAAAATCAAATTTCTAAACCGTTAGTTTTTGAGATATAATTCCGTTTTCAAATTTTGTTATAATTCATTTAAAAATGAGTTTACAATACAATAAAATAGTTGTTTTTTAAGTAGTTAAGAAATTAATTTTTTTTTTAAATATCTTGGTTTCATAAGTTTTATTTAGAAAATATTTCTCCGTGTTCTAAAAAATAAAACAGTGAAAATTTATGCTTCAATGGCGATACTTACTAAGTTATGATACTTAGATTATAAATTTTCAACGTTTTATTCATAATAAATAAATAAATAAATAAATTAACCATTCTTTTAAAACCGTAAAGGCTGACATTCAAAGTTTCATAACTAAGTACTTCTTTGTCCAGAAAAAATTAAGTTTTTAACTAAAAATTCATATTAATGGTGTATATTCATTTAATAAGAAAAACATCGCCAATATTTACGTTCTAAATTTTTTTCGAACGTTTTACTTAAAGGCCTCCAAATTAGAACATTCTATAACAGCTTACACAGCAATTAGTTATATATTACAAATATAACAAGTGGTCGGAACCAAATACCTACTCAAAATATGGAACTATACAACTGGTTGATCAAATGT
This sequence comes from Maratus speculifer, assembly GCA_964019185.1. Taxonomy (NCBI): domain Eukaryota; kingdom Metazoa; phylum Arthropoda; class Arachnida; order Araneae; family Salticidae; genus Maratus; species Maratus speculifer. The sequence goes on along the minus strand of CAXHSM010000423.1, from coordinate 3,162,866 downwards.
AACTCTGTTTCCCATCTCTAATAACCAAGCAATGTAAAAAAATTAATAGAATTAGTATTAACTATTCAATAAGTATAATTTGTTCAATAACCAAATTTCAAAATATAAAAATTAGCATCTTCTTTGGAAAAACATGACTATCAATGCAAAAAAATAATAGTTATTATTTGAAATGTAAAAATACATAATGATAATTAAATTAATTTTAAACAATATTTAATGATAAAAATATATAACCTCTGCAATTTAAACTTCTTTTCCTCTCCCTGTTCTCACGACATACAAAGATTAAAATCTTTTTAAAAAATTGTAAAACTATTTCCAATTATTTTCTCTATTTCTTGCTTTCTAGTACCAACACATAAATAACAGCCATTTCAGTTTTTAAAACTCTATTTATAATAAAAGTCCTCTGTCCTGTTTGTTAATCTCAATTAACAAATCCTTTATCTTCAAAATTGATATTTCACCCTCAATTGCCTAAAACATAAATAAAGTTTTAATTTTGAAAATAGTTAAAAAAATAAAATAAAAATTTTGAAAATAGTTAAAAAAAATCAGTCTTGTTTATTGTTCTCCAGTAAAAATAAATGGACAATCTGCCACTTAAATTATCTAGTTAATATCAAAATATATACCCCCCTCCACATACACTTCCTATACAAAAAAAAATTGCTGCTCTCTGGTAAAAGTAAAGGCATAAACATCATGTAAAGTACCCTCCTTTCTCCAAAATTTTCATTTCCCCTTTAACAAAGTTTAACATAATTAATATAAATTTATTAAAAACTTCTGAACCTTTTTTTTATCTTGTAGTAAGGCGATATCTAAAATCATCACCGAGACTCAAATTTTTGCTTCACCCTTTTTCAATAAACAGGCAGGAGTGGATTTCAAAGTATGTGTGGGAAAAGCAATAATTTTCCTCTTTTTTTTTTTTTTTTTTTTTTTTTTTTTTTTTTTTTTGCAGTTTTGCGATTCTCATATCTAAATCACACATACAGGGGGTATATAAAAAAGAATGATTTACTCTCAAAACCCAATTTATTCAAAAGTATTATACTTACAAAAATGACGATATATAAAAACAACCACAAAATATCCAAATTGTATGCTCATTCTACAAATGTTCTATGCGTGCTTCCTTGATCGCACGACACCACATACGTCAAGTGATAGTTCAATTCAAACCACACATTTTGTAGCGCGTTACAAGGCTGATACTTTTCCGTACTGCCTTCTGAAAGTAACACTGCTATGAGAGACGAACATTTTGCATATTTTAGGACGCAGAAACTCTTTTCTCGTTTTGCCTCCAATCCGGAACAGACTGAACTGAACTCGTTACGGATACTTAAATAGTATTGCCACACCATCTGAACCATTAGCCTTGATATTTTTCGGTTATTTTCATACATAAATCATGTTCATAAGTATAATAGTTTTGAAAAAAAATCTGATTCTAAAAGTGAATGATTCTTTTATAATAACCCTGTATATTTTAGTTTTAAAATAAATATCTTCTTTGAAATACCCACCACTCTTTACAAAATATATTATCAGATTGATAAATCAAAATAACACAAGATTAAAATAATCTTTTTTGCCCCCCCCCTCCCTCAATTCTAGAAATTTACCCATTTTTCTGGGGTTGAAAAATAAAAAATTAATGCGACAGTTAAATCATTACAGTTGAACCTCGAAAATCCGGACCTCCAAATTCCGGAAATCTCTAAAATCCGGACATTTTTCCGATTTCAGTTTTATTAATTTTTAAAATAAAACATATTTGTAATTTTCATCAATTGCAGTTAAATTCTGATAACTACCGTAAAATCCCGTTAATCCGCCCCTTCCCCACTTTATAAAAAATTTGGAATTTTCAAAAAATCCTGAGAAAACGCCCTCCCTCTCAAAAAAATCGCTGAAAACGGATCGTTTGAGGACGGATGAATCATGATGAAATGAATGAATCATGAATCTTTGATGAAATGTGCGTTTTTTCAAGATTTTTCAAGTGATTTCATTCCTTTTTTTTTATATAAATTTCGCCTTTTTTATGCTTTTTTCGACAAAATTTACCTTTTTAAAAGAAAGAACGCAATTTTTTTCAAGTATTGCTTCAAGTATCAAAATTCATGATTCACGGTCGCGGAAAAATCCCGTTTAAGCGCCCCCTCTAATTATTATACGATTTTTCGTCATGTTTGGGGGGGGGGTGGATTAACTGTATTTTACGGTAGCCATAAAAGATTTTTTAATAAACCTCCAAAATCCAGAAATTTCGAAAATCCGGAATCGCCACGTTCCTGACGGTTCCGGATTTTCGAGGTTCAACTGTATTTATTTATAGTTTCTGCAAAATAACAATACAGAATAAATAACTTTTCAAAAAAAATTAAGTCTGTATGTGCGAGAAACAAAATTAGAGGCAGTTAGAAGGGGAATTTCCATTATTAATTAGATATAATTACAACAAATTCACAAATAGAGCAAAAAAATACGAATTTTTAAAATTTAAAAACTATATGACATTTGTTCCTAGGAGGAAGAGGTCTTCCTGATAGGGCAAGAGGACAGAACAAACAAGAGGAGACTTTGGCAATGGGAAATGCATTGGAAGTAATTTAAATAGGGAGAATTTAGATGATAGATTATTTATTTTAAAAATATTAATTGATGAAAAAAGCTTTTAAATTTTCTGTGCTAAAGAATGAAGACTTCTGATGATTCTTCTTTTATGCAGGGATCTGACTCAATCAGGGTAACTTTGACCCATCAGGTAACTATGGTGCAGATTTTTTCTCGGCTTTAAAATGGCTTTCATACTCGTGAGTTCTTAATCCCATGGATTACAGTATAAGGAACTTTAGAGGCAAGAGCTTGTCCAAAACCAGATAAAAATTTTGGATCTCTGAAGCGTTCCTTGATTCGGGAATGCAAGCTAATCACTCCAGGAACCAAGTGCTAAAAATTTCATCAAAAGTTTGCGTCGCGGCATCAAAGCAAAAGGAGGAAAACAGGAGGAACAGTGAGGAAAACTGGAATTTTTATTTTCTTAATATGCATTGTTATTAACAAATAAAAAGACAATTTATTTGTGCAAAGATTATGTGTTTTCTTTAACTGGATCAAATTAACCGTTATGTTATTTCTTGTCAACCTGTATAGATATATGCACTAGTGTGAGTTTGGCAGCTCTTTGGAAATAATTCGTCAAGATTTCACCATTGCTGAATGGATCAAGGTTTCGTAAAACTGGATTAAAGTTACTCTGTTTTGGCGCTAAGTCATCCTGATAGACTAAACACTATTCATTTTAAATAGAGAACGTGGGATAGTAAATATCAGTATCTCACATCAATTACATGACAATCTGCGTAATTAAAAGAGTTAATTCATAGTCAGATGGGTATGAGCTGTACCTAAATCATAAACACTTTTGAAGTATAATGGAACGTTTAAGAGATAAAATTGGCTGAGATAAGTAAATATTTCAATTTTTTCCCAATATTTATTGCCATTTAAAAATAGCACCAAATAGCTATTCCTTTATGAAATAACAACCAGAATAAACGATTACTACTGCTATCATTAATGACATGACAATTAATTTAGTATATTTTCTTTTAATAGAATCCTGATAAGAAAAGTATAATTTTAAAACATTTTTACCAACGTTCACTTATATATCAAATGTCATCGGACTGTTATTATCTTTTAAAATAACAACCAGTGTATCCAACACACTTACACACAATTCGTTTTTCAATATTATGGATAAGTCAGAGAGCCATTCTTTCACAGAACTACTATTTTTAGCTTAAATATTTATAAGTAAATCAGGTTTACCCTTAAAGAATTTTATTCTTATAAATCAGGCTTAACAAAAGTATTTTTTCACTTACTTTTTCAAGTACTATCAAATGTTATAAAATCTTACAAGCTTATTAGTGTAAAAAACAGAGATATGTAATATTTTTCAGATAAAATAAAGCATGATAAAAATAAAATTGTGTTTACTATGGCTCATGGTACAGGTTTTGATCTGCTGATTTACTAGCGTAATAGGCTAATTGTTGCGTGTCACTGTTCTTTTTGTGTACTGTAATAAATAGAAAGAAGTATTTCTGAATTTCTGGAATGTGCTACGGTTATGAGATAAAAGATTTCTCTTTAGTATGAACTGACAAATGTCTGTTTAAACTACTCTTTTGAGAGAATTTCGTCTTGCATATTTCACAGATAAAAGGTTTTTCACCAGTATGAATTAAGAGATGCTTGGTTAAATAACTGTTTTTAGAAAATTTCTTGCTGCATATCTCACAAACAAATGTCCTCTCACCAGTATGTATAAGAAAATGTGCTTTTAAAGAACTGTTTTGAGAGAATTTCTTGTTGCATACCTCACATGCAAAAGATTTTTCACCAGTATGAATTAAGAGATGCCTTGTTAAATTACTGTTACGGGTGAATTTCTTGCAGCATATCTCACACACAAATGTCTTCTCACCAGTATGAATTAATAGATGCGCTTTTAAGGAACTGTTTCGATAGAAATTCTTGTTGCATATCTCACATACAAAAGGATTCTCGCCCGTATGAATTAACAGATGTGTTCTTAAAGAACTGTTCTTAGAGAATTTCTTGTTGCATATCACACATACAAAACGTTTCTCACCAGTATGAATTAACATATGATTCCTTAAATCATTGTTTCGAGCGAATTTATTGTTGCATATCTCACAAATAAAAGAATTTTCACCAGTATGAATTAACAGATGGCTGCTTAAACAACTCTTTCTAGAGAATTTTCTGTTGCAAGTCTCACATACAAAAGGTTTTTCACCAGTATGAATTAACAGATGGCTGCTTAAACTGCTTTTTTTAGAGAATTTCTCGTTGCATACCTCACATACAAAAGGTTTCTCCCCGGTATGAATTAACAGATGCCTGCTTAAATCATTCTTTCGAGAGAATTTTTTATTGCATATATCACACACAAAAGGTTTTTCACCAGTATGAGTTAACAGATGCTTGCTTAAACTACTCTTCTGGGAGAACTTCCTGTTGCAAACTTCACACACGAAAGATTTCTCACCAGTATGAATTAACAGATGCCGTCTTAAATCACCCTTTTGAGAGAATTTTTTGTTACAGACTTTACACAAAAATGACATGTTTGGGAGAAATTCTTCCTGCATAACTGATAAAAAAAGATTTTCCTGGCTGAAGCTGCTTTAAGTGAAGTGATGTGTTACATTAATGATTTTATGCATCTGTAATAAAATAAAATTAATTATTATTAGTTTTTACGTATCATTAAAAAACAAAAAAAAACTTATCAGGAAAATTTTAAATCGATGTAGAAAATAAAGTGTAATAAAATTTCTAACGTAGTTTTAAAAACTCTCAACTATCTGATGTTTGCGGAATCAAAGGTGTGTCAGATGCCTTTTCTAACAACATAAAGATTAAACTATAAATAAAATAAATAGCAACAATTTAAAAATAAATAACTTATAATGAATAAAATATAAAGTAAATTTAAGGAGAAAGTTCTATAACTTAGTATCATCTAAAGAAACGAAGATACATTTTACCAAGTAAAGAAAGAAAATAAATCATTTTTGTGCTGATGGAATTTTAATAAGCAAATGTGTTTAGTAAGAAATTCTCTGGATTTCAGGTTTTTTTACCTAATTTTAATGTTTATTATTAAAATATTCTGTATATTTAATATAATTTCCACTGCAATTAAATAATGTAACCAGAGACATAGCCAAGTGGACGTCATGGAATTTCCCCACCCCGAAACGAATATCTGCGTTTCTAAACACAAGATTTTTTGTAAAGAAAATGTGAATTTACTTCCAAAAAATCAAGTTATTATATCCTAGTATCACCATAAGCATTGCTGCCTCGTTTGTGCAAAGGAGAAAAATTTGCTCCAGAAATAGCTAATGCGCGGATAAGATGCGGGAAACAACGGCGCGTGATTAAAAAAAAAATTACTTTCGTCTTTGAATCACAGAGTGAAAGTGGAGTCTACATAGCTTTAATCCCTTGCGGTGCGCTGGTTTCATAGATATACCACTTACTTTTAATTTCCAAATGCCATATTGGGCACCAGAATTTTGTTAAAAAGAATTACGGTTTATTGAATGCGTGAAATATAGCGTTTTCTTATTTATACAAATAGTTACTTTCAAATTCCAGTTTCATTAATGTCAATACTTAAGCAATGAATTTGCCTTGCGTCACAAATAGTTAATGGTAATTATTATTATTATTATTTTTTACATATGTATTTTCATATGTAACTTTCATTTTTAATCAAGCTTTGTTTTGTTTATCAACAAAGACAAATATTTTTCTTTATAAAAAAAAAAGATTTATTTTCAGTCATCATTACGTATATTTAGCATTGTATCTTAATTATTTACTTTATTTTAATATTTTTCAAAATTTTTATTTTACAAAATTTTTTTTGTAATAATTACTCGCTTTTTAACAAATAAATCATTTAAATACTTTACTTAATTATTTTAATATTTCAACTTATTATATGCATTGATTACAATGCTTAATTATCAATCACATTAATGTTTCAAAAATGTAGACAAATCAATGACCAGAAATTCGCAAAATTCTAAAATCCACACATTCCCTGGTCCCAAATTTTGCAGATTTGAGGGTGTCTACTGTACTATGAAAATGGAAATCAGAACAAAGTATAGATAATTTAATGATGAAAACGTAGTATACAGTCAAACCCCGTTAATACGCGCTCTGCTTAACACGTGAAATCGTTTAATGCTCGAATTTTCTTTGGTCCCTTGAGATACTCCTACCTTACGCATATAAAAAACCCCTTTTAATACGCGAATGGTTAATACGCGAACCTGTTTAATACGCGAAATTTTATCAGTCCCTACAAAGAAAAACCTACGTTTAATACGCGAATGAACTTAGTTCTAAACATATGAATTTTTAGATGAAGTATTTTCCCAAGCATTTTATACAACAATTATTTAACTTATCATAGAAGGCGGCAGCCTTCAAGTGACGCAGCTTTAAACCTACCATCGTCATACCATCGTCAAAACCTACCATCGTCATAAGGGTAGATGCGGAACTTCATATATACAGCTAACTCAACATCAAAGAAAATCGGAAAAGCCGCCTTCTAATAACTCAGCAAATATTGGTCAGAATGGTCCAATTTTTTTTAATATAGTCTTATATTCCCAGTCTAATCCTATCCTATAATTTTTACATTTCTACGTGCCGTATATTTTTAGATCTCGATAACCATTTTAAAACTGAAATTGATGGTGTTTGTTCCTGATAATGAGATCTAGAAAACGGGCTGGGAGATTTTATTAAAACTTATATATAATATGAATCTCTTTAAGATAGAGGTAATAAGACTGGCCTTGTTTCTAGGAAAACTCTTGTTTGTTATATATTGGTCTTGGAAAATTGGACTATATTAGCTCGCGGATTACATGTTATTCTATGGGTTAGCAGACGAAGCAGGAGTGAAAAACCTTATGTACTTATGGTCACAGTTAAAACACCCAAATCGAAGCAATAAATGTTTTTTAAACTACAAAAACATCTTATCATGTGCTTTATAACATTCAATAAATATATACTAAATCAAATTTCTATTTATATTGCCTTTATTTTTCGTAAGAAGAAAATATTACGTTTCTTACATTGGATATTTTTGCATTTTGCGGAAAAAATATTTTGAATCCTTTTTTAAAATAGGAAAATATTTTTTAATTATACATATTCAATATACTTTCGACTTATGATTTTTTTTTTAAGTTTACAAACAAGAATTATTTTTCATAATTTGCTTTAGAATCCCATGTATTCATACGCGTTTAGATAGTTTTGTTTTGAATCGTTATCGAATTCGTTGGCGGTAAGCTTTGTACTTGGCACTTGTTGTTGTTTTTAGCATGTATGTTGTATAATTTGCGAAATATTCAATTCCAGGAGACGAACGTGAAGCTATATCATCGAGCGATATTACCATCTATAATGAAAAAGAAAGGTAAATAAATATTTTTTGACACTCATTATTAAAGTATTATTTAAAAAGTGGTGTATACATTAGTTAGCATGTTGATTTGATTTCAAACCAACATAAACTATCACAGAATGTGTAAACTATTGCTAAATTTTGGTAAACAAACTATATTTATAATTGACCAACAGTTAAACCAAGTGCTTGTGAATTCTAAAATTCTCAAAATAGATTGTTTTTAAGTTTATAGATGTCCTTATCATATAAATTAATTAACAATAATTATATGAATTAATTAACAATACTAAGTTTTAAGTGTTGTAAAAATTGTGCTTTTTTATTTCATTTATTAATTTCTGTGATTAATAACCCAGGATGTTAATTTTTAGATTAAAATTGCTTGAATATGTTATTCAAAATGCATTTATTATTTTTTCTTATGCATTTTTGTCGCTATTAATTTTCATTTTGAAACTGTGCCTTTTTAGCTTAGCTTAATGGCCAGTAAATCCAGGTTTTAAACAATTTTTAAAATAAGTAAGTGCACTTATTATTGGAAATTGTGAACAAACTAGTATTTATCAACAAATTACAGCAGTATTTTCATAATTCAAAAGAAAGTAATGAAGTTAATTTGTTCTTACATGCATTAGTGACTGTGGCTATAAAGATTTCAGAGATTTAAAAACAAATTAGTTGCACTCATTGTTTTTTTTCTTCATGTACACACAGTGCTTGTACAACATGCATTAGTGATTGCATTTTTAATTAATTTTGTGTATTTTACGGATTGTTGCACAGCAATTTTGCTGCAGCCTGAGTGTTTTGTTTTTGTTTTGTTTTCATGTGCTCTAAGTGTTATACATGCAGTAGTTGGACTGCTTTAACGAGTTTTATTTTAGCGAGTGAGAGTTTTAGGCCCTTTTTTTTAATGTAAACGTTGTTGTTTTAATGTATTTGTTTCACAATATTGTCACTGGATTTCTTTAGTTCAGGTATCACTCATTTCTTCCAGATATTGGGAATCTGCATGTTACCGCATAGTTTGCTGCATCTATTAATTTTTGTTGTTTGTTTTCATATGGGCATAATGTTCATACATTTGTTATTGACTGCGGCTTTGAGAAATTTCATGTGTTTTAGAGACCATTGCATAAGTTTGCTGCATCCAGTAATTTGACATGCACTCAGCTCTCATTATCCATTAGTTACTGTAGCTTTAACATATTTCATGCATCCTATTATTTCATTAATAATTTCGAAATTCCATGTTTATATTTTAAAATGTTATTTAGCAGTTGCCACGGAGGTACTACAGCGCATCATTGTAGTCTGCATTAGATGCTGTTCAAAATAGAATTTTTTTTTTTCCTTCCTAAGATTCTGATTATTTAAATCCAAGCATGAAAAATTTTGTCTCAGATCACAAACTGAATACAAAAGTATTGTAATAGTTAATAATACGTTATAGAAATCAATAATCAAAATATAAAAGCATTAGCCTTACAGCTTAGAACATAGCATTATTAATTAACTGCATTTATAAATTGGACATCTAAAATGGAAAATCTTAATATGTTTTTATAATGTTAGAATTTACAAGCACTTAAAGTTGTTTAAACAAATAATTCTTAACCAAATATTAACGATAACATTGGTTTAAAAAGAAATAACTTATACTTCTATGCTTTAATAATGAGTTTCATAAAATATAAATTTACCCCCTTTTTTTTCTATAGATGTTTTAATTTCATATTCATTGTCTCGAAATTGAAGTATTTCTTTCTAACATTCTTTTACAAAAATGTTTGATAATTTAAGGCTTTTTTTATCTAAAAAAAAAAAAAAAAAAAAAAAAAAAAACAGGCCTTGTTTCTATTTATGAACACAAAATCCTCAAATAAATTTGAATCCATTATTTAAATAAATTGCATAACATACCTAAGAAGAAAACATGTTTAAAATTCAATTTAATACAAGAAATTAAAAATTTTTAATTCAAATAATGTAAAGTTACTGTTACTAACACACTAACCAGTAAATATTTTAAAATACTAACAGCTAATAATGGGCGATAAATAATTAAATTTTTTAGTTTTGTCATTTCTAAAATGTAATTGTTTAAATTCTATTTGAGTTGAACCTCATCCAAACCCTAAAAAATATTCTATCAAACCTTAATTCAATCTGAAAAAAAAAAAAAAATTCTGACAATGCACACTGACAAGCATAGTTGTATAATATAGACGCACACCATGTGCAGAAAATTTTATGAAGAAACAATTTTTATTTATTTATTTCTATAAAGAATTTCGTAAAAAAAAAGTGTATCTCAACAAAGAATCATGTAAAAAACCCCAACATTTCGAGAAAATACCACGCGAAAAACGTGAATTTTGTCCAGACCGCAAAAAAAGTTAATTCAATCCAGGAATCGCATAAAAAATACGAATTCCATGCATGAATCGCATAAAAAATGTGAATTACATGCATAAATCGCATAAAAAATGTGAACTACATCCATGAATCGGTAAAAAAAAAAGGAAATTGCATAAAAAATGGGAAATATGTCCACAAATTGCTTAAAATGTGAATTACGTCCATGAATCATGTAAAAAAGCGAGAATTATATTCATTAATTGTATGAAAAACGCAAATTACTTTTATGAATCGTGTAGTAAAACATGAATTATGTTCATAAATCGCTCAAAAAACACGAATTTTGGCGACAGAAAGCTGAAATGGAATTACCTCTATAAAATGCATAAAAATAGCGAATTGCATTCATGAATTGCATAAAAAATGTGAAATATGTTCATGATTCGCTCAAAAAATGCAAATTACATCCATGAATCGCATAAAAACGTGAATTACGTTCATAAATCACTCAAAAAATGTGAATCACTTCCATGAATTGTGAAAAAAAAAATAACATTCATAAATTGCAAAAAATGCGAATTACGTCCAAGAATTGGTAAAAAAAGCGAATTACATTCATAAATCCTATAAAAACACAAATAACGTCAATAAATCGATCAAAAAACGCAAATTTCGTTGATAGAAAGCTCAAAAAATGCAAATTATGTGTATGAATCGCATAAATATAGCAAATTAAGTCCATAAAACATGTAAAATGTAAATTACATTCATTAATCGCATAAAAATCGCGAATTATGTCCATGAATCACTCAAAAAAAGCGAATTTCATAAAAAATGCGAATTACGTCCACAAATCACTCAAAACGTGAATTACGTCGATGAATTGTGTAAAAAAGTGAGAATTACGTTCATAAATTGTATGAAAAACGCAAATTACGTCTATGAATTGTGTAGTTAAATGGGAATTATGTTCATAAATCGCTCAAAAAACACGAATTTTGGCAGCAGAAAGCTAAAATGCAAATTACGTCTATAAATCGCATAAAAATAAAGAATAGCGTTTTGCATTCATGATTTGCATAAAAAACGCAACTTACATTCATGAATCGCTCAAAAAATGCAAATTACGTCCATGAATCGCATAAAAATGTGAATTATGTTCATAAATCACTCGAAAAATGCAAATCACTTCCATGAATCGTGCAAAAAAAACACGAATAACATTCATAAATTGCAAAAAATGCAAATTACGTCCAAGAATTGTGTAAAAAAAGCAAATTACATTCATAAATCCTATAAAAACACAAATAACGTCAATAAATCGATCAAAAAACACAAATTTCGTCGACAGAAAGCTGAAAAAACGCAAATTATGTCTATGAATTGCCTAAAAATAGCAAATTACGTCCATAAATTATGTAAAATGTAAATTACATTCATTAATTGCATAAAAATTGCGAATTATGTCCATAAATCGCTCAAAAATGCAAATTACATTCATAAATCTCATAAAAAACACGAATGATGGCCATAAATTGCGCAAAAAATGCGAATTACACCCAACATTAAATTAATTTGCAGAAAGTTTTTGGTTTTATACAACTCTGCCAACAAGAACCTAAAAGTTATCCTGAAACCCATTCTAAACCAACAAAAATTTAATGGTAAGATAAATTTGTCCAAGAAAGGCAAAATAATTTCCATTGACATACATTGACCAGAATCGAAAAATTCCTATTGAAATCTATCCTATACAATCCAAAACCAGAAAGAAAAAAATCCCTCCAAGAGTAACTCAATCTATCTGCTGCAAAATAAAATACATTGAAATGCAACTGAACAAGAACCTGAAAATTACATTTGAAGTCAAACCGAAACCAGATTCAACTCCCCCCCCCCCCCCAAAAAAAAAAAAATTATCCAGCCATATCTCGATTTGGGAAAGAAAACTTAATTTCCATAGATACGTGTGATCAGAAATCTGGAAATTCCAATTAGTCTATCTTAAACCTAATCTGAACCTGGAAAAGGAAATTCCATATAACAAGAACCCAATATCTGTACAGAACAAAATATTTCCCATTAAAGCGCAACCTGACCAGAACTTGAAAATTCCATTTGAATTGAACCTGATCGAAACCTGAAAAAAATTTCCATCGAACCTTAACCTAATCCGAAAAAGAGAAAATTATTTATGCCGATACACACCGACAAGAGTCTGAAAGTTAACATGAAACCTAATCCAAACCCGAAAAGGAAAAAACAATGGAAACACAAGCGTGTCCAAGAAAGACCAAATAATTTCTGTCCACATACTCTGACAAGAATTTCAATTGAAATCTATCCTAAACCCAGTTCAAATACTACCCCCCCCCCCAAAAAAAAAAAAAAAAAAAATTCCAATTGTAACCCAATCTATCTGCGACAAAATAATATACTTGAAATGCAACTCAACAAGAACCTGAAAATTCTATTTGAAGTCAATCCGAAACCAGATTCAATCTTAAGTATTTGCATTCATGAATTGCATAAAAAAATTGTGCAAAAAAACACGAATAACATTCATAAATTGCAAAAAATGGGAATTACGTCCAAGAATTGGTAAAAAAAGCGAATTACATTCATAAATCCTAAAAAACACAAACAACGTCAATAAATCGATCAAAAAACGCAAATTTCGTTGATAGAAAGCTCAAAAAACGTAAATTATGTCTATGAATCGCATAAATATAGCAAACTACGTCCATAAATCATGTAAAATGTAAATTACATTCATTAATCGCATAAAAATCGCGAATTATGTCCATGAATCGCTCAAAAAAAAAAAAAACAAATTGCATAAGAAACGTGAATTGGGTCCACAAATCGCTCAAAACATGAATTACGTCCATGAATTGTTTAAAAAAGTGAGAATTACGTTCAGAAATTGTATGAAAAACACAAATTATGTCTATGAATTGTGTAGTAAAACGAGAATTATGTTCATAAATCGCTCAAAAAACACGAATTTTGGCAGCAGAAAGCTGAAACGCAAATTACATCTATAAATAGCATAAAAATAGCGAATAGTGTTTTGCATTCATGAATTGCATAAAAAAGGCGAATTACATTCATGAATCGCTCAAAAAACACAAATTACATCCATGAATCGCCTAAAAACGTGAATTACGTTCATAAATCACTCAAAAAATGCGAATCACTTCCATGAATCGTGCAAAAAGACACTAATAATGTTCATAAATTACAAAAAATGCGAATTACTTCCAAGAATTGGTAAAAAAAGCAAATTACATTCATAAATCCTATAGAAACACAAATAACGTCAATAAATCGATCCAAAAACGCAAATTTCGTTGAGAGAAAGCTCAAAAAATGTAAATTATGTCTACGAATAGCATAAATATAGCAAATTACGTCCATAAATCATATAAAATGTAAATTACATTCATTAATCGCATAAAAATCGCGAATTATGTCCATGAATTGCTAAAAAAAAGCGAATTGCATAAAAAAATTACGTCCACAAATCGCTCAAAACGTGAATTACGTCGATGAATTGGTAAAAAAGTGAGAATTACGTTCATAAATTGTATGAAAAACGCAAATTACGTCTATGAATTGTGTAGTAAAATGGGAATTATGTTCATAAACCGCTCAAAAAACATGAATTTTGGCAGCAGAAAGCTAAAATGCAAATTACGTCCATAAATCGCATAAAAATAAAGAATAGCGTTTTGCATTCATGATTTGCATAAAAAACGTGAATTACATTCATGAATCGCTCAAAAAATGCAAATTACGTCCATGAATCGCATAAAAATGTGAATTATGTTCATAAATCACTCAAAAAATGCAAATCACTTCCATGAATCGTGCAAAAAAACACGAATAACATTCATAAATTGCAAAAAATGCGAACTACGTCCAAGAATTGTGTAAAAAAAGCGAATTACATTCATAAATCCTATAAAAACACAAATAACGTCAATAAATCGATCAAAAAACACAAATTTCGTCGACAGAAAGCTGAAAAAACGCAAATTATGTCTTTGAATTGCATAAAAATAGCAAATTACGTCCATAAATTATGTAAAATGTAAATTACATTCATTAATCGTATAAAAATTGCGAATTATGTCCATAAATTGCTCAAAAATGCAAATTACATTCATAAATCTCATAAAAAACATGAATGATGACCATAAATTGTGCAAAAAATGCGAATTACACCCAACATTAAATTAATTTGCAGAAAATTTTTGGTTTTATACAACTCTGCCAACAAGAACCTAAAAGTTATTCTGAAACCCATTCTAAACCAACAAAAATTTAATGGTAAGATAAATTTGTCCAAGAAAGACAAAATAATTTCCATTGACATACATTGACCAGAATCGAAAAATTCCTATTGAAATCTATCCTATACAATCCAAAACCAGAAAGAAAAAAATCCCTCCAAGAGTAACTCTATCTATCTGCTGCAAAATAAAATACCTTGAAATGCAACTGAACAAGAACCTGAAAATTACATTTGAAGTCAAACCGAAACCAGATTCAACTCCCCCCCCCCCCAAAAAAAAAAAATTATCCAGCCATATCTCGATTTGGGAAAGAAAACTTAATTTCCATAGTTACGCGTGATCAGAAATCTGGAAATTTATCTTAAACCTAATCTGAACCTGGAAAAGGAAATTCCATATAACAAGAACCCAATATCTGTACAGAACAAAATATTTCCCATTAAAGCGCAACCTGACCAGAACTTGAAAATTCCATTTGAATTGAACCTGATCGAAACCTGAAAAAAATTTCCATCGAACCTTAACCTAATCCAAAAAAGAGAAAATTATTTCTGCCGATACACGCCGACAAGAGTCTGAAAGTTAACATGAAACCTAATCCAAACCCGAAAAGGAAAAAACAATGGAAACACAAGTGTGTCCAAGAAAGACCAAATAATTTCTGTCCACATACACTGACAAGAATTTCAATTGAAATCTATTCTAAACCCAGTTCAAATACTACCCCCCCCCCCAAAAAAAAAAAAAAATCCAATTGTAACCCAATCTATCTGCGACAAAATAATATACTTGAAATGCAACTCAACAAGAACCTGAAAATTCCATTTGAAGTCATTCCGAAACTAGATTCAATCTTAAGTATTTGCATTCATAAATTGCATAAAAAATTTTTTCAAAAAAACACGAATAACATTCATAAATTGCAAAAAATGTGAATTACGTCCAAGAATTGGTAAAAAAAGCGAATTACATTCATAAATCCTATAAAAACACAAACAACGTCAATAAATCGATCAAAAAACGCAAATTTCGTTGATAGAAAGCTCAAAAAACGCAAATTATGTCTATGAATCGCATAAATATAGCAAATTACGTCCATAAATCATGTAAAATGTAAATTACATTCATTAATCGTATAAAAATTGCAAATTATGTCCATAAATTGCTCAAAAATGCAAATTACATTCATAAATCACATAAAAATCATGAATGATGACCATAAATTGCGCAAAAAATGTGAATTACACCCAACATTAAATTTATTTGCAGAAAGTTTTTGGTTTTTTACAACTCTGCCAACAAGAACCTAAAAGTTATCCTGAAACCCATTCAAAACAAACAAAAATTTAATGGAAAGATAAATTTGTCCAAGAAAGACAAAATAATTTCCATTGACATACATTGACCAAAATCGAAAAATTCCTATTGAAATCTGTCTTATACAATAGGGTGGGCCGAAAAAAACTTTTTTTCGATTTTCGATTATGGCGGGTGCGGAAAAGTGGCCACTGGTGGCACTCAGTTCACACAAAAAATTTGATATTTTTTGGACTTTTCCTTACCCTGCCGCAAATGGCTTGAAGATTTGCAAAAATGCTGATTTTTGAACTTTTTTAGCTAAAAAGTTAAAAATGTTAAATTAAATTTATTTTGGCTGTATTTACTTGAAAAGGCAGCTTTAACGTACCAAATGCTTAAATAAGTTCTGATAATGCATTATTTAATTGCTTAGTGTATTTTAAATAAGCCGATTTTCATAGTTTTTTCACGTATAACAAGGAAAATATGTATTGGTTTGAATCGTTCGTTAATTTCTCTCTTATTTATGTTCCTTCGTCTTTAAATTTTTTCTATGCGTCAAAGGTCATATATTTGGGCAGCGGACAGCAGTATAACTCAAAAACAAAGCTGGAAGGTGAGAAGGGGTTAAGCAGGACTCAAAGAGTACACAAAGCCTCATCGTAATGTTGAGGGAGTTAAGGAGGAAATAAAAGAGAAGAGAAAATTGCGATAAGGGATTGTTATTATTTTACTTTCCTCGAAACCTGCGACATATGTTCAGTGTGGACGTGAAACTTTTTCCTAGAGAGATTCGGTACTTTATGGATCATTTGACGTACCATTACAGTGTTTTGTGCGTTTTGTTACAACGAGCTTAGAAATGGATAGTATGAAGGTCCATTGCAATGTAAAGGACACGCAACAGCATGAAAACTATACTTTTTGGGGCATCTTGCTTATTGAAAGAATTGCAATTGCCAACTTATACCAATATCATGTGGCACAACTACTGGTTGCGAAGCGATATGGCAGCAAATCGAGAAATTCAAAATTAGTCAATAGATGATGTTATTAAAATGGTAGGTGAAAAAGTTACCATTGAAAAAAACCTTCTGAAAAAAAGCTTCCATACCAGTGTTTTCCCAACGATCAATTTACAAAAAAGATTAAAAACTACTAAAAGGTTTCACCATATCGTACGAATTCTTCGCGGGTTGTCTTTACTTTCAAGCCCGTATGATTTCAGGATTTCTCCAATGATCTACGCTTCTTTTAATAGCTTTTAATCTTTTTGTAAATTGATCATTGGGAAAACACAGGCTTTTATTCAGATTTCGGTAAATTTTTCATCTACGATTTTAATAACATCTATTGACTAATATTGGATTTTTCCGATTTTTTGCCATATCGCTTCGCAACCAGTACTAGTGGCGTATAAAATCAGTATAAGTTGGCATTTGCAAGTCTTTCAACAAGCATGGTGCCCAAAAAGGATACTTTTCATTCTGTCGTGCGTCGTTTACATTGACATGGACCTTCATAATACCCATTTCCAAACTCGTCGTAATAAAACGCACAAAACACTGTAATGGTACGTCAAAGGATCCAAAACGTACGGAATCTCTTTAGGAAAAGGTTTCACATCCACACTGAACAAATTTCTCAGATTTTGAGCATGGTAAAATAATAACAATGGTTATAGCAATTTTCTTTTATCTTTTACCGTAATTTCGGGTGTATAAGCCGCGGATCAAACAATTCTTTTTGGACCCAGAAATCTTATTTAGTGATTGAAGACAAATATTTACGTCGATCTAAGTAGTTACATTTGTTTCTTTAAAATTTCTGGGTGGAAAAAGAATTGTTTGATCCGCGGCTTATACACCCGAAATTACGGTATATCTTCCTTCACCCCTTCAACATTGCGGTGAGGCATTGCGCACGCTTAGTGTCCTGTTTCTTCCCCTTCTCATTTTCCAGCTTTGTTATTGAGTTATACTGCTGTCCGCTGCCCAAATATATGACCTTTGACACATAGAAAATATTTAAAGACCAAGGAACATAAATAAGAGAGAAATTAACGAACGATTCAAACCAATACATATTTTGCCTGTTATACGTGAAAAAGCTATGAAAATCGGCTTATTTAAAGTACACTTAGCAATTAAATAATGCATTATCAGAACTTATTTAAGCATTTGGTACATTAAAGATGCCTTTTCAAGCAAATACAGCCAAAATAAATTTAATTTAACATTTTTAACTTTTTACCTAAAAAAGTTCAAAATCAGCATTTTTGCAAATTTTCAAGCCATTTGCGGCAGGGTAAAGAAAAGTCCAAAAAATCTCAATTTTTTTGTGTGAACTGAGTGCCACCAGTGGCCACTTTTCCGCATCCGCCATAATCGAAAATCGAAAAAAAGTTTTTTTCGGCCCACCCTGTTATACAATCCAAAACCAGAAAGAAAAAAATCCCTCCAAGAGTAACTCAATCTATCTGCTGCAAAATAAAATACATTGAAATGCAACTGAACAAGAACCTGAAAATTACATTTGAAGTCAAACCGAAACCAGATTCAACTCCCCCCCACCAAAAAAGAAAAAAATTATCCAACCATATCTCGATTCGGGAAAGAAAACTTAATTTCCATAGATACGTGTAATCAGAAATCTGGAAATTCCAATTAGTCTATCTTAAACCTAATCTGAACCTGGAAAAGGAAATTCCATATAACAAGAACCCAATATCTGTACAGAACAAAATATTTCCCATTAAAGCGCAACCTGACCAGAACTTGAAAATTCCATTTGAATTGAACCTGATCGAAACCTGAAAAAAATTTCCATCGAACCTTAACCTAATCCGAAAAAGAGAAAATTATTTCTGCCGATACACACCGAGAAGAGTCTGAAAGTTAACATGTAACCTAATCCAAACCGGAAAAGGAAAAAACAATGGAAACACAAGTCTGTCCAAGGAACACCAAATAATTTCTGTCCACATACATTGACAAGAATTTCAATTGAAATCTATCCTAAACCCAGTTCAAATACTACCCCCCCCCCAAAAAAAAAAAAATTCCAATTGTAACCCAATCTATCTGCGACAAAATAATATACTTGCAATGCAACTCAACAAGAACCTGAAAATTCCATTTGAGGTCAATCCGAAACCAGATTCAATTTCCCCCCCCCTCAAAAAAAAAATATCCAATCAAATCAAGATTTTAGAAAAAAAAAAAAGAACAATTTATGTTGATATGTACTGACCAGATCATGGAAATTCCAATAGAAGTCTATCTCAAACACGATCCGAACTCTTAACCTGAAACCCAATCCAACCCCCCCCCCCAAAAAAAGGTAAAATAAAAAAATTAGGAAATATAAATCTGTTCAAGAAAGACAAAATAATTTCCGTCCCCATCCACTGACCAGAATTGAAAACTAGTACTTGAAATGCAACACGACAAGAACCTGAAAATTTCAATTCAAGTCAAACTGAATCGAGATTCAAACCCGAAAAAAAAAAACATACATTGACCAGAACCGGAAATTTTCAATTGAAGTCTATCCTAAACACAATCCAAACACTAAAAAAAAAAATCCCTCCAGTAGTCAATCTATTTGCAACAAAATATTATAGATTGAAATGTAACTCAACAAGAACTTAAAAATTTCATTTCAAATCAACCCATAACCAGATTTGAACCTTAAAAAAAATTTATCCAACCATATCCTGAAACGAGAAAGAAAATGTAATTTCCATTGATACGGACAGACTAGAAGCTGTAAATTCCGATTGAAGTCTATTTTAAATCCAATCCCTGCACAGAACAAAATATTTTCTGTGGAAATGCAATCTGACCAGAACTTGAAAATTACATTTGAATTGAACTCACTCCAACATCCCCCCCCCCAAAAAAAAAAAAAAAAATTCTATGGAATCTTAACTTGATCCGAAAAAGGAAAAATAATTTCTGCTGATACACATTGACAAGAACCCAATTTGAACTGAAATGAAAATCAGTGTAAACATTAATCTGTTTAAGAAAGACGAATTAATTTCTGTCAACATGCACTACACAGAACCTGAAAATTCCTATTGAAATCTATCCTTAACCCAATTGAAAAAAACACAAGAAAAAAAAAAACTTCTAATTAGAACCCTTTTATCTGTGACAAAATAATATATTTTGAAATGCCACCTGAAAATTCCATTTGAATCTGGTTTAAATTTTTTGGGTTTAGGGTAGATTTCAATTGGAATATGTATTTATAGCTGTTTAGTAAATCAAATGTGGTTCTTAATGGATAAATGTTATTTTACATGATTTATGAGAAAAAAATAAAAAAATTTCAAGTCGTCAAAATATTACGTACAATGTTGAAAATCTAGAAAAGACTTTTGATGTGTTGCACTGCAAGAAACCCTAAGAAAATATGGAATATTTTTTAATAGATGTCTGCTTTTTTCATAAAATTATGTTTAAAAAAAAATTGAAATCTAAAAAACATGAAATATTTAAATTTATGTACTTTGCATGTTTTATGCTTAGTGACTGAAATGTTCAATAAAAATATATTAGTTTTATTTTGTAAGTTAAGTCGCCCAAGAATGGAAAGTTTCATATGAAATGAAAATATTTAATAAATAAGAGAGTCCTGATTTTCTTTCTTTGTCAGTTAAACATTTTCCTAATTGAAGTATGAAACTTATAGGGTGGACCGGGGTAATTCCTGATCAAAAAACACTAACATCTAAATATCTTTTTAATATTTACAATAGATGTGACCAAATTTAGCATGGTTAATGATTCACCATGTTTCTATTCAATAAAATATAGGCTTTGATTAAAATATTATTTAAAGTTTGCTTAATTAAAATTTTTTGATTCTCGGTAACTACCCTGGGAACATTGTAATTATCAATTACACCGGGGCAATTACCAATCAGGACATTCTTGTACAAATGATAGGTACATTGATTAATTTAGAATATATATTGTCAATTTTAATATAAGCCTGATTTAATTAAATGCCTTCATCCATCTGCAATAATTTTATCAATGTGTAAAGGAAAAAAAAAAACAAGAACGAAAAGTTATGTGTGCAACATAGAATATGATGCAACTTCCAACATATTCTGAATACTATTAACCTACTATTTTCATCCATATACAGTAATTTTTTCACCCAGTGCAAAGAACAAAACATACCTAACAAGAACAAAGAATCATGCATACTGCATCGATTATGATGCATTTTCCTACACATTCTGAATACTGTAAACTTATTGTCATTCATGTACAAGAATTTTACCATTCTGTGCAAAAAACAAAGCATAATTAACGACAATAAAAATTTTTGCATACAGTATGTTTAGATACTTTCCAATTCATTCTGAATACTTTAAACCTATAGTTTTCATCTTTGTACAGTAATCTTCCCACCCTATGCAAACAGGAAAACATAAATAAACTAACAAGAATGAAAAATTACGCATAAATATAGATTATGAAACACTTTCCAATACATGTTCAATATTGTAAACCTATCATTTTAATCTATTTGCAGTAATTTTACCAATCTATATAAAGAACAAATCATAACTAACAAGAACGAAAAACATGTGTGCAACATAGATTATGAAACATTTCCAGAATATTCTGAATATTGTAACGCATATAGTCTTAATCAATCTGCAATATTATCAACCTATACAAAGGTTGAAACATAATTAACAAGAATCATGCACGCAGTTTTACTTAACTTTCTGCCACTAAACAACATTTGACCTTTCGATTCAATGAACATCAAAAACATGAGTATCCAAGTATTGAATAGTTCAGTACATAGGAGAATGTAAGCATGGCAATTCTAGGAGTGATTTTGGGTTTTTCAAAAATGTTCTGAAAAATTACACCAGAGTTTGGAGAAAATAGGGGGGAATCCCATTTTCCTGTGTTATCATGGGATGAAATAAAATAAGTGCTGTTACAAGTATATGCATTAAAAAGAAAATTTTTCAGAAATGAATGAAAATGCCACAAAGCAGGGCCTGATTAACCTCTGAAGCTATGTGTAGCATATTGTTATTTTAGGGCCTCCTTTCAATCGAGAACAGTTAATTAACTTCAACTTGAAACTTACCAATGTTTTCAAATATTATTCATAAGAATGGCTCAGTTGTATTCACATATACAGTAGACTCCCTCAAATCCGCACAACTTGGGACCTGAGGTTGAGCAGATTTTAGAATTTTGTGGATTTCTGGTCATTGTTTTGTTTATAATTTTTAAAAAGTAATTTAAATGTAATTAATAATGAAATCAAAAGTACAACGAATGCTTACAATGTTCTAAAATATTAAAATAAGTAATATACTAAAATAATAAAAATTTAGGTAATTTTTAAACTGATTAAAATTTTAGAAGCAGAGGTGAAGTTAATAATCAATAATGTACAATTAAATATTCATTATAAAGATGAAATGTGTTTTTCCTAAATTATTCAATGAAACTTACCTTATAAAAGTACATTACTAATTCAGATCAGGATCATAAAATAACGAAGCTTTATTTCAGTTTTAGCCACACTTAATAACTAAAAAAGCTTAATACATAAATATATTTGGTAAGATTGTGATTCCCAATAATTAGGGATGACCCGAATACCGTAATTTCTGGAAGAAACGCCGCGGCGTTTACGTGTTTAAAACTGAAATTTCAAGCGATGCGGCGTTTACGAGCATTTTTTTTTTCAAACAAGCGTGATATTTTCTGAATTTTTCCGAAAATTAATAAAAAAAAAAGATCATAATTCCAAAATTTCTGAAATAAAATGTATCGCGAATTCCGACAAATGGTTGCAAAACAAATTAAATTCGATTTCGTCAAAATATCGCGAAAAATGTCAATTTTCATTAAAAGACCGCAAAAAGTTACGCAAATTTCACATTTGATTACGAATAAACGAAATTTGCATTTTCGAATGAATTTCCTGAATTTCCCCCTCCCCTTCTTTTATAACTTTCAGAAAATTTGTTCTGAATCCGATTTTTTTCCCCCGTTCCAAAGATTCAATGATGAATCATGATCAAATGAATGAATCATAAATCTTTGATGAAATGTGCTTTTTTTTAAAAGATTTTTTCAATTGATTTCATGCTTTTTTTTTTTACAAATTTCTCCTTTTTTCTGCGTTTTTCGACAGAATTTACGTTTTTTTTTAAACCAATTTTTTTTCAAGTATTGCTTCAATTATCAAAATTCACGATTCATTCCTGAAAATTTTGTGAAACGCTCGTGGAAAAATCCCGTGTAAGCGCCCTTCTAATTATTTTATGATTTTTCGTCATGTTTGGGGGGGGGGATTAACGGTATTTTACGGTACTGTTAGGAAAAAAAATCACCGTATCCGCTGCGCCGCACTAAGCATATTTTTACTTTTAAACTCGTATGCGTCGCGGCGCTTATTCCCGAAAATACGGTATTTAAATAATATTATTAATTTTGTATTTATTTATTAATTTCTGATTAATAATTTCATTTTTATGATTTCTTAATACAGCTTATTAATGCGTTTCTGTTTAACATGTTAACCGCGATTACCGCAGAAATTTCACCTGCGGCGTTTACGACCATTTTCTAAATTTTTTTGAGTGATTTTCCGCGATGCGGCGTTTTTTCCAGAAATTACGGTAGTTGATTCGGTATTCGGTGATTTGGCATGTAAACCAAACATTCGTTTCGGCCGAATAATTAAAAGTATTCGGCCGAATTAAAAAAAAAAATTATGAAAAATAATAAGAAAAGTATTACTCTAAAAATACATGATGACTAATGCTCATTTAATGTTATTTATTTTAATTGTGTGCTTCAGTTATAACATAAGCGAGAATTTATAATATGATACATTATTATTTGTAATTGAAATTTAATACAGGCAAATTATGATGTAAAAATAAAAGCTGTTCAACATTATCTGGTTGTAATCTGTTCATAAGTCTGTATTGCTTCGGAAAATAAACATTTGCTGTAAACACTGCTGGCAGGTGCAGATAAGTACTTCCTAACTAACTTGGATAGTGTTGAAAACATATTATGGGTTTTTTTCCCACCGAACTAATAAGTATGCAGCCAATTCGTCTGAAGTATCGTCAATTCGTATATGATCAATTCAAGCAGTGGTAGTTAGATAAATGAAATCATACGGGATTGAATATTTTAATTAGTCATTTCTTTTACGATTTATGTTTAATTATGGCCTAGAAAAAAATGCTTTGTTTGATTAAATAATCGTTATCCTTGTAAAAATAGTCTGTAAAATTTAATATTTTCATAATTTTTTTTAATTATTGACTAGTGATAAAGTAACAAATAAGTGATAGATTAATGAATTTATCAAGGAAAGAAGACATTAATTTTTTTATGTACTAAATAGATACAAGAATAAAAATGTAACTGAATTAAATTTTATTAAAAAAGTTCATCTATGCAAAAGTATTTATTAAAAAATAAGTATTCGGTAGCCGAATACCGAATATTTGGTGTACACTTTGACCGAATATTCGGTATTCTGCAAAATTACTAATTCGGTCCATCACTACCAATAATATCAGCAATATCTTGATTTTTTTCAGAAATAAATTATTCATTTTTCAAGAAAAAACAAATTCAATAACCTTAAAAAAAATTACAAATGAAAAACGGTATGGAATTGATATAAAACTAAAAAAGTAAAATTTTGTACCTACATCTGAACTGAATGTTTCATTGTTTACATCCGTAAATTATGTGCAGATTTTAGAGAGTTGCTGATTTTAGGAGTGGAGATTTAAGAGAGTCTACTGTACATAAAATCTATTTGTAATTGTAGATGTAACAAACAATGAAACTTACAGTTGAAATGCAAGGTCAAAATTACAGAAATTTTAGATTATATCTTTCCACATTTTAAAATTTCCTCTTCTTAAAATAACACAAAGCGAGGAATTTTTTAGCACAAAGTTTATTTGTAAAATTTTCTTAATTATGAAAATGAACAGGTGTGTATTCTTATAAATTACCAGGGTTAGAAAATAATTTGCCAGAAATTGTAGCCAATCACATGCAAAGCAATAATTCAACACTATTAATTATGCATAAAATAGTTAAAAATTGGAAATAATAAAAAATAAACTAATAAATAAAACATTATAAATGAACATAATAAAGAAATAAAAACTATTAAGAAATAACTATAAAATATACTCCATTAATTATGATAAATAAATACATTTATAATAAATACATACAACAAATTTTAATGTACTATTCAGGGTCACAAAATAAGCCAGCCAGCTTTTTTGGTTTTATCCAATTAAAAAAAGCCGGCTAAAATTGAAAAAAGCCAGCTTTTATTTTTTAAGTATTAATTTGTATCGAATCCATATTAAATTTGGATTGATTTATTTTTAATACATTTTTAATTATTTACTACTAAAAAAGTTATAAATTTCTATTCAATTTTTCAAATACAGTCAAAGATGTATAATCCGCGCTCCCATAATCCGCAATTTTCTATAATTCGCTTTACTTTACGAATGTAAACAATAAAATAAACAGTTAAGAAAATTTACAAATTTGTGATCCAAAAGTTATTTTTAAAACAAATAATAAAAAAATTGAAAAACAAATCATAATAAAACATTTATTTTTTGTTAATGTAACTCTTTTATTTTATTAACAGTAAAAAAAAAAAAAAAAATAATAATAATAATAATAACGGATTACTACATTATGAAACATATGAAGTAATTATTTTTATTTAAATGCACTTACATGTAAATTTTTTAATAAAATAGCTTTAAAAAGCATTTTTTCAGATAGCATATTAAATTAACTATTAGATTTCATATTTATCTTTTCATATTGTACTGATTAAAGGATTAAAATGCTGTCTAGGAATAATAAAATGATGTATAATATACATAATACTCTATAATCCACAATATTCCATAATCCGCACAACCTTTGGCCGCAGCATGTGCGGATTATAGAACTTCGACTGTACTTTTTTTTTCACATTCTGGACTAGAAGTCAACTGTGAAGGCATTACTTGAATCTTGGAAAAAAGAAAATATACTCAAAAAATGTGTTTTAAACTTTCATAGTTCTACTTGTATTACACATTCTTAAGAATTATATTTAATTGAATTATGATAAAATATAACACATCAAAACATCCATGAAAACATTCTTACAGGTCAATATGTAAAGATTAAGTCAAAGAATGAACAATGTTGAAAGAGAAATTAGGAAGGATTCAGTATTTGAAGAAAGTAATACATAATTTAATTATATAAAATTAAACAACAACAAAAAATGTTTTATTAAATTTGGTGAATTAAAATTTTGAATAGGCCTTTGTTATTTAAAAGTGCATATATGCCCTCTTGCATGAATACAGGGTGTTTATAAAGTTCCTGACCCATTTTGATGTTTAATATCTTATAAAATAATAAAGATAGATTAAAATTGATAACATAAATGGTTAGATAGACTCAAAAAGTTTCATGACCCTTGTCAATGAAATTCCATGTGTGCCCCCCATCGTCGCATGGAGAATATTAATTCGATAGTCAATTTCACGCCAGGTAGCGGCAAGCTTGTCAGCATCCACAGACTATCGACTTTATATTCTCTGTGCGATGAAGGGGGCACACGTGAACGTTCATTAACAAGGATAATGAAATTTTTTTAGTCTATCTATCCATTTATGTTATTAATTTTAATCTATCTTTATTATTTTACGAGTTATTAAACATCAAAATGAGTCCAGGACTTTATAAACACCCTGTACATTCATGCATATGCTGATTGAGAATACTGAAATAAATTGTGAAATATAATATATTACGAAATATGCATAATTCATAATATTATTTTCAACAAGTATTGAAAACAAAAAAGGGCTAATATGTTTTTAAATATGAAAAAGGGTTTGACAAGTGCTTCTAATTGAGCATGAGGGAGGATAAGGGGTCCCTTCTTGGCTGCAGCTCACTGTCAATAAAAAATTTGAAAAAAATCATATTTGCGCTTTTTCCGCATAAAAGAAATCAGTCATAGTTACGATAAAAATGTGTACCACAAAGGCATAGCTAGAAAAAATATGCAGCTTAATTAAACATGAATGTAAGGCGAAGCAGTACTAGAAACCTTAGTTCCTGCAGCATATCATATTCATGTAGTGCCACCAAGCATGCCTGCAGCATAGAACTGCACAGCAGTTCAGTAGCAAAGCAGAGTCAACAGCACAGTTTACATGTAAAGCAGGGTTGAAAATTTCACTAAAAAGAAAGACGGAAAGTTTTACGCAAATTTGTTTTATATAAAAAAAACACAAATATAACTTTTTTTAATTTGGCATTGACAGTTAGCTGCAACCAAGAAGAGACCCCCTTGTCCTTTCTCATGCTCAATCAGAAGCACTTGTCAAACCCTTTTTGATACTTAGAAACATATTAATCTTTTCTTGTTGCTCAACAGAGCATTTTTTAATACTTGTCATTCAATTTTTTTTTATAAAAACTGAAGATTTTTTCATAGCTTGAAAAACAAAATATTTGCTGCCAAAATTTTATTGTTGCATTAGAATAATTAAGAAAGTTATCGCATTGTCATATGAAATGCATGATGCCTGAAAAATAAACCAGATTCAAATGGTAATAATTACAGTGCGTTCATAACTTTATTCAAAGAACTGAAACTAAATGCTTTGCAATAAAAACAAGTAATTATGTTTTTCACAGGATTTTTTTTATTTGAATGAATTATGTAACATACATAAAAAACTATACTTATTTAAAATTGGTGGCAATGAATAAAAAAAAAGTACAACAGCAATAACAAGAAACAATGTTCAACTGGAACTTTAAGACACAAATTCAATTTTCTTAGTGATTGTCAAGCATACAAAGATGAAAAAAAAAATCTTTTTTAAGTTTTACCAAAAGGATTAAAATAAACCAAAAATGAAGTTAATCCATCCATGGGATCGTTAGCAATTGCTTGTTGAATTTTAAGAGTTTTTTTTTCATTAAAAATTAAATAAAAAACTACAGCAAACTACGATATTTTTTTAAATCCTATCATTTTATTCGTCTCATCAAGTTCTATCTTTAAAAAAAAAATCACTGTCGTATGTTAACTGGTTTGCCAGAAAACGTTTGCATTTTCCATTTCTTAAACATATTATACCAAATGCTACCACATTTGCTTTGATAGTGAAAAATGGTGTTTTTTTTTAATGCATGATTTTAAATGTTTATAGGGAATAAAACATGACATTTTAATAACTCTTAAAATTAATTAAGTAATAAAACATATAACTAAGAAGTAACCATTGTCCCCTTTAATTTTAAAAAGCAGTAAAAATGGAAAAACAAGAATGGGATTAAAGGTAAATGTATATTAGAAAAAGCATTTGGTATGACCATTTTATAATTTAGTTAACATATTTGCAATTCTGAGTATAAACCACTAGCAACTCCATCAATGTGTTATTCTAGTATTAATGTCTTCATTATTGGAAAATTGATTTATAACCCAATTTCTCATATTGAATCATAATTAAAATTCCTACATTTCATTTTAATAAATAAATTTATCAAACTCAAAGTAAATTAAACATCATTAAAACTAGATAAGACACTTAAATATGTGTAGCTTATAGTTTAAATGCTTCACTGTATAAAAGCCAATTATGGCCAAAAAAGGCCAATTTTGATAAAAAAGAAAAAGCCGGTTAAAACCAATAAAAGACACTGGCCTGGCGTTTTTATTTTTAGCCGTTTTTTTTTCAACCCTGGTATTAGTATAATTACATTATAGCTCTGAATAGCTATTATAAGCTATATAGTTGTCAGAAGTTAAGATTTAATTTAAACAGTATCATTGGCCTCCTCCTGGAACATTTGTACTTGACCTGGCTTGGATAATATGCATACCTATTATTCTTCTAAGAATTAATTTAGAGATTTTTTAAAAATAAACTGTATGTGACGGTTAAATTTTCCTTCTAAATCCACTAAAATATCTCTTTAATTTTAAAATATTTGTTTTAGAATATAAATGTTCTTAAAAATCTATGTTCACAACCAAGAAATTAGAAAGTTTATTAACAAAAAAATCTTTCTCAAAATATAATTCAGTGCATAATTATCATAGTGCATGTCAGCCATTTACCGGATAGTTGCTATTCCATTAGGCAAACATTTAGTTTACCTGTGTGCCGAATATTTTAAATGAATATAAATGTTAGCAAAAATGAAAGTTGCAACACTTATAATTTTGTGTCATCATACGATACGATCAGATCACAAATTCTTGCTTTTTCAGTGCGAGAGTAACTAAAGAAACATATATTATCATTAATCTATTTTAGTAAATAAGATAAGCTGTTGTGTATTTAATAAAATGAAAAGTCACAGCTAAAACGAAACAACACACATTTTTATTTTTAATTTATGGAATTGATCAGATTGTTGCCAAAAACCGGAATGCAAAAGATAATGCTATAATGATGCCAAAAATAAATAAGATATAACAATTCTCCCCCACTAATGGAAGAGGCGTAGACTGGAGAACATAAATTTTGAAAAATATTATAACATTGAATATAACAAAAAATTTACATATTGAAAATGAAATATTTTATTTGTTGATACTCAAAGATTCAGTCTCTGTGGAGATTTTCGTATACGCGTTGAACGTCGCAAACCTGTATTTGGTACTTTCGGTAAATTGGTATCTGCAGAAGGCTGAAGTCTAACAGTCGTCTTTTGGCTGGTATTAGGTTCGACATCTGAAGTATTTATTCTGGAATCAACTTGATCTGCGCTAGGATTAATTTGAAGTTCCTCGTTGTCATTTGGTGCACATGCTTCGGGTTTTATTGGAATTTCTCTTTGCTGCACATCATTGCTAAATGTTACGAATCGTCGTTTCCGAGGAACAGGAGATGCTGTATGGATAACTGGTTTCAGAATTGGAACTTCGCATGCACGAAGTTGATTATAATGTCGTTTTATGACATAACCGTCGTCCAATTCAATAAGGTAGTGAACATGACCCAAACGTTCAACTACAGTTCCATATTTCCATAATATTGAATTTGTATAATTTCTGCATTGCACTCGAGAACCAACTCGAAAATACTTGTTAAAGTATGGCTGAGGAGCCTTATTTTTAAAATATCCTTTCGTTTCAGGTTTAAGAAGATCTAGTTTCGTTCTAAGATTTCTCCCCAGCATTAATTCGGCAGGTGTTTTGCCACATGAAAGTGGAGTCGCTCTGTAGCGAAATAATAATTCCTATAATTTTTCTTGAAGAGTACCCGATTGGAATCGCATGCATTTCAATTTTGTTTTTAATGTCTGGCAATATCTTTCTGCTTGACCGTTTGTTGCTGGATGACCAGGAGCTATAAATCTTTGTCGAATACCATTCCTTCTGCAAAAATCTATAAATTCTCTTGATTTGAAAATAGATGCATTATCGCTAACCAAAATTTCTGGTAATCCATGTCGACTAAATATTTCTCGGAGATAATAAATAGTTGATGCAGTATCTGGAGTTTTCTTCATTGAGTAAATTTCAGGCCACTTTGATTTAGCATCTATCACCAATAGAAAAAAGTATCCCATTAGTGGTCCGGCATAATCCATGTGAACTCGTTGCCAATTTTTTGTAGGCATATCCCAGTTATGTATAGGAGCTTTTTGTGGGTCGTTTTTAACATCACAGCATTCTTTGCAACTCTTGACTAAATTCTCGATATCTGAATCAATATTCTTCCAGTAGCAATAATTTCGAGCTAGAGCTTTCATTTTTACTATTCCCACGTGCGTGGAATGAAGTTCTTGGAGAACGGCAGGCTGAAGTTTCTTAGGAATGATTACTCGCTGGCCTCTAAATAAAATTCCTTCTTGTAAGGTTAACTCTGGATCACGAACCTTTCCATTCAAAAGATTTTCTTTAATATTTGAAAGTTCTTCATCAAGAGCTGTTTCTAGCCTTATTGTAGAAGCTGTCACAGTATCAGTGGAAATATGTTTTATTACATTTTCTTGAAGAAGATATTCATCATCAATTGTTCGTATTTCTTGATCACTAATAGGTAAGGGATGTCGAGAGAAATAATCTACGTTGACATGTTCAGTTGACTTGCGATATTCGATTTCATAATCAAAATTTGATAAAAAATGCGCATAACGAAGCATCCTTGTAGCAGATAATATAGGGAGCTTCTTTTCAGGATGTAAGATGGTCATCATTGGTTTGTTGTCTACTACTAATGTAAATTTTCTACCAAATATATAGTCGTAGAATTTTCTACAAGCCCAATAAATAGCAGTAGCTTCTCTATCTAACTGGCTATTCCTTTCTGCAGCTGTGAGGGATCTAGACGCAAATGCTATCGGCCTTTCACTTCCATCAGGCATTCTGTGAGAAAGTATTCCAGATAACCCATATGGACTGGCATCCGTTGCTAAAATAACTGGCAATTCGGGTGTGTAAGGAATTAAAACATTATCACTAGCCATTTCACTTTTAGCTTTTATCCAAGCAGCTTCACACCTAGCAGTCCATCTAAATGGAGTATCTTTCCGTAAAAGTTCATTTAAGGGGCTAAGTATTGTTGAGACATTTCTAATAAATTTAGAATAATACATTACAAGACCTAAAAATTTCTTTAATTCGTCTACATTTTTCGGTCTAGCAGCGTTTTGAATAGCTTTTACTTTTTCAGGAGATTTACTAAGTCCTTCAGAACTGATTATATGACCTAAATATTGCACCTTTTTCTCAAAAAATTTGCATTTATTAACATTGAGATGAAGATTATATTTCCTAGCTTTTTCTAAAACTTTAGTTAAACGATCTGTGCATTCCACAAGTGTTTTACCTTGAATAATTAAATCATCAAAATATGCACTTACTCCATCTAAATCTTGAATAAATTGATCTATGAATGCATGAAATTCATTAGGGGCTGTTTTGATTCCAAAAAATAAGCGCTTGGCTAAATAAGTTCCACGATGTGTAGATATTGCTTGAACTTTCGCGCTTTCTTCATCCACTTCTAAATGTAAATACGCCTTATGAATATCTAATGTGCAAAAATACGATCCACCATGAAGTTTGTTGAAAATATCCTCTATTTTTGGTATAGGGTGTCTTGAATCATGCAATTGTTTATTTACTGTAACTTTGTAATCGGCGCATAAGCGTACTGAGCCGTCAGACTTAGGAATAACTACAAGTGGTGTTCCCCATTCAGAATGATCAACCTTTTCAATTATTCCATCAGCCAGAAGTTTATCTAATTCAAGATCTACACTTTCTTTTAGTGCGTATGGTACAGGTCGTGGTTTTAAATAGACTGGCTTAGCATCATTGCGTAATTTTAAAGAGCATATGTAATCTGGAATCTTACCAACTTTCGGTTCAAAGACATCCGAATAAGGCTTTAGAATGTTATCAATGGAGTTTTTAATGTTATTGACTGGAATTAATTTACATTAACTGTATCAGTATTGTGTAAGTTAATTTTTAGGCTTCGAATCCAGTTTCTACCTAAGATAGCGTCTTTTCTTAAGTTAAATAGGTATAATTCTTCCATACAGGAATATCCTTTATATTTTGCATTAATTTTGACAACTCCAACTGGTTTGAAAGTATCCCCCGTATAACTTCTAAATAGTATGCTTGTGTTTAGTATAGGGGTATTTATTTTAAGTTGTTTAAAGTCTTCAATGTTCATAATGCTAACTCGACTTCCTGAATCGCATTCAAAACAAGCAGATTTCCCGTTTAATTGAATATTTACAAAAATTCTGTCGTCATTTTCTAGCGTATTTAAATTAATGTCATATATTTGACTTATTTGAAATGGAACTTGCTCGGTGTTATCTAAATATTGTACTGAATTTCCCATGTCCGGTTTTCGCTTCATATGTTTTGATATACAGACCTTCTCAATATGGCCGCTTTTTGAACAAAATCTACACTTTAACTTATTTTTTATTCGACACTGTGAAGTTAAATGATTTTTCCCGCAATGCAAACAAATATTGTCTAAGCCTAACTCTTTCAAGTTTAAATTACCTTTATTTCGACTCGCTGAACGATCATTTCTTCGATGATCTTTAGATCTTGATCTCCTTCGAAACGTTTTGTTATTTTCTTTAGAATAAGCATTTGTAACTTTAAATACATTAGTTGATGGTAAGCTCTTATATATTTCTTTGTTTTGAAATTTCGAAGCTTCGATTGCTAAAGCAATTTCTAAGGTTTGTTCAAATGAAATATTTGATTGCTGCAAAAATTTTTCGCGAATGTCCGTATTATATAAACAACGAATAAGCTGAGCCCTTAGTAACAAATTAATAATAGATTTTGAGCATTCGTTATTTTGGCAATTAGATTTAAATTCGGCGTTTTTAGAAAGTTCTTTTAAAGCCGTTACATAAGAATTTATTGACTCACCTGGATGTTGTTTTCTACAAAAGAACTTATGCTGCTCAGTCAAGATGTTTATCCTTTTACAAAGATGATATTTCAATAGCTTCAGAATTTCATCATACGATTTTGAAGCTGGCAAATCAGGTGCCGTGACACTGGACAGTAGATGATAATATTTGGAACCTAAGCAATTGATAAGGATCATCTTCTTGGCTTCTGCAGTTTCTGGAGAATCATCTATAAGTCCCTTTAATTGATAGTAATTTTCTAGGCGTTGAACATATTCATCAAAAGTTTCACAGGTCTCATCATAACATTCAAAATGAAGATTTTGACTTTGAAGGATACCTTTGATGCTTGAATGATTTTCATTTCTTTCCGGCGGCGGTGGCGGTGTTGTATTTACTTTAAGTAGAAATGCATTCAAAGTTCTTATTAATTCACCGATTTCAGTCATTTTTTAATTCTCGTCGCCAAAAAATTTGTTGTGTATTTAATGAAAAATGAAAAGCCACAGCTAAAACGAAACAACATACATTTTATTTTTAATTTATAGAATTGATCAGATTGTTGCCAAAAATCGGAATGTAAAAGATAATGTTATAATGATGCCAAAAATAAATAAGATATAACATTTGCCCTTATCGTTATTTAAAATATTTCGTACATAAGTAAACGGAATATTTGGCTAGCCGAATACTTTACTATTCATAAATGTAATGGTATTAAAAATTTTAAATTTACATAATATTTAAAACAGTTACTTCCATTTAAATAAACAAGATTTTCTTTAGGAAGTAAAATTCCCAATATGTAATTTAACACTATAAGTAAAGTATTCTATGAAAACTATGCTTTGAGTTATTATCTAAGAAATCTTTTTTCATTAATAAAATATTTAATTTTATGGTTATGAATACAATTTTCTGGTGTTCTAAAACATATATTTTAAAACTAGAAGCTAGCCCGTCAAAATGACGTGTTTGCATTTTTAAAGGATGATAAAAAATTACAACAACTGTGGTCAATCATAGCCACTTTAGGCTGAAACAATTTTGATAAATACAGCGATTAAACTTGGAAAGGGAAAAATCTAACAGAAAAGAAAAAAAAAAGAAAGAAAGAAAATTTCAACAGAAATCTGCATTTAAAACTATAGCAAAACTATCTGGTACATGGGGGTGGGGATTATAATGAAATTTAAACGCATCCGCGGTTTGCTTAAATAAAAAGTTTTAATTAACCCCTTGGCGACGAGCGACACGTATACGTGCCGTAAAAAGGCTTAAGAATCCTTCTTTATTCCCACCGGTAAAATTATACTGTAAAATTTGTGTTATTCAATCGGAGCATTTTCTCGATTCAAGAAGGAACAAATTTCTGTTTGCTAAAACCGGTGGCAAAACATTAAAAATTTCGTAAAAGGCTCTCATCGCGAAGGGGTTAAATAGTGTTTTTGAAATCGTGAAAAGATTTCAAAGCGAAGTAAAATGTAGTGACATCATTTATAGCTCCCACTGTAAATCTGGCCATTGAGAACACTCCATTACGACTATGGAACGGTTTCATTGGTCTGAAAATAGATTGCCTTTAAAATCGGAGGTAACTTTTCGCAATGTTTTTTATAGATTTGAAATTCTCAAGAGTCATTCACGGCTGTAAAGAAAAAAAATTAAAGCAACCCGAATATAAAAATTTTAACAATATTGCATTTTAAACGCACCTTCGCTTTCCTTTAATAACTAGTCGTTGGGGGCCACCGTAATACTTACCCATCATGGATATGTATATGAAAATAAAACATGTGAAAACTATTTATACAATGCATTGCAATTCATAAACAAAATTTAAATATTGTTTACATAGTAATGCTCTATTAAAGAACTGCTGATTACCGATATCGACAAATTATATAAAACGCCAAACTACTCAAGTAGTACCGAACTGCGTAAAAGAAACATCCTTATAACTCCAAAAATAATAACTCTATTAACTAACAATTAACTGCATCGGATTAAGCGTCTCATTTCCAATTAAAATATACCTCTGAATTGAAATTTGAATGAAATACAGGGTCATGAAAAGAATGTGGAAAACAGGATTACACATATCTCGGCAACTAATAATCCGATTGACTTCGTTCTATATGCAAAATGTGTGTTATTTTATTTATTTTTACGTTCATTCCTTAGAACAAAAAAATTCGAAAATTTTTATATACCTTTCATCAGAACGAATTTTTCGAGAGTCCGAAAAAAATAGTTCCGGATAATCGAGGTTGCTGATATTAAATAGGGTTCGTTCCATTCTTACATACTAACTACATACAAAATTTCAAGTCTCTATCTCAATTCGTTCGGGAGATAGAGCGTTTACAGACAGACAGACAGACAGACGGACGGACGGCAAAATTTTTTTTCTAAAAATATGTTTTTCGAAATCTCCACTATCAAAAACGTGTAAATCCGTCAAAAAAAATTTTCGATTTTCAAAACGATTACAAGACTTACCCTATACTACGTATGATGGGTAAGTAAAAAGTTTTAATTAAATATACACTGTAAAAAATTTGAGTTATTTGCTACAGCGTCACTCTACCGCTTTTATAGAAAACGGTTACTTTATTGTGTTATGGAGCATTCTCATTGGTCATAAAAGAGATATTCTATAAAAGCTGTGGAGTGCCGCTGCAGCAATTAGGTCAAATTTTTAACAGTGTACTTTTTGAAATCGTGGAAAGATTTCAAAGCGACATAAAATGTAGTGACGTCATTTCCAGCTCCCACTGTAAATCTGACCAACGAGAATGCTCCATTACAACTATGAAACGTTTTTATTGGTGAATGAGTTTCTTTTTCTCGTGGATAGGTTGACCCCAGAATTTTTATACATGGAGGGGTTTTATATATATAATTAATGAGAATTTTTGAGGGATTTAAAAAAAAAAAAAACTTTTGCCATCAACTGTTTTTTATTTTTTTTAAGAAAAGCACTGAAGGAAAAAATACTGTACAATATCGAAAGTAAGACTCTTCCAAATATAAGCACTCTCCCTCCCTCCTAACAGTTTCCCTTTTTTGCAAAAGAGCCATTTATAAGCCTTTCCCTTCAAAATATCTTTCCATTTTGCTTACATAATATAGTTTTTTGAGATTTTTAATACCAGGGGCATGCAAAGAGAAAATTATGCCTTGGGTAGAGTTTGAATTTGGCACTCTTTCCCTCCCAAATTTTTCATGTGACAGACCAAACATGATGTTGGTTGTATATACAGAGTCAAAGATCTATAATCCACACAAGTTGGGGCCAAAGGTTGTGCGGATTATAGAGTATTATGGATTATTGTCATTTCATTATTCTTAGACAGCATTTTAATTCTATAATCAGTATAATATGGAAAGATAAATATGAAATCCAATATAATTAATTTAATAAGTAATCTCAAAAAATGCATTTTTAAAGTTATTTTATTTAAAAAAATAATATATATGTGCATTTAAATAAAAATAATTACATATTAATAATGAGATTTGTGATGGCGTTCCTTCATCAAGTTTTTTCAGAATATCAACTTTTTGTAGAATTATCAGTGATATGTGGGATTTTTCAGCTGCTGAAGAACTTGAAGTAACATTACTACACTTTCTGTTATTCATGTTGCACCTTGCATAAGCATTAGAGTAAAAAGTAGTGAGCCGTAAATTCATAATCATCAACTCATCAACTGTGCTTGGGGCCAAATTAAGAACGTAAATAGAATGAAAAAAAGAGCTTCCCGGCTAAAGCTTAGTTTCCCGAAAGATCAGATCTTGATAAATCAATCAGAGTTCGCCTGTAATTGAAGGTTGTTTGCCTTTCGTGACATTGGTAAAACATCTGCAATCGATCACTATGATTCGATTACATTGATTCGATCTTCTAAACTTCTGATATCTTGTTCTCAAGTGGTGCTGTGACGCACGAAAAACACACAAAATAGTGCATTTTCATTGGTTATTTACTTTCCTGAACTTACATAAACTGAAATAGCTACAAATGAAAAGCCAGCATTTCGAGTGTGTTCCGTAATACAGTTTAGTTTTTTACTGTTAATAAAATAAAAAGTTAATTAAAAAGAATACATGTTTTATTATGATTTTTATTTAATTTTTTATTATTTGTTTAAAAAAAATCATTTTTAGATCACTGATTTGTAATTTTTTTTAACTGTTTATTTCATTGTTTACATTCGTAAAGTAATGTGGATTATAGAAAACTGCGGATTATGGATCCACAAATTATAGATCCTCGACTGTATTTGTTGTCCGTGCCTGGGGTGATTGCTCCCTTTTGCACTGCACTGTTTAATACAGTAGACTCCCTCAAATCTACAATCCTAAAATTTGCACATAACTTACGGATGAAAACAATGAAACATTCACTTCAGGTATTGGGACAAAATTTGACATTTTTGGGTTTATGTCAGATCCATATATATTTCAATTTGTATTTTTTTGTTAATATTACTGTAGTCATGTTTTTTCATGAAGGAAGAATAAACTTATTTATGAAAAAATTAAAAATATTGCTGATATCATTGATAATCACAATCTTCTTAACAAATATACTTATATATTAATCAGGCTTTTTGGTTGTTAAGTCTGGCTAAACATGACAAAAAAATTTCCTTATTTAATGATTTTGATCTGAATTAGAAGTGTACCTTTATGAGGCATGTTTCATTGAATACTTTGAGATTCATTTCAGTTTCGATTGCATTATGAATCACATTCAAATCACTATTTAAAAAATGTATACAAAGCAATGACCAGAAATTCACAAAATTCCAAAATCCGAACAACCTGTAGTCCTAAGCTTGAAGGATTTGAGGGATTCTACTGTAGATCATTTTAATTTTTTGCTGTGTTTATTATAAATTCCATTCTTTGATTTGTTTTAAATACATGATAGTTCTTTTTTTTTTTACTTTGCAAAGTTACAAATTTGTCAGTTTCTTCTATTAATTAAAACAAAAAAAATAAAATTTTATGACTAGTAAACAAATATTTTAAAGAAATTGAGAGAAAAATTTAATAGCCATTGAATATTTAATAAGTGAATCATCGCTAGCTAAGCGTTAAGCAGAGTGAAAAATGTCCAAGCCATCAAACATAGAACCTTTCGAATAGTGTTTTAAGTGTTCTGTTTAAGCTACAAGGATGATGCCTTGTAGTTTAAACTTGAAACTGCCTTTGCATCTCTCACTCACATATGTTTGTAAAGCTACAACTGCAGCACAAGATGGGAATGTCTACATGAGCACTCAAATTTGTAGAAAAACATGTGACATAAATAAAGCACTTCTAATAATTTCGGCATTGTATTCAAACTAAGTTAAATGTATGCAAATGGCTATAATGACATTAAAAAAACTACAGTCAAAGATCGATAATCCGCATTCCCATAATCTGCAATTTTCTATAATTTGTGTTACCTTAAGAATGTAAACAATATAATAAACAGTTAAGAAAATTTACAAATTTGTGATCCAAAACTGATTTTTAAAACAAATAATTAAAAAATTGAAAAAAAATCATAATAAAACATTTATTTTTTGTTAATATAACTCTTTTATTTTATAAACAGTAAAAAACAGATTATAGCATTACAAAACTTATGTATTTATTTTTATTTAATTGCACTTCTATCTAAATATTTTAATAAAATAACTTTAAAAAAGCATTTTTCAGATAGCATATTCCCATAATCTGCAATTTTCTATAATTTGTGTTACCTTAAGAATGTAAACAATATAATAAACAGTTAAGAAAATTTACAAATTTGTGATCCAAAACTGATTTTTAAAACAAATAATTAAAAAATTGAAAAAAATTCATAATAAAACATTTATTTTTTGTTAATATAACTCTTTTATTTTATAAACAGTAAAAAACAGATTATAGCATTACAAAACTTATGTATTTATTTTTATTTAATTGCACTTCTATCTAAATATTTTAATAAAATAACTTTAAAAAAGCATTTTTCAGATAGCATATAAAATTATTAGATTTCATATTTATATTTCATATTATACTGATTAAAGGATTAAAATGCTGTCTAGGAATAATAAAAAGACGTATCATAATACTCTATAATCCACAGTATTCCATAATCCGCACAACCTTTGGCCACAACGTATGCGGACTATAGAACTTCGACTGTACTTACATAAATTTAAATTTTGTTTTTGGAAGCGTGGCACAAAAAATAAATCAATTAATTCAAATATATACATTTTTGTGCATTATGTAGATTCAATTAAAATAACAGATTTAACAGTGTATTGGAAAATGAAAAGTATTTTTTAGATCTGTAATGTATTTATCCAAATAAATAAATTGAATTTTAAAGCAAGTTGTTTTAAGCCACATCAAAACGTCACTTAAAATTTGATATCAAATCTTTCAAGATTCAAAAACTTTTAAATTTATGAGAGATGTAAGTGATAAAATATCAATGAATAGATTTAAGATATATTAATTAATAGCATAGCGTCTCACAAATTTTGATATTTTTATTTTTAAGCTCCAAATTTAAAATTCGTAGAGCCATAAAATTAAGAGCTGCATGAGAAACTTTTAACCTATTAAGAGTTTTTTGTTTTGATATTTTTTCTTTTCCTATTGTGATTTTGTTTTAAAAGATTTTACAATATAGCCCTTGTGAGATTATTGAGCCTCCATTAAATGGGATATGGATTAATAACAACTGAAATAAAGCTGAAAAAAATTATAAAATAAATATTTTTGATAAAGAATCCCTCATACAAAACAATTTTTCACTATATCAATATAAAAATCCCAGTTTTGTCGTACTTCCATGAGGTTGGGGCGAGTCAAGATTATAATTTTTTTTTTTTTTTTTTTTTTTTTTTTTTTTTTTTTTTCAGGCCAAGTGTATCGCATGCAAAATTTTCAGCTTTTTTGTTCAGAAATAAAGTTATACTTCTTTCAAGAAAAACAATAGTTTCAGTCATATTATCAAGAATTATATATTTAAATACATATGGAAAGATATAAACTTAAAGAAAAATCTGTAGTTTTGCACTTACATTTGAACTGTAAGTTTCATTGTTTACTATACAATATCACGATTTATAATCCGCTCTCCCATAATCCGCAATTTTCTATAATTCGTGTTACTTTACAAATGTAAACAAAGAAATAAACAGTTAAGAAAATTTACAAATTTGTGATCCAAAAGTGATTTTTAAAACAAATAATAAAAAAATTGAAAAACAAATCATAATAAAATAATTTTTTGTTAATATAACTCTTTTATTTTATTAACAGTAAAAAAAACAGATTACTGCATTACGAAATTTATGTAGTTATTATTTTTATTTAAATGCACTTATATATTAACTTTTTAATAAAATAACTTTAAAAGGGCATTTTTTCAGGTAGCATATTAAATTAATTATTAGATTTCATATTTATCTTTTCATATTGTACTGATTGAAATATTAAAATGCTGGCTAGGAATAATAAAATGACGTATAATATACATAATACTCTATAATCCACAGTATTCCATAATCCACACAACCTTTGGCCGCAGCATGTGCAGATTATAGAACTTCGACTGTATTTGTAATGATGTGCAGATTTTAGGTGTTAGCGGGTTTCATTAAGTCTACAGTATTCCTAATGTTTGTCACAGATTGTTTAGGTTCTTTACAGTTAGGATTCACATATGAATCTTTGTGCAATAATAATCTAGTAAAAAATTAAAAGGTTTTCTGTTTTAATATTTAATTATTTCTGTGAAAAATTAAGCATGAATGTATTGTCATATTAATGGAATGTCTAACTAGTTATAGGCAAAACAAATACAGTAGACTCCCTTAAATCCACACACAATTTATGGGTGCAAACAATGAAACATTCAGTTCAAATATAGCAACAAAATTTGACTTTTTTAGATATATATCAATTCCATATATATTTTAAATAGTAATTTTTGTTAATACAGTAGACTCCTTAAAATCCACAAACCTAAAATCCGCACATATTTTACGGATGTAAATAATGAAACATTCACTTGAGATATAGGCACAAAATTTGACTTTTTTACTTTTATATCAATTCCATGTACATTTTAATTTGTAATTTTTGTTAGTATTACTGAATTCATGTTTTTTCATGAAGGAAGAATAAATTAATTTCTAAAAAATTCAAGGTTCAGTAGACTTTTTCAAATCCGCACAAAAGTTACAGGTGTAAACAATGAAACATTCAGTTCAGCTATAGAGACAAAATTTAAGTTTTTTAGTTTTATATCAAATCCATACATATTTTATTTTTTAACTTTTGTTAATATAACTAAATTCATGTTTTTTCATGATGGAAAACCTTTTTTTTTTTCTAAAAAAAATTCAAAATATTGATGATATTGGTAATCACTATCCTCTTGTCAAATATATTTCTGTATTAATCAAGTGTTTTTGGTTATTAATTCTGGCTAGACCTGAAAGAAAATGTCCTTATTTTATAATTTTTATGTGAGTTAGTAATGTACCTTTACGAAACAAGTTTCATTGGATAATATAGGAAAAAATACATTTTGTATGTATAATGAATATTTAATCATACATTATTGATTATTTACTACCTTTGCTATTAATATTTTAATCACTTTAAAAATTATATATTTTTTTATTATTTAAGTTTATTACTTATAATAATATTTTATTATATTCTATGCATTCATTATAGTTTTGATTACATTCCATCTTTTTATGCATTTTGATGGCATTCAAATTACTGTTTAAATAATGTAAACAAAGCAATGACCAGAAATCTGCAAAACATCTGGTTACAAGAAGTGCAGATTTGAGGGAGTCTACTGTATTGCTAATATCACTGGTAAAAAGAACTTTCTCACAAAATATATTTATGCATTATAATCAAGCTTTTTTGGTTATTAAGTCTAGCTAAACCTGATATAAAACCAGGGCCGTAGCTAAGGGGGCGCTATGGGCGGCTCAGCCCCCCCTAAAATATTTTGAGCCCCCCCTGGAAAAAGTTCCAAGGTCACTAAATGTTCCGAAAATTCAAATGAAATTCTGTTCAAAAATCTAATTTAATTTTGAGACCCTTTCACAGTTTTGCAGTGTTACTAAATTGTATCTAAAATATGTGTTTCAACAATCTCTCATCCTATTGGTACATATGAAGCTAACAGGATGTTTAATTTTTCACCAGTTATACATTCAAAATTTTCATCATCATATACTTTTCTTTACATAAAATGAAGTTATTATAACAGTTTAATGAGAAACATAGTACCTACAATATGAATATGCACTAATTTATCTTTCTGCATTAGAGAGAGAACAAAAAAATATGAGTTCCCCCCTACATTCCCTTGAGCACCCCCTATATTCCCCTGAGCCCCCCCCCCCCCCCCCCTATCGTACACTTCTAGCTACGGCCCTATATAAAACTTCCTTATTTTATGATTTGTTGTGACTTAGCGATGTACCTTTATGAGGCAAGTTTCATTGAATAATTTAGGAAAAATGTATTTCTTCTTTATAATGAATATTTAAACATACATTATTGATTATTAAGTTGCTTTTAATATTTTAATTATAGTAAAAACTATCCAAATTTTTATTATTTTACTTTATTACCTATTTTAATATTTTATTATAAGCATATTTATTTTTATTGTAAGCATTTATTATAATTTAGGTAGCATTATTAATTACATTCAAATTACTGGTTAAAAATTGTAAACAAAGCAATGACTAGAAGTCCTCAAAATTCTAAAATCCGTACAATCTTTTGTCCCAAGCTGTGTAGATTTGAGGGAATCTACTGTACTACTGAATTCATGTTTTTCCATGAATAAAGAATACATTTCTTTCTGTAAAAAAATACATGATATTGCTGATATAACTGGTAATCACAGTCTTCTTAAAAAATATATTTATGCATTAATCAAGCTTTTTTTTTGTCAAGTCTGGCTAAACCTGAAATAAAACTTCCTAACTTGATGATTTTGATGTAAATTAGTAATATACCTTTATGAGCTAGTTTCATTGAATAATTTAGGCAAACTACATTTTATATTTATAATGAATATTTAATCATATACAGTAGACTCCCTCAAATCCGCACAGCTTGTATCAGAGGTTGTGTGGATTTTAGAGTTTTGTGGATTTCTGGTCATTGCTTTGTTTACATTTTTTAAACAGTAATTTGAATGCAATTAAAAATGAAATTGAAACTATAATGCATGCTTGCAATATAATAAAATATTAAAATAAGTATTAAACTAAAATTGAGATTAATTTTTTTAAATGATTAAAATATTAAAAGCAAATTTCAAGTTAATAATGATTAATGTATAATTAAATATTTATATTAAAGATTAGATGCATTTTTCCTATGAAATGTGCCTTTAGTAACATTATTCATTTACGTGAAAATCATAAAATGAGGAGGATTTTTTTTTCAGGTTAAACGAAACTTAATAACCAAAAGAAGTTTGATTAATACATAAATATATTTGGTAAAAAGATTGTGATTACCAGTGATATCAGCAATATCTTGATTTTTTTCCGATATAAATTTATTCTTCATTCATGAAAACATATAAATTCAGCTACTTCTGAACTGATTGTTTCATTGTTTACATCTTAAATTATGTGCGGATTTTAGAAAGTTGCAGATTTTAGTGAGTCTACAGTAGCAAAGTAACTGTTGTAGTAAGAATTTTACTGTGTTTTTTCTTTTTATTTGTTGGCAACTGCTATGACGAGAAATGTTTATATTTTCTCCTGACATTGTTTTGCAAGAGTTCATTTTGTCAAAGCCATGTTAAAACTGTTTTCAAATTTTTGAACCAACCCGTTTCCATCCCCTTAAGCCGATTTTGCCCATTTTCAATCACTGTCGAGATATTAACCATCTCAATGTATTTGGCCAA
The DNA here is from genome assembly GCA_964019185.1 of Maratus speculifer. NCBI lineage: Eukaryota > Metazoa > Arthropoda > Arachnida > Araneae > Salticidae > Maratus > Maratus speculifer. The sequence goes on along the minus strand of CAXHSM010000423.1, from coordinate 3,118,370 downwards.
TTTGAAGACGATTCATGATTAATTGGGACTTTTATCAAACGGACAAAATTTAATCCATAAATACATACATATATATATATATATATACAGGGTGTTTCTAAATTCATGGTCCAAACTTTAAGGGGTGATAGTACACATCAAGACAAACAATATTTAAATAGGAAACCAAGGGTCCCAAAGTCTTCCGAAGGAGATAGGCGCCATTAAAGTTTAGGGTCCAAAAATTCAAATGATTATGAAAAACAGAAAAATTGGTCGATTCGTTTGCGGTTTTCACTAAAATTATTCTTTATGTCAGTATTGTCTTGAAAATAAATTATAAAGATAAATTTCAAAAAATGACGATAGAGGGCGCTTTAGACTTTAGAGTAACGAACAACTATTTTTTACCGTTATTTTTTGCATCTCATTAAAGGTTTCGTAAGCTTAGACTTAAACTTAAATTTTGAGCTCAAAATCTGAATAGTTGGAAGCAGTTAAGTAGCACAAACTTAACTGTGTTCAGAGGGATTCAAATGATTATAAAAAACGGAAAAATTGGTCGATTGATTTGCGGTTTTCACTAAAACTATTCTTTATGTCGATATTTTATTGAAAATGAATTATAAAGATAAATTTCAAAAAATGTCGATAGAGGGCGCTTTAGACTTTGGAGTAACGTACAACTATATTTTACCGTTATTTTTCGCATCTCATAAAATTTTCTTAGAAGCTTAGACATAAACTTAAATTTTGAGATGAAAATCTGAATCGTTGGGAGTGGTTAAGTAGAGCAAACTGAACTGTGTTCAATGGGGGTGGGGAGGTTCAAATTTCAAATTAATTTAAAAAACGAAAAAATTGGTCGATTCGTCTGCCGTTTTCGCTAAAACTATTCTTTATGTCAATATTTCCTTGAAAATAAATTTTAAAATTAATTTCGAAAAATACCGATAGAGGGCGCCTTAAACTTTAGAGTAACCAACAACTATTTTTAAGCGTTATTTTTTGTATCTAATTAAATGTTTGCAAATGCTTAGATTTAAATTTTGAGCTCAAATTCTAAATCGATGGAGGGGTTAAGAAGCGGAAACTGAACAGTGTTCAGGAGTTAAAATGTTACCCTCCCCACCCCTCAAACACATTTCAAATTTCCGCACTTAATTACTCAAAACGATGCAGATTTTGAGCTCAAAATTTAAGTTTGAACTTTTACAAGCATTTAATTAGATACAAAAAATAACGGTTGAATTCTTGAATTTGAAATCTTGAGTCAAACAAAATACATCTTGCAAAAATTTGAAAAAAAAACTTAATATCTAATCAAATATCTATAATTGTTGTCTTATTAATATAATCTTACAGTATCCTGTTCAAAGTCAATGTTGACGACATAATATACAAAATAGCTCTAAAATGATTGAAGTATGTATGTTTAACTATTTTTTTAGTAGGTGTGCTATCTTGAATTTCTCGCTTCTACCTAAACTTGCTGCTGAGAAATAGCGAAATATCTCAGAGACGCTGGACGATTATAATATGAAATAATGGTCAGAGAAATTTCCAATGATATATCACAAGAGGGATGAAAGCCAAATTTAGAAAGTTGCCCACCTCCCCCCCAGAGTTCCAACTATCATGTCTCCCCGGTATAAAACATTCCTTTCTCTTTAAGATTTTCAAATATTTTGACTAATATTCATCAGAGGTGACTAATATTTTGACTAATATTCATCACTAATATTCCATTAAAAAATATGATCTGTAATGATGAAACACTACAATTTCAAAAATATTTTCCACAATTGCCGTTTGGGGGGGAGGGGGGTAAACTTAGGTGATGGAAGAAAAGTTCATAATGTTAAAGAGCAAACCGAGGGTTTTTCCGATTGTTTTCGTGTAATCCTCATTTTCTTTACCTCTAAGATAGGTCACTTTCACAGATTCCATTGTAATATATTTAAATTTTTCACAGGTACACTATAGCCTGAATACGCTATAATAGTTTTAGATGATACAGCTAAAACATGCTTGTGAATGAAATTTGCCTTAAACAGAAAAGTTCATAGCCTTGGAAAAAGACATAACTTTTAATTATACCGATTTAAGACAAACACTTGTCTAAAATTGAATTTTTTTTTACTGGTTCTTTGTGATTCCGATTTAATAGTTTTGAAAGTTGCTGGTTGCGCGATTCAGAAACCCAGACATTCGTTTGGGGGGGAGGAGTATCCACGGCATCCACATGGCTATGCCACTGATTACAATATTTAGTTACAGTGTAAATTAAATTAAATGACACAGAATTTTTTAGCAATAAACATTATAATTTAGATTTAAAAAAATCTGAAATCTGGAGAATCTCATACTAAACATATTTACATATTAAAATTCCATCACCACAAAAATATTTTCTCTCTATTCTTTGCTAAATGTATTATTGTTTCTTTAGATGATATTAAATTATGGAATTTTCTCCTCAGATTTACTTTATAATCTATTTATTATAAGTTATTTAATTTTTAAAATATTGCTATTAATTTTATTAATAATTTAATCTTTATACTGTTAATAAAATCATCTGACACACCTTTGATTTTGCTAACTTCAGATAATTGGGACTATAATGCGGATTTTAATACTACGGTAGAAATTTTATTACAGTTTTTTTCTACATTGATTTTAAATTTTCGTGATAAGTTTATTGATTATTTTTTATGAAATGTAAAAACTGATATTAATTTATTTTATTTCATTGCAGATGCATTAATCTAAGACATCTGACTTATCTTTTTTTATCTGAGCTTTTTGAAAACAAAGTTTGTAACTCACAGCCAGGAAAACCATTTATTATTGAGTTATGCAAGAAATTTTGCCAAAACAGTCTTTTTTGTGTGAGGTATGCAGCAAAAAATTCTTACATAAGAGCCATTTAAGCAGACATTTGTTAACTCATACTGGTGAGAAACCGCTTGTGTGTGCTGTATGCAACAAGAAATTCTCTCAAAAGGGAAATTTAAACAGCCATCTCTTAACTCATACTGGAGAGAAACCATTTGTGTGTGACATATGCAACACGAAATTCTCTCAAAAGAGCATATTAAGCAGACATTTGTTAATTCATACTGGTGAGAAATCTTTTGTATGTGAGATATGCAATAAGAAATTCTCTCGAAAGGGCCATTTAAACAGCCACCTGTTAATTCATACTGGTGAGAAATCTTTTGTATGTGAGGTATGCAACAAGAAATTCTCTCAAAAGGTAAATTTAAGCAGACATCTGTTAACTCATAATGGGGAAAAACCATTTGTGTGTGATACATGCAACAAGAAATTCTCTAGGAAGAGCCATTTAAGCAGCCACCTGTTAATTCATACTGGTGAGAAATCGTTTGTATGTCATATATGCAACAAGAAATTTTCTCAAAAGGGCCATTTAAGCAGCCATCTTGTAATTCATACTGGTGAGAAAACTTTTGTTTGTCAGATATGCAGCAAGAAATTTTCTAGAAACAGTAATTTAATCGATCATCTCTTAAATCATAGAGATGAAAAAGCTTTTTTGTGTGAGATATGCAACAAGAATTTTGCTCAAAAGAGAAGCTTAAGAAGACATCTGTTAATTCATACTGGTGAGAAACCTTTTGCATGTGAGATATGCAACAATAAATTCGCTCGAAGGGATGATTTGAAAAATCATTTGTTAATTCATACTGGTGAGAAATCTTTTGCATGTGAGATATGCTGCAAGAAATTTTCTCGAAACAGTTCTTTAAAAAGGCATCTCTTATTTCACACTGGTGAAAATCCTCTTGTACGTGAGATATGAAACAATATATTCTATTGAAAGTTGACTTAAGGAATCATCTGTTAATCATAATGGTGATAAAGCTTTTGAGTGTGAGATATGCAACAAGGAATTCCCTCAGATATATACTTTAATACAATATATTTTAATTCATGCTGAAGATAAACCTTTTGTGCGACAGTTATGTTTCAAGATATTTTTTCAAAAGATTGGTTTGAAGAAGCATCTGTTAATTTGTAGTTTCGAGAAAACTTTCATGTGTGGCTAAAAAAATAAACACCAAAAAGCTATCTAAGTGCTACATTTTGCTCCTAAAATTTGTTAATTGCAGATGACTAGTCATAGCACATTAAAGAAATAGATATTTTCCATTTAATACAGTGCACAAAAAGTACAGTGACACACAATAATTTGCCTATTAAACCAGTAAATCAGCAGATCTGGAGCTATACCTTGTGCCATAGCAAACACAATTTTATTTTTATCATGTTTTATATTTTCTGAAAAATATTACATATCTGTTTTTTTTTTACACTTATAAACTTGTAAGATTTTATAATGATTTTATAATTAATATTATTTAAGGGAAAAAAAGTTTGTTATACCTGGTTTCTCACAATAAAGTTATTAAAATTACTTTTTTATTAATATTTAAGCTGAAAATTTTAGTTTTCTAAAGGAATTGGTCCCCTGACTTCCCATAATATTTAAAAAAATGTGTTTGTTAGTGTGTTTGACACACTAGTTGTTAATTCAAAAGATAGTAACTCTCTGATGTCATTTGAAATATAAATAAAGGCTGGTAAAAGTGTTTTAAAATTTTGCTTTTCTCATCAGGATTATAATAAATAAAATTATCCTACTTTAATTGTTACGTCATTGCTGATGGCTTAAGTAATCTGTTCAGTTCGATAATTTCAAGATCGCCTATTTTGATTGTTATTTCATAAAGGAATAGCTGTTTAGTGTAATTTTGAAAAATGAATAAATACGGTAGACTCGCCTAAATTCGCAATCCTACAATCTGCAACTCTCTACAATCCACACATAATTTACAGATGTAAACAATGTAACTTTCAGTTCAGATATTGAGACAAAAATTCACTTTTTTATTTTTATATCAATTCTCCATCTGTTTTAATCTGTAATTTCATTAATATTGCTGAATTCATGTTTTTTCATGAAGGAAGAATAAATTTATTTTGAGAAAAATTCACGATATTGCTGATATTACTGGTAATCGCAATCATTTTTATTAATGTATCTATGCATTATTCAAATGTTTTTTGGTTATTAAGTCTGACAAAACCTGTAATAAAAAATTCGATATTTATTTATTTTATTTTATGATTTTTATATGAATTAGTAGTGTACCTTTATGAAGCAAATTTAATTGAATAATTTAAGAAAAATGCATCTCAGCTTTATATTGAATATATAACTATACATTATTGATTATTTACTTGATCTTTGCTTAGGATATTTAAAAAAATTATCTAAATTTTTATTATTTTAGTTCATTATTCCATTTAATTATTTTAATATTTTACTGTATTTTAAGCATTTATTATAATCTCCTTTGCATTATTTAACATTAGATATATCAAATTAATTCGTCGATTTAAAGACTGTCTGCTTGTTTATCAAACTTTTCTCTATAATGCTATCCATTTCCCTATTTGTGTATGCAGTGTTTTTCAATAGTAATAAAAAAAAACGGTCAAAAAAACCTTCAACAAGTTCATTGTCAGCGGCAGTGTCAGCATTAGTTACTTTTTTTCGAATAGAGAGATATTGAAAACATGTTTTTCCATTTCTGTTGACTAAAATACAGAAAATTAATTATATTTTAAATATCATTGCTTACAAGGAGAAAGCAAACTTTGGTAACCACAGATTTTGATTATTTTAACCCTTTAAAACCTAAGCCGGCCCGATACGCCCGTGTCATTGAAAGACGATTACAGCCGAATCCGGGCGGGTATGGAGAATTTAGGGGTGTAAGGAAGTGAAAGAGATGGGTTTCACCCTATCTTGTGGGGTGTTTCTCTATCTTTGCCGATTACTTTGTTTGGCTGACAGTGATGGAATATTCACATGTGGCTTATAGTTACTTCTTTTTGCAGTTAAAAGGATTCTCTTGAGGGGATGTTATTATTATATTTTCTTCTAAAGCTTTTTATTTCGAAAGGATATGATATCAGTACTTTTGTTTTATTATTAAGTATCAGGGCTGTTATTAAGTTATTTAATTACACTTAATTCAAAATGACGGAAAGTCAGGTAAAGGAGGGAAACAATAAGAAATAGATGCAATGTTATTTGGATCAGATGATAGATATTTAGAAAATTAAAATAATTCAAAGTTAAAGAAGCAAAATGGAAATTGCACATTTTCTACAATAAAAATTTGCCCTCACGCTCTATCCCACCCGATTTTCAAAATCCCGCCAAGGAAATATAACATCTAAATTCAATAGTGATCGCGAATATTTTTAATATCACAGGCACATTTAAATTGAGCGCGGACTTAAAAAGAAATAAATAAAGTTCAACAACGGAATATTTTGTTGTCATATTTACATACTTATTTTTGAAAGAAAAAACATTACACTAGCAACCAACTAATTACAAGTGAACTGACTTTTTTTCTTTATCGATGAATTAATTGCATCTTTATTTCCTAGCGATTATTGTCCCATGACGTTATTTTAAGCGCTTTCGCATTGAAGAATTGATTTAAAAAGAAAACTTTCACAGTATTTTCTTTTACAGAATAAAGAAGTAAATTTTGATTTTTTTTTTAAAATACGGATAAATAAAATTACTATTATTATTATTATTATGCTAAATATTTATATTTAATTTGGTATAATTTCCTGTTTTTAAAAAGAATTCATTCTTCTTTTATTTCACAAATAATTTTTTGATCAGTTTTGATGTTAAAAAGCTGCATCATACTTCTTTTATAGTACAATGTATAGTTTGAGACTTGTAATAAAGTTATACTTGACTACTTTTTGAAACTTATTTCTATCTTTGAATGTTCGAAACTTGGTTATTTCGAATATGCTAATTTAGATGCTAACAAATCAAATATTTTTCTTTCTTTCTTTTTTTTTTAATTATTATTCTATAAAAGCAAATATCTTTTATAAAATGGTGCCTTAATCTAGATATCTAAAGTCTAGGTCGGTGGTATCTAAATTTAGTATAATTTCAAATTTTTAAAAATAATTTAGGTTTCTGCTATTTCACGAAAAATTTTTTGACCAGTTTTGATGTTAAAAAACTGCATTTGTGCATCACACTTCTTTTATAATATAATGTTTAATTTTGTGATTTGTAATAAAATTCTACCTGATTACTTTTTGAAACATATTTCTATCTTTGAATATGCGAAATTTGCTTACTTGGAATATGCTAATTTAGATTCTAATAAATCAAATATTGTTCCTTTCTTTCTTTCTTTTTTCTTTTTTTCCCTATAAAAGCAAACATATTTTATAAAATGGTGACAAATTCAGCTTTTAAGCAAATTTTTAAGACAGCCATCAACATCCACGAAAGACCTTCGTCGTAGAGCATACTATCATTTTCAAACTCATTTTATTCATATTTATCCAAAACCTTTATTAAAGTGCAAAAAACTCTATTCGATTCCAAATCACACCAATAAATAAGCTTCCAGTTTTCATGCTTTTATCTATGAAAGTGATTTTGTGACTATGTAAGTAAAGAAAAAAAAACTTTTTTTAGAACAGATCTAAGGTTTATTGGAAATATAGCAAAAGCATATGAAAATGGAAACAATATTTATGGTTTTGGAAAACTTTAATTTCAGGAAGGTACAATTTTACGATATATTTTCAGACTATCCTTGAAAATTTTCCACTTACTTCATAACTTCGTTACATGTAAAAAAAAAAGAAGTTTTATTGTAGCATAACAATGAGATGGTCATCGAAATCTTTAATGAGATCTCAAACGACGTTTGCTGGAGATCAATCGATAAGATCTGATTACCGCTCAGGCCGACTAAGCCGTGGCCTTGGCCCACTGATGCTCGGACCAAAAAAATATATAGACAAATAAGTTTTAAAATAGCAGTTTCCGACGTCATTTTTTTTTCAAAAAACAAAAATATTGTTTGGTTGTCTATGCAAATGTATCACAATATCTACGCTATGCTCCCCTCCTCCTAAAAATATTACAACTTTTTCGCTGAGAGGGGTCATCGAAAAGATATTGGGCCTTGTGCCCCGTGCAACCTTTATAGGGCTCTGCCAAAATCGATTGTCGCTAGCAAATTAGCGGCAGTTAGAAAGTTCATACACTGGATTATTATTTCAGTTTTCCCTCTGTATAGAACAATACACGTCAATTTGCTAAGTTAATGCACGTCAATTCAGAGAAAAACAAAAATATTTCAGATAAAATCTGAATTATTTCATTTCTCTTTTAATTTATCAGAGACTAAGTGTTGGTAATTAGTAAGAATGTTAGAATTTATTATTTTTTTTGTAATAAAAATATTTATAAATTAAAACAAAAATATAATGAGACATTTCAATGTATTATTATATATTCTTTATGTTATGCAATACAATAAAACCTCTAAAATAGGAATCGCTTAAGGACAAAAAATAGCATTATTTTAGACAAGTTTCAAATTTAGCGAAAAAAGTTTTATAAATATTTTACTTTTTAATGGAAAAGTTTCTACTCTTAAGTTACGAAATTCAAATAGAACTTCCAATTTTTTGTTAAAGACTTTTATACTTTACCATTGTAAAAGCCTTTGTTATAATTCGGATAATTTATAAATTCATGATAATGTCTGGATATAAATCATGCATTGACATTGTAATTCTATTTTTTAAATCCACTTTGTCTTCAACTAGCAAAATAAAGATTATCAACAACATAAGACAGAAAAGAAAAGAACTTACAATTTTTCCCCTGCTCAAAGTTGTGAAATATTCTAACAATTAAGCAAACTCATTCTTGGAAAAAAAAAATAAGAAGAAAATTTCCAAACATTATTATTCAAATATCCTTAAACAAATAATGTTTTATGCATTCCCGCAAATGGGTTACATCTTTGAATAAAATAATTTATTGCGCAAATATTCTTTTTACTGTAACGTTCTTAAATTGATCAATTTAAAACACGATTTCTGCCATCGTATAGTAGCAAAAGCTTTTTATTGTGCAAGCAAATTAACCTCTTCAGTCCCTGAGTACCCAAATGGGTACATCAGTTTTGTCCCATTTTATTAATGATACTCAAATATAAATGAAATTTCGACATAAGAATAATATGTTTCGAATTCTCAGATTCGAGCTAATGAAAATAAAACAAAAATCTTCCTCAGAAGTCAAACGAGAGAAGAAATAATTCAGTAATAATTAAAAATACTGTAATAATCGCCAGTAGCGAAGAGGTTAAAAAGGATAGCCCTTGTTTTTTCAACAGATAATGCTGCTTCACATTCTAAAAAACTCGATGATATGTAAAAAAGTACAGTTCGGATTCAGAACAGTTTTAATAGCGTTTATTAAATCATATTTATTATGCAATATTTTTAATTTCTAAAGAGCTATTCTACCTCTTGCAATCATTTTTAATCTTAGAACATGAAAGGAGCATGTTTTTTTTTATTCAAAAACTATGAAAGCGCAGAATTTTCTATTTATCGATAGAATCACCCGTTTTTTTTTGAAAATATTATCAAAATTAACGTTCTGAATCAAAATCCCCGGAGTTTCCATCGAGGTCAACAAAAAATAATTTTTAACAATAAAAAAATCGTGATGAGACAACAATCAATTATAAATCAAGATGTAATGCAATTATCGGAAAAAAAGAGAGAATAAAAAGTCTGAAATTTTAAGCAGAGAAGAATATATATATATATATTTAGAATCACTAAAAAGTATTTGTTATTAAATTGTACCGCAAAAAATTTAGAGATATTTAAAAAATTCTGAATTTTAAATCCTCATGTTTAATATGAATCCAGTCCTAAATTAAGCCAATTTCCATTTTTTTTTCATTTCATACTCTAATAGATAGTACCGAAATATTTACATTATAATGAAAATAACAAGTTAAAAATGTGTTGAAATTTTCTAGTACATTAAGAAACACATACACATAACTAACGCCAATATTCAACGGTAAAATGTATATACAAATATTATACAGACATTCATACAATAAATCCAACTAGAGTAAAAAAAAGAAAGAAAAAAAGAAAGAAAGAAAAAGAAAGAAAAAAACGTTGCCGCTGATTAGTTTTTTATTCCAGTTGGGTTTGTTGTATTTATTATATGCATAATATCTGTATATAGCTTTATTCTGGCATATTTATTTTATTGCACATATAGAATGTTTGCCGAATTTAAATTTCTGACTTTATTTTTTTAAGGATGTGGGGTCTTTATTGTATGATTCTGTATGATTCTTGTTATTTTTTTTTTGTTTTCTGACGATTATAATTTTTATTACATGCATAAATAATTAACCGCCCGTATCCTCTGGTGTTTTTTGAGACGAATTCGGGCGTTAATAGAAAAATAAGAAGTGGAAAGTGATTCGTTTGTCTGCACTGTGTGGGGTTTTTTATTTATTGTCGCCGGCCGCTTTGTGCGGTGACAGTGATGAGATGCTTAGTAATTGTTCGCATGTTGGTCATTACTTCTTTTATCAGCTAAAGTGATTCTATTCAGGCGCGATGAACCGAACTTTTTTTTTTCCATGTTAGTTTTTGACTTCAAGCGAACGATATCGTTGTTTATGTAGATTTTTAACTGCTAGTTTAAAAAAAAAAATACTGCTAAAATTGATGTTTTGAAACAAAATCCCAGACGGAAGCCATAGAAAAGCTGTCATAAGACAACAATCGATTATATTGCAAAATTTAAAGAATTTATCATAAAAAAGGACAAAATCAGAATCATTCAAAAATTGCTGGCTGATGAACTTCTCATGACTGAAATTTCGCGATTTTACTTTTTTTTTCTTTTAAATATCGCAGAAAATTTCAAAATTTTGAGCAGAAAAGAATATGTATATATTTTTTTTCTAAATATTCACCTTAAAAATATATACTCTAAAATTGTACCGTATGAGTTTTAGAGGCGACTTAAAAAAAATCTCTTCAAAAATTCATGAACTTTAAATCTTTAAAATGGATATGAAACCTGTCCTAAAATAAGCAAATTCAATTTTCTATTTCAATTTGCTGTAATATATAGCACGAAAATAATTGCATTATATGAAATTGATGAGGTACAAATATACTGAATTATTCTCATATCTTCATCTTTTTTTCATCTATAGAATGTTTATCGAATTTTATTTTTATACGCAATTTTTGTCGCCGTATTCATGGAAAAGAATCTGTCTTTTAAAGCAAATGTACACTACTAAGCAAATCTTTCTTTTTTGTAACATAGAAAGCTGTAAATTATATTGCAAATAACACTTTTTTAAGCAGTTAAGATTTGTAAACAATTTTAATATTGCTTCTTAAGTAACGTTTATTAGTGCTACTCTTAACCCTTTAACACCTAAGTCGGCTCGATACGGCCCTTTCATTGAACGCCGGTCACAGGCGCATACGGGCGGGTACGGGGAATTTAGGGGTGAAAGGAAGTGAAAGAGATGGGTTTCACCCTATCTTGAGGGGTGTTTCTCTACCTTTGCCGACTATTTTGTTTGGATGACAGTGATGGAATATTCACATGTGGCTTACATTTACTTCTTTTTCCAGTTAAAAGGATTCTATTGAGGGGATGTTATTATTATTTTTTTTCTAAATCTGTTTATTTCAAAAGGATATGATATCAGTACTTTTGTTTTATTATTAAGTATCAAGGCTGTTATTAAGTTATTTAAAATGATTCGAATGATTCTTAATTCAAAATGACGAAAAGTCAGGTAAAGGAGAAAAACAATAAGAAATGTATGCAATGTTATTTGGATCAGATGATAGATATTTAGAAAATTAAAATAATTCAAAATTAAAGAAGCAAAATGGAAATTGCACATTTTCTACAGTAAAAATTTTCCCTCACGCCCTATCCCACCAGATTTTCAAAATCCCGCCAAGGAAATTTAACATCTAAATTCAATAGCGATCGCGAATATTTTTAATATCACAGGCACATTTAAATTGAGCGCGGTCCTAAAAAAATAAGTAAAGTTCAACAACGGAATATTTTGTTGTCATATTTACATACTTATTTTTGAAAGAAAAAACATTACACTAGCAACCAACTAATTACAAGTGAACTGTTTTCTTTTTCTTTATCGATGAATTAATTGCATCTTTATTTCCTAGCGATTATTGTCCCATGACGGTTATTTTAAGCGCTTTCGCATTGAAGAATTTATTTAAAAAGAAAACTTTGAGAGTATTTTCTTTTACAAAATAAATAAGTAAAGTTTGATTTCTTTTCTTTTGACTTTCAAAACGATTGCAAGACTTACCCTATACTACGTATGATGAACAAGTAAAAAAAAAAAAAAAAAAAAAAAAAAAAAAAAAAAAAAAAAAAAAAAAAACGCTAATGATTGGCATGGCGACTTAGAAGCCAAAAATTAGTCGTCAAGTCAAAAAATTTAATCGCCGCGCGGCGACTGGCGACTGTGAATCTGAACTTATATTTAACAATGCGAAACTTTTTTACAATTAGTAAAATCATTTTTGACAGAAAAAAATAATGAAGTTTACATACATTATCATTTATATATTTATGAAGTGAACGATGATTTTCATATTATTGCAATTTCGTTACATCTTGGAATTTACTGCATAATGATTATTATTATTATTATTATTATTATTTTAATGTAGCATATCAAAAGTCGACTTAAAACACGATTTCTGTCCGGAAAAGCCTTTGTCTGTATAAGGAAAATGCTAATTATTTCTCTTTTAATCGGGAACGCTGCACTGTATTTCAAATAACTTTATGAACGTGTAAAAAAATAAATAACAGTTTGGATTTGAGAGTAGTTTTAATATAACTTATTTAATAATGGTAATTAGGACTATTTTCAAAAAATATATAACTATTCTACCTCATGAAGTCATTTTAAACTTAGGTACATGAAATGTTCAGGTGTTTTTAATAAGAAACTATGAAAACTATAACAACATTTTATATTTTTTGATAGAATCACACTTTTTTTTTTAATATATCTAAAATTGATGTTTTGAAACAAAATCCTAGACGGAAGCCATAGAAAAGCTGTCATGAGACAACAATCGATTATATTGCAAAATTTAAAGAATTTATCATAAAAAAGGACAAAATCAGAATCATTCAAAAATGACTGGCTGTTGAACTTCTCATCACTGAAATTTCGCGATTTTACTCAATTTTTTTTTTTTTTTTTTTTTTTTTTAATATCGCAGAAAATTTTATAATTTTGAGCAGAAAAGAATACAGATATATTTTTTCTAAATATTCACCTTAAAAATACATGTTCTAAAATTGTACCATATGAGTTTTAGAGGCTACTTTTTAAAAAAAAAACTTCAAAAATTCATGAATTTTAAATCTTTAAAATGATATGAACCCTGTCCTAAAATAAGCAAATTCGATTTTCTATTTCAATTTGCTGTAATATATAGTACGAAAATAATTGCATTATAATGAAAATAATGAGGTACAAATATGCTGAATTATTCTGATATCGTCATTTTTTTTCATCTATAGAATGTTTACCGAATATTATTTTCAGATTTCAATTTTTTAGGGATATGAGGTTCCCTGAATCATTTTGACTATCTTTTGTTAGTCTGCTTTTTTTTTCAACTATTGTAATTTATAAACTAATGTATCCTACAAAATATGTAGAGTTAGAAAGCAATATGGAGAGGAATAATTAATGTTTATTCTAGAAATAACACGCCAAACAAATAAATACATCAGTAACATTCATAAGGAATTATATAATTTGTATAGGCACTAATCAATGGGATATGGATACAGCCCCTCATCTTTTTGCTTCATTTTGAAAATAACGGATTTTGACACTATTCTATCGAGGATCATTTTCAGGACTTTCAAGCTATGTTTTTGTGACTTTCACAAAAGTTGCTCTATACATTTAACTAACAAAATATGGAAATGAAATTTTAATAGCGTTAACGCATGCGCAGTAAAAAATTATTTAGTAAACTTGCTTATTTATCATATAATTTTTTCTATTTTTTTATTCTGATTACATGGTGTTATGTGCAATGTTGATTATCATATTTATTGAAAAGAACATTGTGTTTGATTAAGAACTCTGGAAATTATAACCGAAAAACTTGAAAAAAAATTGGGACCGTTTCTATAAAAGCCTTAATTTCTCTACGAGTTTAGATGCTATATTCATAAAAATGAACACAGTTTATTACAATAATCCACTTAATCATAATCTGCAATTTGAACTCTTTTGCTCCATTAGTTTTGACAGGGTTATCCAAAAGATCTCCGTTCTTATTCAATTTGTTGACGGTCCCCTGTTGGATTTCGGGGAAAACTCTTCGCGAAAATATGTGACTAGTATTATTTTGTTTATACATCAGGAGTTTCGGAGTTATTCCTCATGTATATTTTTAGATATTTAACAAAATGTCTAAAATCACAAGTGTCAAGATTTTTTTTTTTTTTTTTTTTTTTTTTTTTTTTTTTTGCGGTGATTGTAAAATCAGAAAAAAATTCCTCCATCTTCTTATAGTATTTGAATAAATGTACATTTTTATTTTATCTTCTGTACAAAAATATTATTTCCAGTTTTTAAAAGTTATAGTAGCGAAAGTTGCCTATTCAGTTTTTGTCTTCTTTTGTACACATATTTTATTCTTATCAAATTACCACATGCTCTTACATTAATGATCAATAAAGTAAAATATTATTTTTTAAAATAGTTTCATTATAAATATTAAGTACTAGTTAATCGTTATAATTACTATTATTATTTTTACGGTGCTTTTTTTTCTTTTGTCATTAATCTTTTTTACTGCGTATTTCGCTGAACGCAATATGTTATAATTTTCTGCATAACATTTATCAAAAACGCTACTCTATCGTAAATCTTATCAAGATTATTCTTTTATTATTTCACACAGGGAAATTATTTTATGACTTTATGAGAGGGAGACTTTTTAAAGTGTAGATTTAAAATAAATTTTAAATACAGTGAAAAGATTCCGTGACCCGGCCATTATGATACACAGGTGCACTGTACATGTTTTATGTTCTTAAATGTATTTCAGCACCTGTTATAAAGAAGAAACAATTTCAAGAAACAAAAATATCGTCTTCTTTTTAAATTTCTACAAAAGTCCAAATTTGTTTATAACTATAGAATAAGTAACTTATGTTGCAAATACCGAAATAACCCTGAAAATGGCATAAAGTGTAACACGAATTCTACTGCAAAGTAAAAGACTGGTTTGACAGTGACGTGAATAAGGAGTTTGAAAAGGGCTTGAAAAAAGTCACAAATGGATTGTCCCATCTTTTGTCATTATCTTAGGAGAAAAGCGGAATCAGAAACATACTAAGCTATAAAAGAAGTTTGGTTGCTCTAACCGTAGACAGCATTGTAAAAATAGTGCAAGGTATCAATAGGCATTTGTAAGCTTACTCGATCAATTTATTTTTGCAAATATGTTAAAAAAAAACTATATATGTATGGATATTTTACAGACTTAATTACCTATTTAAGTAAGTTTTGTGATTATTTGACAAGAAAAGAAAAAGAACGAACAGAATAAATTGAGGAACAATTCTAAATTTATTTGTAAAATTTTTGGCTTAATATTTTATTAATTCGACGGAAGGCTCAATTCTATTTTATTTCGTTTTCTATTAAAATTGCTACATTTTTTTAAATTGTATTACATTTTAAAACCACATAGCTTAGGCTTCATGAAGTGTATCATAAAAATACTTCAATTTGCTTTAGATATATACAGTTGTGAGACAATGAGATACTTGAACAAATTAATTTCTCAGTTCAACCCCCCCATTTTTTTTAGATAATTCATTATAATCATCAGGGAAAATATTAAAAGATTAAAACCTTCTCGTGAACAGCAGATCAATGTAATGTGAAATACTATTGTCTTACAATGAAATTAGAAACCATGTAAGATGTTTAAATTTCGATAGTTTATTTTTCTAAGAATTTTGATAGTTTATTTGTTTAGAAAACTTGATATGTGGTCAATGTAATGAAAAGAATAAACATCTGGAAGAAATTTTATTATACAATGATTTCAAGACTTCATAAAAGATTGCTTTTTTAGAGCAAAATAAAAAAAAAAAATGTGAAAATGAGGAAGCTAGCAGCAGCAAAATATTGTTTCTGCAATTTCTTACTTTTTTTTGCATTTTGCAATGAAGAAAGACTTCTTTAATGAAGACTTAAAAAAGTGTGAATGGTTAGTTTATTTTTTATAATATATAAATTAAAAATTTAAATTATCATTGCCATAATGCTAAATTTTAATAAAATTAAAATCGTGATCGCATTATTTTTTTCTTTAGTATCTTATTCCTTACTTTTTAGAGTAATTTGCAGGAAAAATGGTATGACATGAAATAAATGTTACCAAAAACATTGGAATCCAACAATAAATACCTTTAAATTGTCTGTATAATATAATAATTGTCAGTGGAAAACTTTATTCTCCCTGTCCAACAGTCAAAAATTTCTAATAATTTTAAACTTTTTTTTTAAAATCAAAGTTCATAAAATGTAAAAGCAATAGTACTAAAATACATAGAAAGCAAATAATCATTTCATATTCCTGTGAATGAGTAGTTTCTTGAAACATAATTTACCATACAACGACTTTTTTTTTTAACTGTAGTGTTTTGAAAAATCGAATCAAAACGCAATTTTTGTCGCCGTATTCATCGAAAAGAATCTGTCTTTTAAAGCAAATGTACACTACTAAGCAAATCTTTCTTTTTTGTAACATAGAAAGCTGTAAATTATATTGCAAATAACACTTTTTTTAAGCAGTTAATATTTGTAAACAATTTTAATATTGCTTCTTAAGTAACGTTTATTAATGCTGCTCTTAAATTCCAAGTAGCTGTTATACCTCATGAAGTCATTTTTTTTAACCTCTTGCGTCGCGGTGATATATCTGTGAAACCACTTAATTTTAAATCCCAAACACAATATTGGCATCGGAATTTTGATTTTTAAAAAAATACAATTTATTGAATGTGTGAAATATAGCGCTTTTTTTTCTTACTTACAAATAAAAAATTTTCAAATTCCGGTGTCAGTCATTAATTTCAACACTTAAGGAATGAATTTTCCCTGCGCCTCAAAAGGTCAACTTAGACATGAATCGGAGCCGTAGCTAAGGGGGCGCTATGGGCGGCTCAGCCCCCCCTCCCTAAAATATTTTGAGCCCCACCTCCCTGGAAAAGATTCCAAGGTCACCAAACGAATTTCTGTTCCGAAAATGCAAATGAAATTCTGTTTAAAAATCTAATTTAGTTTTGAGACCCTTTCACAGTTTTGCAAAGTTACTAAATTGTATCTAATATAAGTGTTTCAACACTCCCTCATACCATTTGTACATATGAAGCTAACATGATGTTTAATTTTGCACCACTTATACAATCAAAATTTTCATCATCATATACTTTTTTAGCATAAAATGAAGTTATTACAACAGTTTAATATGAAACATAATACCTACAATGTGAATATGCACTAATTTACCTTTCTGCGTCAGTGTGAGAGAGAAATTATGAGCCCCCTTATAATTTCTTGAGTCCCCCCCCTCTTGTTCACTTCTAGCTACGGCCCTGATAAGAATTGTTCAGGTGTTCTTAATTAGAAATCATGGAAACGATAAGCTTTTTCCATTTTTCGATAGAAGAGCCATGTTCTTTGTATGTAAACATTATTTGCTGTGTCAGGTGGGTCAATGGAAAATCTTTTTGAATAAAGAACAATGTTAAAGGCCTTTCTTTTAAATATAATAAATTATGAATAGACATTTCTGATAATATATATAGAGAAAAAATGTAGTATAAATAAACTCATCACTACCTTAAGTTAAATATTTCGGATAAGAATGAACAGAAGAACCATAATTTCCGGTGTATAATCCTCGAATCAAACAATTATTTTTCGATTCAGGAATTTTTTTTAATAAAATGCAACATTTTAAATTGCTATTAATATTTGGTTTCTATAACTAAGTAAAATTTCTGGGTCCTGAAAGAATTGTTTCATCCGCGGATTACGATTACCCACCGGAGATTACGGTATGTGGAGGGAGATAAGAGCTAACATACATCAAACTGACATTTCAAACACGCCTCTCCCTTTAATGAGCGTAGAAAGAGGAAAAGGAGAAATGGACGAGTTCACGTCCAAAAATACTCCCCTTTTTTCGCTAGGATTTAAAGCTAGTAAGTTTTTCTCTGTCGCCGGGGTGAAAGAGTTAAAAGCCACTTTTTGTGGTCTCCCTGTTGTTTACTTTAAGAATAATCATTAGAGAGTAAGTTCCTTAAAATATGTTGTTTTTGGAGAAACAGTGCTGCAACAGTTTCATCTACCCACAACAAATTAACCTTACAAAACAAGGATAAACAAAAACCAACATATGTAGTACATTTGCATAAAATACCATTCACTTTTAAAAACCTCTAATATTATAAAAAAAACCAAACAATTTACAACACATTATGAACAATAATAATAAAAAACACATAAAAATCACGTTTGGAGAGGATAAAGAAAGGAATAAATGACAACTTCTACCTCCAAAACGTATTTTCAGTTCATTAAAGTGTAAAAACAAATAGTAATCCCCTTCTCCCGCTCTTTTCATCAAGGTATGCATATGGCTGTTTAAAATTTTGTAATAAGTAGCTTTTTAAAAAATTATCCAACGCCTTAACTATTTGAACTATTCTACTGATCTGCAGCGATGCCCAAATGACATATTTATTGAATATTCTCAAACATTCGGAAATTCTCATTTTCCAAAATGGTAGGATAGAAAATTCCGTCAAAAATATAAAGCAATTTTTTAGATAAAATTTTCATACAAACATTTGTTGCTACTATAAAATAGCAGCAGGAAGGAGCAAGCATAGCTCGGTCAAAAATGATCTTCAGTTCAACTCATTAAAACAATGCATTCTCGGCAGCATAACAATTATATATCACTGCCAAATTCAGTGATATTATTTAATTTTACGCCCAGCAAGTTGCGAATGTTTAGGCATTGGTAGTCTTGAAATTTGATTTTTCTGCTACATCTGAAGAAATATTGACACTTTGTGACTCAGTTTATTGTTTGCTTTTCAATAAGTTAATAACTGTTTGAATCTTCATTCCCATTAAAATACAATGACAAATAGGATGTTAGACACCAAAATGACTCATCCACAAAATTTTCTCAACCATGTGATCTATCCAAATGGTCTTTTCTTACCTCAAAATAGTAGGATACAAAATTTAGTCAGGATCATCCGAGATTTTTTTAGATGGAATTTGCAAACACACAAGGATTTGCTTGATGATAGGAAACACTATTGCTGTGGCACAAAACATTCTGAATTTCGTGATACAAGACACAACAAGCAAACGAACAAAAATGAAAATAAATCTTAAAAAACAGTGTGTACAATTGTTTAGGCTATACAACTGATATTTATGGATCAAGTAAACATGGTAAATAAATATTGAATTCGTTATTTTTATATTTTTAAGAAAAAGGGGTAAATATGCCCATAATGTTTGAAATATTACATGATAATGAGATATATTTCACTTAAATTCTTGGAAATTTTTTTAGAAAATTTATTGAATAAGTAAAATATTTTTTTCTTTGCGCCAAGAATATTCATAGTATAATTCTCATATATTTTAAAAAGTGTTACTTCAATAAAGACTTTCCTATTTGTATAAGATATTGAGGTACAATTTATCATTTCATGTTAAAATAAAATTTTAATATAAGGGAAAAAATACTTTACAGAGAAATAACAAAAATTTAAACAAAACAAAACAAAAAACCCACAAAGGTTTTACAGGAAGTTTTACTGAAATCTAGTGAATAGGTCGGAAGTTATTTGCTCATTATCAAAATGTCAACTGTGCCAATTATGGAAGAATTTCACATTTTTTTAAATCACTAAGTTTAAAAAAAAAAGATATGTGATAATAGTACATGCTTAGACATATATTGAGTACATATTCACTTTTGACAATAAAAAGAAAGAGATTTTCAGGAGGTGTCTATTTGGTATGAGACAAATAATGCCTCCTTAGAATACTGTTCTGAGTAAATCCTTTGGAACATATTTTACAAACATAAGGTTTCTCTCCAGTATGAGTCAAGAGATGGTTTTTTAGAGTACTGTTATGAGAAAATGCTTTAGAACATATTTTACAAACATAGGGTTTCTCTCCAGTATGAATCAAGAGATGTCTTCTTAGAGTACTTTTATCAGAAAATGCTTTGGAACATACTTCACAAACAAAGGGTTTCTCCCCAGTATGAGTCAAGAGATGGTTTCTGAGAGTACAATTATGAGAAAATGGTTTAGAACACACTTCACAAACAAAGGGTTTTTCTCCAGTATGAGTCAAGAGATGATTTCTTAGAACACTGTCATGAAAAAATGCTTTGGAGCATGTTTCACAAACATGGGGTTTCTCTCCAGTATGAGACAAGAGATGTTTTCTTAGAGCACTGTTACTTGAAAATGCTTTGGAACACATTTCACAAACAAAGGGCTTTTCTCCTGTATGAGTCAAGAGATGGCTTCTGAGATTACAACTCTTAGAAAATGCTTTAGAACATACTTCACAAACAAAGAGTTTCTCTCCAGTATGTGTCAAGAGATGTTTTCTTAGAGTACTCTTCAGAGAAAATGCTTTGGGACATACTTCACAAACGTAGGGCTTCTCTCCAGAATGTGTCAAGAGATGTGCTTTTAGATGATGATTATGAGAAAACTCCTTGGTACATATTTCACAAACATAGAGTTTCTCTCCAGTATGTGTAGTGAGATGCTTCCTTAGATTATTCTTATTAGAAAATGTTTTGGAACATACTTCACAAATAAAAGGTTTATCTCCTGTATCATGGGAGGAGTGTTCTTTTTCTCCACCATTTTGAGGATTAAAGTAATGTCCACCAGAGGAAGATTTTTCTTCTGTAATCGATGACATTGTCTTATGTGAAAATCTTATGTTTCGGATGATAACAGAATCTCCTTTAAAGAATCAGTATGAAGAGATTATAGCATTTTCATTCTAGGAAATGTCTTACTGAACTTCAGTATGTGAATTTTATCAACATTTCAGCCTAAGAACAAAAAGAAAAAAATAAATTAATAAATAACAATAAATTTTAATTCTGAATCAAGTTACCACATATGACAGAGTTTGTGAGTTTATTTCTTTATTGACATGAGTTTATTTCTTTAAACAATACAAAAATTCATACATTAAAGTATCACATTATACATTATGTATTCTTAATTAAAACAGAACTTGAGTATTTTTCCATAGATACATATGTGTAGGTGTGCATGCAATACAATAGTCAATTGCATATCCAGCTCTCTCATATCCATACAGATAAAAACTGAAAATCTATTTTACATACTTGTAAATTTACTTTTATTCCGTTATTACTTAAAATTCCGTCTACATTTTCAGCATATTCACTAAAACTATCCAAACAAAGTTTTTGCTTCTTTACTGTCCTTACATCCAGACTCATTTTAATTTCATCACTATTTCTTACAAGTCGTACAAATAGTTATTCATGTTGTTAAGCATTACAGTTATGCATCTTTTTTCAAAACGTCTTTAAACTTTAAAGTTGACACTGAATATTTACATATACATTTATATTATGCACTTGCTGCCTGCCTCTAGCGACCAGTTTGGTGTCCTTAAATATTATGCTAAAAATTTTATGATGTTATAATTTAATTTAATGGTATATTCCTTTGATTAAAAAAAATCTGGTAGAGAAATCAAGAATTCAATTTACATAAAATATGCAACTTTCATTTAAAACTGAAACATTTTAAATTCATGACTTTTACATATTTCTTTTAAAAAATAAAACAAAGAAATGAAAAATATAATAAATAATAATAAACCATGATATTAAATTTTAACATCAAAAAATTATTTTAATTTACCATGCAGAAAAAAAAGTTAATTGGCAAGTTAAAACTTGGAAAGATTTTTACTTGGCTAATAGAATTTAGATAGCTTCTAAGAATTCTTTGCAATCATAGCAAATTTTATGTAGCTTTATTCGAAAAAATACTTTTGATTGAAAATGGCTAATTATTTTTGCTCACAGAAAGCCTAATTGTTTATGATAGTCACATGAATTGCACTATTATAATATAGGTGAAATGATGGCGATGAAGATGTATTTAAAAATTTATCAATTGCGCTAAGTATCAAAAAAACCGCCTGGCATCGAAAAAGCCAAAACAGACAGACTGGAACAGTTGATGACAGTCACATGACTTACGCTATCTTTATAAAGGTATTACATTTTACATTACGTATTTATGTATACAACAACAAATTTCCAGTTTGTTCGTATAAAAGTTGTTTTGTTATTCATAGAATACCATAGCAAATTAATTCTCTTCGTTCTCAAGTCATATTGATCATGCTCTGCCCGACATGGCAATAAATTACGTAAAAAATCAAAATAAACAAATATTACGCAATGTTTGATAAAGTAAATTTAAATATTTCAAATTGTATTTACAAAAACGATGCACAAATTTAACAAAAAATGAATATAAACATTTTATCATTTATAAATCATTTTCAATTAAAAAATGGTTTCGCCTAACCCTTCTATTGTATCTGGATTTTTCGTACAACCAGATTGCTCCAGCTCACATTAGTTCAACGATGAGAGTTTCTTTTTTAACAATTGTTGATTTAAATATTGGAAAACATTATTCAATGCAATATTTAATTATTTATATCTAAGACACACAGAATATTGCTTTCAGTTTTTTCTGGGTCTGTAAGTGTGGCAGTAAAATAAAAGACAAAAAATCCTTTGCAAACGTAAAAAAATATATATGTATAACTTTACTCATTTCAAGTATATATAATGAGTAAGTGTATAGTGATTAGTAAAAAAGCACCTACAGTTTGTGTTTTGATTGAAGTTTTTGGTAAAAATAAATTTTATGCAAGAACGGAGGCTTATAAATATCCTTTAAGCATCTAATCATCTTGCAGAATTTTTAAGGAATGATTCATGAAATAACTGCCATCAAAGAATTGGTATGAAGAAATCAGTTTGAATTAAATTACAAATCTATATTTTATATGCTATTGAAAAAAATGAACATTTTTATATCAAGCTTTTGATTCAATCAAAATTTATTATATGATGGAAAAATCACTAAATTAGGTTTTTTTTTTTTTTTTTTAAGTGATTTCCTCAAATTAGATTATTTCAACATTCATAATGAAAACACAGACAGACCCTGTATTCATCAGCAGCAGTTCAAATAAGTGGAAATAACACATCCTAAATACAAGTATTAATCATTCTACAGCTAAAATAACTTTCCTATAATTAAGAACTTTCAAAAAAGTATCAACAGTTTGTGAACGACCAACAATTTGTGTTTTGATGGAAATTTTTGATTTTATGTGAGTTTATAGTGTACCTTTATAAGTAAAGTTTCATTAAATAGTTCCAGAAAATTGTATCTGATTTTTCTGATGATTATTTAATTATACACTATTAGATATTTACTTGACCTTTGCTTTTAATAAATTAACCAGTTTTAAAATTATATAAATTTTTATCATTTCATTTTATTATTTATTTAAATATTTTACTCTACTGCAAGCATTCAATATCATTTTGAATGTATTATTACATTCAAATTATACTTATAAACTTGTAAACAAAACATTGACCAGCAATCTGCAAAATTCCAAGAGTTGCACAACCTCTTATCTCAAGTTCTGTGGATTTGACAGAATATACTGCATTACAGTAGACTCTCTTAAATTTGCAATCCGAAAATCCACACATAATTTATGGATGTAAACAATGAAGCATTCAGCTCAAATGTGAGACAAAATTTGACTTTTTTATTTTCATATCAATTCAATGTATATTTTAATCTGTAATTTTTCTTAATATTACTGAATTCATGAATTCACTTTGTTCATGAACAAAGTTTAAATTTATTTCTGAAAAAAATAACTCAAAATATTGCTGATAGCACTGGCAATCACAATCTTCTTATCAAATATATTTGTGCATTTATCAAGCTTTTTTGTTATTATGTCTGGCAGAACCTGAAATAAAACTTCTTTATTTTACTATTTATGTAAATTAGTGTACCTTTATGAGGCAAATTTCATTGTATAATATAGGAAAAACACATTCCATCTTTAAAATGAATATTTAAGCATATATTATTGATTGTTAACCTGACCTTTGCTTTTATTTTAATCATTGTAAAAATTTCTACAATTTTATTCTTTTATTTCATTATTTATTTGAATATTTTATTATAGTGTAAGCATTCATTATAGTTTAGATTGCATTATTAATTACGTTCAAATTTACTATTTAAAAAATGTAAACAAAGCAATAACCAGAATTCCATAAAATTCTAAAATACGCACAAACTCTGTTTCCAAGTTGTGATGATTTGAGGGAGTCTACTGTATTTCAATTTATTATATGCATTCATTACAATGCTTAGCTACCAATGAAATTAACATTTAAAAAATTTAAACAAATCAATGACTAGAAATTCGCACAACCCCTGGTCCCAAGCTTTGCGAATTTGAGGGAGTCAACTGTAAATAGTAAATAATATAAAAAAGAAAAAATAACAAATATTAATAATACAATAAATGATAAAGAAAAAAATAATTAATTTTGAAATAATAATTCAGTACAGATTCGCTAAGTACATAGTATCTAGTTGAAAACTTATTGCAGTGCAATACATCAATGTATTTAAAATATAAAAAATAAAAGTTGGTGTATGAATATTATTGAAACAGTTGTATTTTACTTACTTTGGATAATATATGAGTAGAGTTTTTTGCTTTTGTTTTATTTTTCAGTTTTAAATACAGTAAAACTATTAACTGATAAACAACATATTAAGTTAAGAAATATTGTAAGCACAGAAAATATTTGTTAAAAATGTGCATTATTGAGTAGATTTTTTTCTTTTTCATCACAGATTTATAAAGATATTTTGAACTGCGGCTTACATCATTTTTGAAGTCATTCAATTAGTGAATAAATACAAGATCTAAAATCTTAACTTACATTTTGCAAACGAAAAAATAACAAAAATTAAAATGTTAACTTACATTATACAAGGTTAAAATTAATATATGAAATTGAAGACTTTAAAATTGTTAATAATTGATAACAAAGCATAACTTAGTTCAGGAATCCCCTGAATTATGGTAGGGCGAAATTCAGGTAGTCTCAAAATATTTGACATTGTGGTCATAGACTGGAGGTGGCAACACAAATAATCACCTCATCTAATTCTTGGCAGTAACTCCTGAATTGATTGTAAAACTTGTAAGCCAAATTTTAGTGGTTGACTTAGCTTTATCATTGTGTTTGTCTGCAATAAGCCAAAAAAAGAAATAAATAAATAAATAAAAATGAAAAAATAATTTGTTATTTTGAAATTTGAATTCTATTAATTTTTGCTTAACTAATTACAGATAAACAAATAAATACAATTATCTGCTGCAAATAAGATTGTAAGAATGCTTTAAATGACTAACTACAGTCAAAGTTTGATAATCCGCGCCCCCATACCCCACAATTTTTTAGCACTTTCCAACAAAGTTGAAAAGTGCTTATGCATTCGGTTTGTCTGGCCGTCTGTCCGCGCTCTAACTCCCGTAAATATACTCGGATTGCTATGAAATTTTTATACGTTATTGAGGTTTACCCTAGCACAAACCTTATCGAAAATGAAGTTTCTACCATGATTATTTTATTTACAGAGAAAGTCAAAAGATTTCCATTACATTACGGCCTATGGGGAAAATTCGTTCAAATGAATTTTAAAGGTCTTATACCCTGTCAAACATATTCACATTCATACAGATTCGCAAAGTGCACTAAAATATGCATTCTGTAATGTATGCAGTGAAAATATAGCTATTATTCATTTATAGGACCGCACAAAAGAATTTCAAACGGTAAAGAGGGAATTGTGTGCGACATATTTTAAATATATTAAACTATTTCATGTATAATAAAATTTATATATGACACCAAAGCTTAATATAAATTATACGATACTGTCTTGCATAATATGAAGTATATAGCATTTACAGGGCCACACAAAAGATTTCAAATAGTATCTAGACACACGGTAGTGTGTCAGCCAAGTTCACAAAGTAAAAGGCGACACACCGGCTGTGGGTTATATTACCCGAACCATTTCGAGCCACTTTTGACCACTCAATAACTTAAATTCTATTTGGCCTACATTCTTGCAATTTTTGTGTCATGTCAGACCATCTTCTAATTTCCGAATCCTAATTTTTTTTTTAAATCTTTTATCGTTCACGAGAAATTGACGTCTGAAAACCACTGTTTTTACCACTGACTCACTCATAGAAATGTTTGACTACTTCCAGGTGACTTAGGAAGTTGAAATTTGGTGTGGAGGTAGGTTATTGGATCTATAAAAGGGAAAAAATCAGAAATCACCATTAATTTAACATTAATTGTTGGTTGGAGGATAAATTATTGGATTACAATAGAAGTTTATGAAAATTTCCCAAAATACCAGAAATACTTCCAAGTTAGCGTCACTTTTGACGAGCATCAGGGCTAATGTCTGAAACTACTGAACCGATTTCAAAAGTAATGGTACAAAAATGATGGTGATCTCCCCGGTTCAAACATAGACTATATCTTATGTCTGTGCCACTAACCAAAAGAGGGTTCAGAAGAGAAAAATATTCTAAGAATGTGATTTTTGTTTTGCTGAATGACCTAGAAGCACGAAATTTGTCATGTTAATTATTTATAAAATATAAATGATCACTAATGACTTTTGCTAAAAAATATCAAATTTAAATGGGTGAAAATCCGCGAAGAGCATTCTAAAAAAGTTCGAAATACCAATTTTAAAACAATCTCAGCAAACAACAAACCGATCTTAAAAGTAATGATATCAAAATGATGATGACAGTCTTTGCTCCAACATAGGATATATCTTATGTCCATTACACTAACCCAAAGGAGGTAAAAGAGCAAAAAACATTCTAAAAATGCGATGTATATATATTAAGGGACTGGACTGGAAACATAAAGTTTGGCATTTTAGAGTTTATAGGAATTTCGCGAAATATCAGAAATAGTGCCAAGTTGGCAACACTTTTGGCGAGTATCAGGGTTAATCTCTGAAACCACTGAACCGATATCAAAATTAATGATACCAAAATGATGGTATTTGCCCCGGTTCAAACATAGGCTATATTTTATGCGTATACCTTTAACTAAAGGAGGGTGAAGAAGCAAAAAACATTCTAAAAATGCAACTTTTGTGTTACTGAAGGACCTAGAACTATGAGATTTGGCCTGTTAATTATTTATAAGATATAAGTGATCTCTAAGGGCATTTGATAAAAAATACAGAATTCAAAAGAGGTGAAAATGTGCGAAAAGCGTTCTAAAAATGCTCTAAATTGGGATTTTTAAGCAATTTCAGCAAACAACAAAACGATCTTAAAAGTAATGATATCAAAATGATGGTGATAGTCCTTGCTCCAATATAGGCTATATCTTATGTCGATTCCAC
Organism: Maratus speculifer; assembly: GCA_964019185.1. Classification (NCBI taxonomy): domain Eukaryota; kingdom Metazoa; phylum Arthropoda; class Arachnida; order Araneae; family Salticidae; genus Maratus; species Maratus speculifer. The sequence goes on along the minus strand of CAXHSM010000423.1, from coordinate 3,090,697 downwards.
TAATCCAAAGGGGGTAAAAGAGCAAAACCCAGCTAAAAATGAACTCTAGTGAAACTGCAAAGAAAATGCAGTTGCGAAACTGTGGTGATTTGGCACAAATCACTGCAGTTTTTTCGAAGTCAACAACTACAAAATCACTACAGTGAATGTGTAGTTCATAACTACACATTTTCTGCAGTGAATTTGAAGTTAAATGCCCCTCCCATCCAAAAAAATTGGCTCCGCTGGCGCCATCTATTGACCTACTGGTAAACTTTCTTTCTAACATTTCAAAGGCAGATTTTGACTGTGGAAACAGTTGTACTCGAACTGGCGATCCCAGGTACAGGAGAGACACGCTTTGACCACTTGCCCGTTGGGACTTGTGTGGTTAGTGTTGTGCGAGGTATAAAGGGGAGGCATTTCAATTAAAGGTTATTTGTTGCAAAAGCTGAATGGCAGGCAGAAAAATTGGATGTTTTAAAGTGCTTTTATTTTATTATTTATTTATTTATTGTAATTCGTTTATATGGGCGTGTATTTTAAAAACAATTTAATATTAAATGAATTAAACAAATACTTTAGCGAATTAGCTAAAGCAAATTAATTGGTTTTTCTTCTGAATTTAAAAATTAGTAAATATTTAATAAAATAATTTTATTTTTAGGCTAATTGCGAAAATACTTTTTTTTATTATGAATTATAATGTAATTACATGCATTGCGTTAATTTTATAAAATATATATTTTTGACATGGAAGTACTTACTTTAATAAATTATGGGTCGGTAATTAACATTTTTTACTTAGAATAAAAATTCATTTTATGTCGTTTAATGATACGGTAAAATATATTTTTAATTATTGTGTTAGAATTAATAATTTGTTATTTATAAACATTTTTTAATTTAAAAATTAAATAAAAAAAATTATATATATATATTGTAGTGAGTTTTTTAAATAGGGAATATTTCTGAATCTTTCTTGCAAATTAAAAAAAAAATAAACGAATTTTAGAGGTTTTTCTGACAATATAATTTTTTTTAGGAATTATAATGTAATTAAATGTGTTAATTTAAGAAATATATATTTGTAAAAAGGAAAAAATAATTTTATAAAATAGGAATATAATATTGTGTTATAATAATAATTTGTTATTTATAAACATTTTTTAATTTAAAAATTAAATAAAAATAACATATATATATACATATATATATCTTTTGGTAGTGAGTTTTTTAAATGGGGATTATTTCTGAATCTTTCTTGCAAATTAAAAAAAAAATAAACGAATTTTAGAAGTTTTTCTGATAATATAATTTTTTTAGGAATTATAATGTAATTAAATGTGTTAATTTAAGAAATATATATGTGTAAAAAGGGAAAATTAATTTTATAAAATAAGAAGTTCATAATTAATAACTTTGAATTAGAATGAGGACTTATTTTATGTCATTTTTATTTTTTAATGTAGCATATGTTTTTAATGATTATGTAGATATATTTGATTGTTAACTTATCTACATTTTTACCTAAAATTAAATAGAAACATTAATTTAATTTTCTTCTTTTTTTTTTCTTTGGTAAATAATTTTTTACAAAGGGAAATTTCTGATTTTTTTTTAATTTTAATATAAACACTAGATTTTTCAATATATTTATGACTTGTAAAATAATTTTAAACACTTTTAATAATTTAATATTTGCATAGAATAAGAAACTTTGATGTGCTTTTAAAATGAATACGTAATTAGAAAATACACTTCAATTAACTGATGAAGTATGTTTTTTCTTTCTACGATTCATTAAGTTTAGATCGAATAATAATTTTAAAGAGCGATTTAAAAAATTATTTGATGATTCAAATATTTGTATGTCGATTTCAAAATGAAGTAATAGTAAATTAATTGCAAGTAATTTTCAGTTATGAAGATGGAGATGTATGGGGCAGGAAGCAGAGAAGCTCGTTCGGTTTTAAAATTTAATTAAATAAAATTTCCTCTTTCTTTCTTTCTTTCTTTCTTTTTTTTTTTTTTTTTTTTTTTTTCAAAAACCTAATGTAAATTTTTCGAGTAACTTAGAAAGAAAGAAAAAGAAATTTTCAATTAAGGAGGGGGTTGTAGACTCATTGCCCCTACCTGGATTTTGAAATTTAATTAGCAATTTTTCCTCCAATTTACAAAAGCATAATAAAATGTATTCTGTTAGTGTGATTTAAATAAAGAAAAGAAGAATTTTCCGTGAGGGGTGGGGGAATAGATGAGCCATTTTCCCTCACTCGATTTTGAAATGTAACTAATTTTTTTCTCCGATTTTTGAAAAAATACTATAATTGAATCTTTTTCTTTAGCTTGAAATATAAGAACTAAGAATTTTCTGTTAGGGGGAGGAAGGTAGAGGAAAGTATTTGCCCCTTCCTAAATTAAAAAATAACAAACATTAACATTAACAAAATTTTTCTTTTCTGATATTTTCAAAAGCATAGTAAAATGTATAATTTTCAAGAAATTTAAAATAAAAAGTAAGAAGAAATTTCGCATTAAGGGGCTGGTGAGTGAAAGGCCCATTGTCCCTCATAACTTTTGAAACTTAATATATTTTTTCTCTGATTTTGATAGACCTCGCAAAATTTATTCCTTTAGAGTCACTTAAAATAAAAGAACTAAGAAATTTCCGTTGTATGCAGGGGGTAAAGGTAGTCACTACTCCTCACTGGATTTCGAAATGTAATTTAGTGAAATTAATTTTTTATCTCTTAGCTTAACATAATAAAGGAACTAAGAATTTTAAGTTAGGGGGGAGGAAGCATAGATAGGAGACGCCAATGTCTGAATTTAAAAAAAAAAGAAATGGATTTTAATGTATTAAAACTTGTAATTTCCAAGTAACAAAACAAAGTAGGAACTAATAATTTTTTTACTACGGAGTGATTCGATGGGATGAGAAATCCCTAGTTATATTTTGAAGCATTTGAAATTATTTTTCTCCGATTAAATTCTGTGAATTTATCAGACAATAACTACAGTTATACGAGAGATGCATCGAAATGTACTTCTAAATTAATGGTTGGATAATAACTTCAAATTCACTGCAGTGATTCTACGGTTATAAAGTCTTATATATTTTTTAATTTTTGATTATAAAATGACTTTATAAAAACTACAGTGTTTTCAAAGTTAATAACGCACAGAATGTTTAAAATAAATTATTGCAAAATCACCTTTAATTAACTACAAAATAACTGAAGTGATTTTATAGTTGAGATTGCACTACAGAAAGACTAGAGAAATTTTAGAAAAACCTCAAAAACACTTCACTTCTACAAAAAAACTGCAGTTCATTTTTAGCTGGGAAAGCATTCTAAAAATGCGATGTCTGTATGTTAAGGGCCTAAAAGCATAAAGTTTGGCATGTTCATTAATTATAAGATATAAATGATCACTAAGATCATTTGTTAAAAAATACAAAATTTAAAATGGGTAAAAATGCACGAAAAGCATTCTAAAAAGCAATATTTAAGCAATCTTGGGTAGTTAGTGAACCGATTTAAAGAAAAAAAAGATGCCAAAAGGATGACAACAGTCCTTGCTCTAACAAAAATTATTGGATAAATTACCAGATTACAATGGGAATCTATGGGAATTTCGCAAAATACCAGAAATAGCACCATGTTATCATAATTTTTGTCGTCAATATAGCGATATTTGGCCAAGTTGGCTACAAACGTTTTTGGTTGATGAAATAATCAAGTAGTACCCAATCACGCAAGAGAAACATCCTTATTAGTGTAATTTAAAGGAACATAAGCAGTCCTAATGTTAAATTTTTAAATTTGACTGAAAAATCAGTGAATAAATGCAGGAAAAAGCTGAAAGATTAATTAATATTAAATAAAAATAATTTAACTAATTTAACCTATTTATTTAAAAAAACAAATACCTACTTATTTGACAAAAAATAATGATATCCTATCAAAAACATGAATGTGAAAAAATGCCAAGTTCGTCAAAGGTTTCGCTCATAAAAGAAGTGATTTTACAAAAAATAATGATATCCTGTCAAAAACATGAATGTAAAAGAATGCCAAGTTCGTTAAAGGTTTCGCTAATAAAAGAAGTGAGATCTAACTGCAAACCAAGTTCTTTTGGAGCTCCTTAAGCATGACTCCTGTCATGCATAATATTATTCAATTGCTTAAAATAAATATAGTTAAAAAAACTAAAAAACACGCTTTTTAAATATATCAAACTAAAAAGTGAAAAATGATTCGTACTATAAGCTGAAAATGAGAATAGATGAAAAATACTATATTACTATAAAATCATTGTTATTATATAAATCAGTTAAAAAGCAATAAATAAAATTATCATGAAAAAAAAGCATGGGGTGCCCATCTATCAGTTCTTAAGAAGCACCCCACGCTTTTTTTTTTCCAAGATAATTTTATTTATTGCTTATTAACTGATTTCTATAATAACAATGATTTTATAGTAATATAGTATTTTTCATCTATTTTCGTTTTCAGCTTATAGTACGAATTATTTTTCACTTTTTAGTTTGATATATTTAAAAAGAGTTTTTTAGTTTTTTTAAACTATATTTATTTTAAGCAATTGAATAATATTATGCATGACAGGAGTTATGATTTAAGGAGCGCCGAAAGAACTTGGTTTGCAATTAGATCTCACTTCTTTTATTAGCGAAACCTTTAACCACTTAACCGTCTGCCCCGAGATAACTTGCGGTTAAAAGCACTGTTTCCCCATACCCATCGCCGGTGAAGTGATTAATGAACTTGGCATTCTTTCACATTCATGTTTTCGACAGGATATTCTTTCCTAAATACCGTATATGTGTCCGATGATAGCTGATGGAGAGATGAAATGCATTTTAATCATGATATGCACGTTTATGTTTTGCTAAATATGTGCACATTATATAGTGTGTATAAATGTTATAGTTGATATACAGAACTACCCAAAAGAGCTCGCCAACGTTACTGAATATGAGAGTAAATTACTTAAATATGGTTCTTAAGTAAGTTATGCATTTTTATGCTGAACTGCATTAAATTTACTGAGAAATGTTTGCAGAATATAGATAAAAGGATATACAGAGTCACACAAAGAATTCGGTACATGGACACCTATGAATGATAATTTATGAGAATGTGATTTCAGTTGTTTTAAAAGTGTTTTAGTTTACAATAAGTTTTAGCATAATGCTGACGTGTAATAAAGGTACAAGGTAAACTACACGGCTGAACAAAAATATTCAAGTATGTTTCCATCTAATAGTATGAATTACTAAAAAAGAAATTTCAAACTAATGTGTATTTTCTTGTTAAATGAAATTTTCCCATTATATCAACTGAGATGAAATACAGGGTTGTTCAAAAGTACAGGAATACATATTTGGGTATATTTGGCTATACACTATTATTTCCCGAAATAAAAAAGTTTTGTTAAAAATTTCATGAAATGTTGGAAAGTGCTTCATAATCTATGCTTAATACATGATTTTTCTTACTTGTTATAATCTGCATTACTTTATGAATGTGAACAGTGAAATATACACTTTAAAAAAATCTACAAATTTGTGATCCAAAAATGATTTTTTTAAAACAAATAATAAAAAAATTGAAAAACAAAGTCATAATAAAACATCTACATTTATTAAAATTAACTCTTTTATTTTATTAACAGTAAAAACTAAACTGTATTACGGAACATATAAAATTATTTTTATTTAAATGAACATATGTATTATTTTTTTTTAGTAAAATAACTTTAAAAAGACATTTTTAAGATATGAAACCTAGTAATCAAATTATTATTATATTTATCTTTTCATATTATATTGATTATAGGACTGAAATGCTGTCTAGGAATAATAAAATGACGTATAATCCATAATACTCTATAATCCACCATATTCCATAATCCACACAACCTTTGGCCCCAACTTGTGCAGATTATAGAACTTTCACTGTATCTTCAAAATGAAAGTTGCAACGACTGAGCTCCATATATAATACGGAGGGCCTACTCGGCAATCCAGCCAAACCACTTTCTGCCGGAACCGCATCACACTTTTCAATGCGCGCAAGTAATGAGTCCTCTATTTTACTTAATATTACAAGCATTTTTTTTTTGAAGATTTTTCGCAAACTTTTTTTTATTTTTGTTTACTTTTATAGGTTTTTGATATTTTTATAAGCAATATTTAACAAATGTTTCTTTATTTTTTGTTGAGTTAAACTAAAATTTCCTTTTTAACTAATATTAAATTGAAAATTTGCAATGAATTTAAGTAAAATCAATAGATTTTTAATAAAAGAATATATATCAGTGAAAATTGTAGCAATTTCGTCTTAATTTTAAAAGAAAATTCAATTTGAAAATATCTACCCATGCTATATTTTGAGAGGAAATCCAAGTTTTGCCAAAGATTTTCGTCGGAAAATCTTTGGCATTGTATTTATGGGCGGACCGCTGAATTCAATGTATCAGAATAGGAAGTTAGCTCTCCATATTATTATGGAGTTCAGTGGTTGCAACACATGAAATTTTGTGTAGTCACATTATCATACTATAAATTGCATAAATTTAGTCATAGATTAACCAAAGAAACGATGTTAGCATTAACTTATTTCAATAAAGAGTAAGATTAATAAACCGATGCTTTAAATATTACCTGAAAATACAAGCTGGGGCAGAAACAAGACGCCAATGTAAGAATGAATTATTCTGTAACTCCCTCTTTCATTTGAATTGATTCATTCATTACTAATCGATTGATTCAATACGAATGAGTGAGGTCATTCGTCGTGATTCATTTATTGTGTTGGCGTCTGTACATTTATAATGGATGTACTCAGTAACAATCGCTAATTTTTAAAATAAATTTACTGATCCTTCTTCTTTACTAAAATAAATTATCAGTGAAATATGTTTTCATTTAGTTATGCTTTTAATGAAAATCTATAACTTGTGATTTGATCGTATGATGCACAAAATTAATATGTTGAAACTTTCATTTTTGCTAGCAGAGCCATTTAAATTATTCAGCACACAGGTAAAACAAATAGTTGCAATTAAGCCGAATACTTTAATATTTTAAATTTAAAGACGTTAAAATTTAAATTTTAAATAATATTTATACAAATACTTTATTTTTACAAGTATATTTTAAACTATGAAAACTATGTTCTGAATTATTATTTAAGAAAACTTTTTTAATATATTTTTTAATTTCATGCTTGTGAACATATATATTTTTTTATATTCTGAAATAAATATTTTACAAATCAACGAGAAATTTTGAATAATCGGTCTTGGAAAAAAAAAAAAATTACAATTTTACTATCAACCCCTTTTCCCCCTTTTTTTTTTTTTTTTTTTTTTTGTCCTTGTGCGGTCACTTTGGTCCTTCACATAAAAAAGTGTTTATTCTTTGTTGTGAGCAAACAATACAAGATACTTTGGAGTTTTTGCCCTTGAAAATTATTTTGTATTCTATTATATAGTACATATTTGAATAGTTCGAGGTAATTTGATTTTTCCTTATTAGCAACACTAGATGTGTTTGTAAATAATTGTTTTGGAGTGTAGGCTTCAACTCCCCAAACTTTCTATTGGGAAACAATCTGGATAAATGCCACAAATAAGGTAAGTGTCAAAATATTACCTTTAGTAACCTACAACCATTATGTGATAATAATTTTTCCTTTAACTTTTTATTTTAGCATAAAATATTTTTTAGTTTTCATAAAGACAGGCTGGATTTCTCTGAAGTAGGCCCAGTTACTTATAAATGCTTTTTATACAACCAAGTCTCTTAAAAAAAATTTTAAATAACATTATTTTTAAATCTTACACTATAGCAAAATATTATAATATTTTTTGTTCAATTTTTAAGATTAACATGCCAAAAATGCTTTCTCTTGTCTTTGATATTTATAATTGGTTTATTGTGTTTAAATGTTTAAAGAATATATTTTTTATTGAATTTGCAGTGTTAATTCATTAGCAGATCTTATTGCAAGGGGATATCAATAGTCAAACATGTGAAATTAAAAAATTGCCTCTCTAAAAATCAAGCAGTTTGCTTCATTGTTTAACAGTAATTGTTTACAACTCAATTTGGACATTGAAAAATCATCTAAATATTTTTTAATAAACGAAATGTTAGTGAACCCTGGAAAAAGTAGCCTAAAATATCCCCAGTTGATGGAAGTTAATTTTTTTTTTTTTTTTTTTTGGTACTACTGTGTTATCCCATCAACCGATTTCGCCAAATTATACAAATCGCCAGAGTAATAGCCAAATTATACATATTGACATAATTTTTATTTTAAATAATAAAAAAAATAATTAGTAGAACATTAATAAAAATACAAATAAATACAGTTTATTTGTAAACTGTATTTAAATAACTGACCATTTTTTAAAACAAATTGTAATATAAATTAATTTTAAACTGACAATTTTTTCCTGATATCAGAAAGGAGAGGGGTCCGTGTTTCCCTGCCGTTGAAATACAGTCAAAGTTCTATAATTTGCATGCATTTCAGCCAAAGGTTGTGCGGATTATGGAATATTGTGGATTAAAGAGTATTATGGATTATATGACATTTTATTACTATTCCTAGACAGCATTTTAATGCTTTAGTCAGTATAATATGAAATCTAATAATTTAATGTACTACCTCAAAAAATGCCTTTTTAAAGTTATTTTATTAAAGATTTTATGTATATATATATGTAAGGAACCCGAGTCTTGGCCTTACGTTCGTGGGAGTTCCGTCACCATCCGATCCGAGGAGAGGGAATTCATGTAATGTAGTCGTGGAGAGATGCGGGACTTCGGGCGATACAGCTCATAGATCCGTCGCGTCAAGCGTTGTAGGTGCCGGGGAGAGACTTTAGAGATCGCGCCGAGTCAATCGTCCGAATGGCCGGGAAAGATTTTGGTGTTTTACCATCGATAAGCCGTTATTGTTGTTGAATCATGAGGTGTGATTGAGAGACAAATAACGACACAGTATTTTCACTTGGGGCCTGGTTTATTAATCCTTTTTGGCAGATCTTTGGGAGAAACCAGGTCCCTGGAACTTGACGCTTTCTTTTTAAAAGTTCGTTTATTTGGGCAGCATTTTATTAGGCAAGTGTTAGGTCAAAAAAGCCGCTTGTTTTAGGCGCTCCCGCTATTTAAAGGTCGTTAATTCACATTATTTCTACCAGGTCGCGATACTAACTAATGGGTGTTACTCTAAATTTAATTGGTTAAGAAATATCTGGGCACTATGACGTTGTTAGGCGCGGTTTTCCAGGGTTTCATTGCTGATCTTACAAATTAGGAATTGCGTTTACGTCAGCTTTTTTAATCTTAAAGAACATCCAAAAATCATCTCTGAGAGTAATAAATGTTAGGTTGGGAAAGAACATTAACAGGGGCAAACTAGCTTTAAGTATTAGAATTAAGGTTAAAAGAAGGGGCATTTAAATTTTAAATTTTAAAAAGGCTATAGGTTTTATCCTTTCATATCCCCCCCACTAAAACAAGAGCCACAGATCTTGCTTGCAAGGTCTGTGGGTCTCAGCTCCCCTAAATATTTTACCTGGGTTTCTTCCTTATTATTAAGTAGGTTGGTTGTTTTTTTTTTCAGTTTTACAACGTCAAGCCAGCTGGACCTAGTTTCTACATTATTTACAGGTTACATGAAAAAGGTTATCTGAAAACCTTATTCTTTACATAAAAAACACTATATTACAACAAAAGATTTGTCAATATTTTGGCATTGAATAACATGAACACTAATGCTAATACTACAGATAATGTAACTGATAATATTACGGATAAGGTTACTGATAATGCTATGGAAATGCTATGAATAATGGCACTGATAATGTGTGATGAATAATGGTACTGACACTGTGACGGATAATGCTGCAGCATTTAAGGGACATTCTCGAGAAGGACAACAAAAAAGAAACATTAACCAAAATCAAAATATAAACACTTAAAATAATAAAACACATATTGACTAAAAAACATAACTTTTAAAAAATAAACTTTTTTTTTTTTTCACTAAACAGTTTTCTAAATGTCTGTGATGTTTCCTTTGGTTGAAAGTTTTTATGAAGGAAAGTCCTTTGGAAACATTCTTTATGTAAAATTGAAACACTATATAATATAATAAAATATTCAAAAATAAAATACTAAAACACACACAAGTTATTGACATTAAACATGGGTACAAATAGCAAAATACTCAAAAAATATGATCTTCAATATTATCAGCAAAATACAATTGTATAATAAATGCACATTTTTTCTGAAAATACTGTATGCTGACACTGAAATATCACCAAAAGTAATTACAACACAACACAATTTTAACACTATATAATATAATCACTATATAATAAAACACATATAACATAATACTAATTATAATACTATAAAAACTTTTTTTTTTCTACTTAATTCTTAGGTTGCATCTTTTCTAACTATGTACAGTATCCAGTTTTAGGCTTAATTCGAGGCTAACTCCAAAATACAAAAATGTCAGACCTCTGAAAACTATAGCTACTAAGTAAAAATATAAATTTGCTATAATTTTCACCATGCCCAGTGTTAGTGGGAGATGGGTTTCAATACTTTGTGGTGAAAGGTCATCCCAAAAAAAAATGCCACTTGCACTATAGAAAAGGAAAGTGGGAAACTGACATTCACCTACAAAGGGCAAGCGAAGCAGTTTTGCCAGATTCTCCGTTCAACCTGGAAAGAGAATCTGGGAAAACAGTCCGGCTAAAGACGGGTGGTCAAGGAGCGGAGGACCCTTATTGACGTAACACATTTCATCATATACTAATAACATTAAAAAAAATTTAACAGTGCTTTTAAACTGTAACTTTCATCCTTTACCGCTGGGGGTTGAGGGTTAACATCCAGCTGGGTCCTCTTCCAAATACTAATGATAGAGGGACGATAGAATAGCAAAAATAAAAAATTGAAAGATGAAAGAGATAGATGGGGTTTTATTCATGGTTGAGTTTGAGATTTTGAGGAGAATGGTAGTATCTTAACTTGGATGAATGGACAATTTCAGAATTTCGCTTAAAATGTGGGCTGGGTTTATCAATTTCAAAAGTGACTTCAGAAAGTTGTTTCAGAATGGTGTATGGTCCAGAATATGGGGAAGTTAATTTACGGGTATTAGGATAATGAAATTCTTCATACATTACAAGGTCACCAACTTTAAACTTTACAGGAAGGAAACGAGCATCATAGCGGACTTTATTTTTCTTATGGTAAGCAATTGTTCTTTCTTTAGCCAATTTTCTAGCTTCATCAACTGGAGGATAATAACTATTATTTGGCAAAGGAGGATCATATGGCAATTTTCCTAACAATAAATAACTAGGGGTAAATTGAGTTACAGAATGAGGAGTATTGTTATATTCAACTAAGACTTCATCTAACAATTTAGTCCAGGGTACTTTCTTGGAAGAAGAATTAACTTTACACTTTAATCTGGTTACAATAGTCTGATTTAGGCGTTCAATTTTTCCATTCGTTTCGGGATGATGACTACTTGTCAATCTGTGTTTAACATTGTAAGTACGAAGAAATCTCTTAAATCTGGAAGCTGTAAATGCTCCATTTCTGTCAGTTAACAATTTTTCTGGTACTTGTAGTTGAAATAATTGTTTCAAAATGTTTGTATAAGTTTCAGTAGTTACACTTTTTGAAGGAAAACCCCACACATAGCGAGTTGCATGGTCAACCACCAAATGCAAATATTTTTTCGTAGAATTGTAGTAATTAAATCCGCCAACAGAGTCCAATGCCAAGCATTCAAAAGGTATATCTGTTGGAGGCATCAATTGTAACATGCCAAATCTTTTTTGTTTACACTTTTTGTTTATTTGACATGTATGACAATGTTTTACAAAATTTTCAATGTCCTGATTGATATTAGGCCAATAATACTGTGGAGAAATTAAATTTATCATTTTATAAATACCAGGGTGGCCAAATTGTGTGTGGGTTTTTTCTAAGAGGGGTAACCGTAAACACATGGGGACAACAATCTTATACAAACTTTTCTTTTTAATTACAACAACATCATTTACTTCAGTGTATTTTTTACCATCTGCTGTTACATTTTCCTTTTTCTGGCTGTCTCTTACTTCATTCAAGTCAAGGAGATGTATAACATGGTGTACATTTTCTGAAACAGGTTGTCTTGATAGCATATCAGCTTCAACATTAGTGGAGCCCTTTTGGTATTTGATTTCATAGTCAAACATACTAAGTTTGAGAGACCAGCGGAAAAGACGACCTCTTAAATTTTTAACATTTTTGAGCCAGGTAAGTGCCGCATGGTCCGTATGAATGACAAATTTTTGACCATGTAAATAATGATAAAATTTATCCAAGGCATCCACAATTGCCAAACATTCTAATTCCGTTATTGCATAATTTTTTTCATAATCTCGAAGATTTCTAGAGTGATATGCTATTGGGTGTAATTTTCCCTTTTCATCTACCTGTTTCACAACACACCCTACTCCAAGACTTGAGGCATCTACAAACAGTTCACAAGGCACTTTGGGATCAAACAATCTTAAGATAGGTTTTTCAATCAAAGCCTGTTTTAGTTTCTCAAAAGAATCTTGACAATTTTGGTCCCATACATAGGGGACATTTTTCTTTAACAATTGGTTGAGAGGATATCTAATTTCGGCATACTTAGGAATAAATTTATTATAGACATTAATAGATCCCAAAAAGCGTTGCAACTCTTTTACATTGGTTGGTGGTTTTAATTTCTTAATAACTTCTACATTTGGATTGTCAGGGGTAATACATCCATTAGAAACTTCATAACCAAGGGAATTAATTGTTGATTTAACAAAATTACACTTTGATAACTTTAATTTGAGATTTTCTTGGACACAAATATTAAATAATGTCTCTAAATGCATCAAATGTTCTTCCTCATTTTGAGAAAATACAATAACATCATCAAAATAACTACAGGCAAAATTAATTTTGTACTTATTAAAGATTCTTCGGAGTGTGCGGTTGAATATCCCAGGTGCGTTTTTTAATCCGAAAGGTAATCGCAACCATTCAAATAAACCGAAAGTGGTCGCAAATGCCAATTTTTCAGTGTCTCGAGGGTGGATAGGTATATGCCAATATCCACTGGCCAAATCGAGAGTGGAAAAGACCTTAGCTTGTGCTAATTTATCCAAAAGGGTATCAATTCGGGGTAGGGGTTCTGCGTCTGTCTTGGTAATAGCGTTTAATTTTCTGAAATCTACACATAAACGAGTTTTCTTCCCTTCTTCGCGCTTGTAAACTAAAGTGACAGGCGACGAATAAGGGGAACAACTCTCTTTAATGATTCCTGCCTGTAACAAATTTTGGACTTGGTTTCGGATTTCTTCCTCTTCTTTGGGTGATGTACGGTAAGCCCTAAGTGAAACGGGAAGGTCAGAGGTTAAATGGATTCTTTGGGTTCTATATTCACACAGCCTACATCGTACTTATCTTTTGCAAAAATACAGACATATTTGGCGAGAAGAGCAGGTAGTTGTTCTTTAGCCAACTGAACTTTGGGCCCATGGTCAGAAGTTTCAAACAACTCCGGTTCAAAATTTTCTTCAAATATCTCTGCATTTTGGATCTCTGCTTTTAGCGGGTGGATATATGGGTTTGACAAATGCAAAGTATGGTGGGATGATTTTTTTGAAATATTACGCATAAGTGATATTTTTTTGTTATTTTGATGGATTTGCATTTTAGAGCAATCAATATTTAATCTAAACAATTCACAATGTGGTAGCCCAATTAAAACATATGGTAAAGAGTTATGAATTATAAACAGTTCAATGGTTTGAGTTATTTGTCCTAATTGCAAACTGACAAGGCATTTTTCTTTCAAAGCTAGAACACCTTGAGTTTGTGCGACTGAAATACTCTTTTGAACTTTAGATATTTTTAGATTAAATTTATGGGCTAAATGGTATGGCATTACACTGATAGAACTACCTGTATCTATCAAACATGGTAATGAGTTTTCACTTTTTACATGAGTAGCTGTTTGACAATTGTTCATTTTTTGTTTGGATCCATTATGTGTTTTGATATACCCGGGTATTATTAATTGTCATTGGCTCTCTTCTGAATTTTGTGGAAACTCATTATTAGTCTGATCTAGATTATGGGTTGAAACACTTGGATTTGGTGCTAGGGCAGTAACATTCAGCGTTTGTTTACGAAAAGGGCAATCTCGCACCCAATGATAAGCATTCGAAATGCCCACATTTAGACAAACTCGGCACGGCGTTGGTGGCAACGTGGCCTGATAATGTAGGTTTGGGCGTTGTTGATCGGTCTGCATAGATCTTGTGGGAGTTGGTTGCATCGGTCTAAATGTATTTCTTTGTGGGTTTGGGTTAAAATGTCGAAATTGAGGTGATTGGTTTGGGACACGATAATTCCATGGTCTATAAGAATTTTGTCCATGGTCAATGTGGGATTTAAAAGGTTTCCATTGTCGATATTGAGGGGGATGCTGAGGGTTGGGCTCAGTCTTCCTGTCTGTTTTATCTTTCTGCTCTAACTGCAATTTACTTAATTTAAATACTAATTCTCTCCATTCATTGACATCAGCAGGCGCATTTGTCACTACCAACTGTTTCATCTCTACTGGCAGTCCATCAGTAAGACCATCCAAAATGAAACGCTGATCTAAACCTAAAGTGCGTCCTACTTTAGTTTTTTGGTGGTAATATTCATTTAAGTCACCTCCAAATTTAAATTTGATCTGGGAGAAATCTGTCAATGATAGTGTATCAGGAGTAGTGTAATGTTCGGTAAACAATAACACTAACTCTGACCAATGGAGGACATGAAGACAGTTGTTGATATATAAGGTAAGCGCGGTATCTTTTAGATACTTTTGGATGTTGCGGATTTTCCACAAATCATCCTTGTGTTCCTCTACACAAACTGACTCAAAGTATCTCAGCCAAGGAATCCATAACATCTTCGAGTCCGGAGAAAATGGCACAATTTCGGGATCTTTTCGACATGTGCCTTCACTATTACCTGAGGACTGAGAATTTGCTGCATTAATTTCCTTTTCCGGAGTCTCGGGAACCACATCATCATTTTTTGGGGGGTCGCCTACTTTCTCTGATTGTGGGGTAGTACTCATGATGTTTATAAATAAAATCTCACAAAATCATAATATATTCCAACATAGTAACACATACAAATAACATTAAATAATTCCAAATATAATAGTAAAATAATAGTAACCTGATATTTAAATCATTTTTTATAACTCAAATTATGAATCTTAATTTAAAAGATAATTTTTATTTATCTTTTTCAACTTGAAAGGAGCAGAACTAAACAAATGCAAAACGAACTTTACAGCAAAAATTTAAAATATATATTTTATCATGTTCATTCTTTGTTCACTCTTCTTTTTCTATGATTAAAATCTTAACTAAATACTAAAAATAACTTTTATAAAAACACAAAGTACAAACAAAAAAAAATCAACTTTACTTTTTTTTTTTTTTCAATAAAATGCCTGACTTTGCTCCTTCTAACTTTTCATATTAAATAAAACATCTTACCTGGAACAATAATCCGCGATTGATAGAAAACAAATGGAGCGGGAAAAAAAATAAATAAAAATAAACGCGCACATTCTGTCCTTTCTTTTTTCTCTTTAAATGTTCAAACTATCGGAGTTCGATCCGAGATATTTCTCCTTTCCCTTTGAAACAAAATCTTTGCACAGGTGGTCGGAGTCGGAGCGCACTTACAGGGGTTGCAGATCGAAAGTCACATCACACCAAACAACCGTAGTTATCGCGTCTTGGCGAAAGATCATGCCGTATTCCGGCTAGTCTTCGGACTGAGAGGACATCTGGTACCGCTTGTATCCGCCGATCACGTTCCTGGAAGCAGAGCGCTTTTTCATCGAGGTTTCGTTTCGCTTGTCAGGTTTTTATCCTCACCGACTCTTTGTAAGGAACCCGAGTCTTGGCCTTACGTTCGTGGGAGTTCCGTCACCATCCGATCCGAGGAGAGGGAATTCATGTAATGTAGTCGTGGAGAGATGCGGGACTTCGGGCGATACAGCTCATAGATCCGTCGCGTCAAGCGTTGTAGGTGCCGGGGAGAGACTTTGGAGATCGCGCCGAGTCAATCGTCCGAATGGCCGGGAAAGATTTTGGTGTTTTACTATCGATAAGCCGTTATTGTTGTTGAATCATGAGGTGTGATTGAGAGACAAATAACGACACAGTATTTTCACTTGGGGCCTGGTTTATTAATCCTTTTTGGCAGATCTTTGGGAGAAACCAGGTCCCTGGAACTTGACGCTTTCTTTTTAAAAGTTCGTTTATTTGGGCAGCATTTTATTAGGCAAGTGTTAGGTCAAAAAAGCCGCTTGTTTTAGGCGCTCCCGCTATTTAAAGGTCGTTAATTCACATTATTTCTACCAGGTCGCGATACTAACTAATGGGTGTTACTCTAAATTTAATTGGTTAAGAAATATCTGGGCACTATGACGTTGTTAGGCGCGGTTTTCCAGGGTTTCATTGCTGATCTTACAAATTAGGAATTGCGTTTACGTCAGCTTTTTTAATCTTAAAGAACATCCAAAAATCATCTCTGAGAGTAATAAATGTTAGGTTGGGAAAGAACATTAACAGGGGCAAACTAGCTTTAAGTATTAGAATTAAGGTTAAAAGAAGGGGCATTTAAATTTTAAATTTTAAAAAGGCTATAGGTTTTATCCTTTCATATATACAATGTACATTTAAATAAAAATAATTACATATGTTCCAATATGCTGTAATCTGTTTTTTACTGTTAATAAAAATTTAAGAGTTATAGTAACAAAATATGTATGTTTTATTATGATTTTTTCATTGTTTTATTTTTTTTTAAAGAAACATTTTTGGATCATGAATTTGTAAATTTCTTAACTGTTTCTTTCATTGTTTACATTCATAAAGTAATGCAAATTATAGAAAATTGCTGATTATGGGTGCACAGATTATCGATCTTTGACTGTAACTTATTTTCATGATTGCACATTAAAATAATAAACTGAAGAAAAAAAATTAAACATACGTAAAATTTTCCAAAATTACAAAAATTTATTTAAAATTTACAAATATAGAAAATTTCTGAATGTTTTTCTTTTCTGGATTTCAGAATTCCAAGTAATAGATCCTTTGCTGTAATGGAAATGTTATAGTACCTATGTTCATGAAGAAGTTGTCCCAGTTGATTGGTAGAGCAATATTTGAACAATTTTTTGAAAAGCTTTTAAAATTCAGTTAGTGAGACATGATGTCCCCTCCCCCCCAAAAAATGGCCTTTTGGTTGTCAGGATAACATAATAGTTTTATCAGAAACTAAAAATTGAATTTTTTGCTGTTGGTAGATAAGTATAGATCATGGTTGATGAAAAAATTAACAGAGATTTTGAATTTTTAACAGAGTTGTATGCATAACCAAGCAATTATTTGGTACAATTTACACTAACTACAGAATTGTAAAATTATCTATAAAACAAAAATAATAAAAAATTCTTTATTCACTGACTAGTCAATCCTCATTTGAAGAAATATGCAAATTTTCAATAAATTTCATGCATTAGTTTTGATGAAACATATTCACCAGCTTTAAAAAAAAATGTTTTTAGTAAAAAGCAACTGACCTGTATTTCTTCCAATTGGTATATCTTGAGAGAATTTCCAAATGCTCTCAAATAGACTTTCCTTTATTATTGAAATTAAAACTTTAGAAAAATATTCTATATGAAAAAAAAAACTGGATTTTTTTTTTTCCATTATTTAACCCATGTAACCTTTTCAAGAAGATAAATTATGTTTTTGCTTTTTTGTTAATAAATTAAGTTATTAATTCGTTTACCTTCTGATATGGATCACATTTGCTAACTAATTTTTCATAAAAGAGGGGGGGGGGAATGGATTATATCAAAGAATGATATTATTACACTACATTAGTACCGTAAAATGGGGTGAATCGGAACACTTTTCAAATTTAACGTTAAAAAAAGCAACAACTGATTTTTTAATTTTTAAATTTTTCTACTAGAAACTTCGGTCTTGTTTTGTTCTTTACTTTTTAAGCAAAAATGAAACATTTTTACTGTTTATATATATATTATTTATTTTTTTAATGGTGTTCCGATTCACTCCATAGATAGGGGTGAATCGGAACAGATGTTATAATCTTTATTTATTCCAATTCAAACTTTAGTAGAGTTAATAAAAACAGGTAATAATGATAAGGGAGGAATAGGAGCACGTAGTTACTGTGAAACCAAGCCTTTATTTTATATACAAGTAAAGATATGCCTTTTTTAAAAATTAGAAAACAACTTTGAAATCAAGAAAAATTAAAATTTATTTTAAGAAATTATATTCGAATTGCAGAAGTGGAATTTAATACAAATTCAGCCCTGTACTGTGTTATCCTTTACTAGTAGTCATTGGGTAAGTGAATCTATTGAGTAGCCCCAATCACTGCATGTATTAATACGATCTACTAATACGCCCTCATCCCCAGCCCTTACTGCTGTTTGCATCCCTCTCTTTTTTAGTTGTTTTTTCATTTTGAGATGTTCGTGTAATGTTGTGGATGTCAAATAATAATTCTGTGCAGTTTTTCTAACTAATTTGCTACTTTTAAATTCTTTTATAGTGTGTTCCATGTCTATTGCATTAGGCGTTGACTTTTTTGTTTAACCAAGTAATTTCTTGACACCTTTAATACTTTGGTTGTATTTATATATAGTTACAATACATATTTATACATATTTTTCATATATTACATGAAACTATTACTGTATAGAAAAATAAACCATGAGAAAAAACGTGTTCCAATTCACCCCGTAAATTTTAAAACTGATGTTACAAGTTATTTTTCATTTTTTCATTATGTAGTTTAGAAATGAGTAGAATTTAATACAGCATATCGTTTACAGGTCTATCATTAATTAAAAATCCCCTCTCTTAGGTTTAGAATACGAAAAATACTGTAGTTACTTACAAAGTTTTGTAGACTTTGAAAAAATGAGGTTTTTCAAGATCCTCTTGAAGTTTTTTTATATACCCCAGTAGTGGTGCCAATATGTCAAAACTGAATTTCCCAACTCTTAATGTTATTACCTTCTTATAAAAAAATTGGCAACTAAAAATATCATCACATATGTTTTTAATGAATTTATTTGTATGACCGGGAAGTTTCGTTCCTTTTCACCCCATTTTACGGCATTGAAAGACATTCTCTTGAAATCTGATAAGAGGCTTTATCGGATTAGCATTATCAATCTTATTATAGCATTATCAATTTTTTTTTTAAATAATTTTTTACCTCCTCCGTCTCTTACAATGCTGTATGTTATCATGTCTTAACCTCTCCTTCCCCATTTCCCTGCTGGTAATGAAATCATTATGAATATCTAAAAATTCTTTTGATGTTTGGGATGTATTTCTTTTGTTTGGAGTGATAGTCCATAAAATTGATTACATTTATTTTTCATACTAGGGAGCTCTTCCCTCTATGATTCTTTACTTTGTAACTTTAAAATCATGATTTTCACAGAAAGTTTCAAATTTACATATACAAAATTAAATTTGCATATTGTTTCATCATTTTCAACAATCAATGGATTCTTTAGTTTTCTTTCAATTTCTCTATGTACTTTAGTACAGCAAGGTATTAAAAAATTTAATACAAATCTTTATCTAAATCTTTCTATTAAAAAGAAAGATTTTGATTTAAGATGTGGTGAATTTTATTGGTATCAACTTTAGTTTAGGCTAATACAAAAATCGCCAGAATATGTAAAATGCCAATTAATTTTTCAAATAAATTTCTAAATCATCTCATTAAGCTTTAAAACAGTGAGATTATTAAATACTTTAGAAATTTTGGTACTTTGGCGACTAGTCAGCTCAATTTTTTTTTAAATCTCGCCAATCTTATAACAATAGTTTAACATTACAATGAAAGTCATAGCTCTTTATGAATGAAGGAATGAATAAACTAAAATATTGTGACAAAAATAATTAAAATTAGTTATAAAAAGTTCGATAATTTTTATTATAATATCTTAAAAAAACAGTAAAGTTTTAAGACAGATTAAGTTTTTCAAAATTTAGTTAAAAGTTAAATTATCTGTTGTGCTTTTTTATTTAAATAGCTGTTTTTTTTTCTAACCTTGGATTTCTCTACTTTTGTCGAAGAATCAGACAATAGTTGCAATTTACTCCATATTACTTAAAAATAAATAAATAATTATAATGTTCAACTATCATTTTTTTATTACTATTTTGATGCCCACCAATATAAAGATTTTTTCCTGGAATATTTGCGAACATTATTTGTTGTGTGTAAATTCAATATTATAATGTTTAAAAATGTCTTTAAAAAAATAAAAAATATATATAACTATATCATAATTTAATGACAGAAATATGTATTTAAATGTTAAAATCTTATTTAAAATGTTTTTAGCGATACTCTAATGGAAAAATATCCAGGTTTTAAACATTACTTTTATATTTAATTAGCATCTGGTTCCATGCACCAATTGCAGTGTTCTTCTGTGGCAATTGGATTATGTTTAGTATGCGTTAATACTTCATTTTAAATTGAAAGTTCTTTTGAAAAAGAAATGTTACAAAATATAAAATGTGCAACAATTAATCAAAAACTGTTACGATCATCAGAAAACATTAGATTATTAGCACTGTATTTCTCGTGAAAAAATGACAGTTGTTGAATTCCGTGATTTTCGGAATGACTCTCACAAGCGAAGGACCGACATTGATAATCAAAGATTTTGATTTTTTCAATAGATGTTGTAGGTCAGAAACCCCTGAACCTCAGATTCAATAGATTTTATGCAACACTCCTTAGTTATTGAAAAACAGGGGGAGGTTCTAATATAAAGTCACAACTTAAATACTTTCTTTGTTAAAGATTGGTATGAATGATTCATTGCTCATTTGGTAAAGCAACTGGTCACTAACCAATGGCCGGGAATCGATACCAGGTGGTGCTACATTTGCTGTATATTTTTTGTTTTATAAATATACTTATAGTTCTAATTTAATAAACTCTAATAAAAATCTTAAAATGGTATATTAATTACAATGTTATCATATTTAAACATTAACATGGCATTTTCGTTTTTAAAATCATTATTTCTTTTCACTTAAACAAATTTTTGTTATTTTTTTATATTCTATCTATCGATGAGTAATAAAAATCCCACACTCATTACAAAATGTGTTGTGGTGCAATCTATTTATGATGAAATAAAACATATTCAAGTAAAATAAAAATATAAATAATTAGAAAATAAATCTGAAAGCAAAATAATTCAAAGAGCAAGCATATTATAAATCTTTAATATGCAAAAATAGATTGTAACTTAATTCTTATGTTAAATTTTAATATAATTATGTTTGCTACTTTAAAAAAACACAGTATAATATTATCATTGTATTGACTTCCCTTGTTAAAGCAATACATAAATGATGTTTCTTTAAAATGATGAATTGATACATGTGTTGATCAATATCAGTGCATCGATTAAGAGTGTGTGAAGTACATTTTAAAAATTAACAATTTCGGATCCATTTATGATGTTTGATATAGCTATTTGGTTAAAATAGAAATGATATACAATATTATGATTTTTAATTGACAATGAGATTATTTAATTATAATTATAAGTTTATATGTAAACAAAAAATAAAGAAACAAACACGGCACAACTTGGCATCAATCCTGAAACCACATCAGGTCTTTTCAAAGGAAGTATTTAAATTATGTCATAATATTAGACCTGTTTCACAAGAATTAGGGATTGTTGTATAAAATCCATTGAACCTGAGGTTAACGGGTCCCTTCGCTACACTATATATTAAAATAATCAAAATTTGTGATTATCAATGTTGTCCCTATCAGGGCTGGGTTTTTGCCGGCATAAAATACTTTCTGCTGTGCCAGTGGCAGAAAGTGGTTATAACTGGTTTTAACTGGTAGAAACTGGCATAAACTAATTTCATGGCATAATCTGAGACTTTTTTAGTAGTATTAAATTGCTTATAAACATTTTATTCAGAATAAATTGCAAATAAAATATTGTGAAAAGTTTAAATTAAAATATAAATAAATTTGTATTAAAATTTGATAGTTTTAAATCTTTAACAAAAAATCAACCATATTTGCAAAATATTGAAAATCAGGAAAATTACATTAAGGACACAGCATTTGTTAAAACTGTAAATAAATATCATGATTTATAAAGAAATACTTGTTACAAATGCTAAAATTTATTGCTGTTGCTTTAGATAAAAGTAAAAAATATAACTGTTCTATTGCAGCTGCTCATGAAATTTGCTTAACTTTATTTAATGATTGGAAATATCATGAAAACATGCAAATGCGAAATTCAAATCTCATTTATTGCAGTGTTAGCTTTTATTATTACTTCATACTAAGTATTTGGGATCAAAATTGATATTTAAGCATAAAGAAAGAGTGAGAACATACTCCTTTTTCAGAAACATATTTCACCAAGCAAGTCTTAGAAAGTGTCTTGACTTCTATGGGTGATCGCCTTTAGAAACAAATAACGGTAAATATGAGAACATCATTAATAATGACATTACCAGCAAGTCATGTTGGTCTTGAAAGACTATTTACAAACTTTTTTTCCATTCAGAACAAATTAAAAAGCAGTCTAGTTTAAGAAATAAATATTAGCAAAATTAATCCTATAATATGGAATGCTCTTAATATATTATTAATTTTTCCACCTACAAATAATTTATTTCAATATTTTAAAATAACAGTATAAAATATTTCATATTTTTTTTTCATTTATTTTTGTGCTACAATTATTTACTTATATGTTTTTACAAGAACCATTTCTCTTTGTATGTAGTACCGTAAAATACCGTTAATCCGCCCCCCCCCCCCAAACGAAACGAAAAATCGTACAATAGTTAGAGGGGGGCGCTTACACGGGATTTTTTTCGCGTTCCTTCAACAAAATTTACAGGAATGAATCATCATGAAATGAATGAATCATAAATTTTGATACTTGAATTTTTTTTTTTTTTAACGTAAATTCTGTTGAAAAAACGTAGAAAAAAGGAGAAATTAGTAAAAAAAAGCCAAAATAAGCATGAAATCAACGAGGCATGAAAGAGGGGGCATTTGATCGGGAAGGGCGGATTAACGGGATTTTACGGTAATACATGAGTTCAATTTTGTTCAACAAATACAAAGAGAAATGACAAATATGAAAAATTATCTTTGTCATATTAATTTTTAAGTTATAATGTTAAAAGATTATAGAATTTTTCGTAAATTTCTTTTTATTTTTATTTAAATAGAAATTTAACCGTAAACAGAAATATCAATAGTTAAACTTATAGAGTATCAGATTACCGTTATGAAAATTTCTGTTTTTCAAGTGACAGAAAATTATTATATTAAAAAAGTATATTTATACGATTTTTTTTAAATTTTTTATCTAGTTTGAATAACATTCATTAGCTTTATTTTATTTTTTTAACTAAATTCTTTACATAATAAATACATCTGTGAATTATGAATAATTGCATTAATTAGTATTATTTCTTAGTTTCTGCCAGTTTTTGCCACTTACTGACAGAAACTAGTTTCTGCCATGCTGGTTTTAACCACCCTGGTAGAAACTTGCCAGCCCTGGGCCCTATCCTTGTTAGAGAAAGGTGGTAGCAAAAATGACTGACATCAGCATGTGGAGGATGTCATATGCTAAACAAAAGTTTGGAAAAGATTGTACAGAAGAAATAATCTACAAATTGGAGGAAGGAGCATAAAGACTGGAATAATGATGCAAAGACCAGAAACTGAGATGAAAGAAGGAATGTGCAGAGAAAAAAATTGATAGAAAGCTCAATCCTATTACAGTTTATTATAATAAGGTGTTAGATGAAATAGCACTGAAAAATTGGTGACAGAACACAATTGAATATTAATTTTTTTATATAAATTATTCGCAAAATATAAAAGGACATAGGAAACGTTTGGAGCTGGGAAAATCTGTTTATTTGTAACTTTGTCTCCTTACAGACATATGTTTACACTAGATGTTGGATTTTTCCAGCCCGAAACACATCCTGTTTCTTTTTATATTTATGTGGTAATTTTTACACAGCTTTATTATTTTATTATAATGATATATAATTAATGTTGTTTCTATTTCTCTGGACAGCATAGTACTTAATTGTTTTGTATTTTTAAATAAATTTAATATAAATAAAACATAAATACTCTCAATCTTATTCATTGTTAAACAAATAAATTTCTATTAATCTAATTTAAACAAGTCTGTGTTTAAAATATTTTTTTTTTATCCCACAGCTACTTTTATTTTTTTTCCATCTGTTAGATGAATGTTAGAAATTAAGTCAAACTGGGTTTTTACAGATCAGGGGAATGTCGGGAAATTTTTGATGTACTACTTTCCATGATGATCTTTGTTATTATCTTAAAATAAGAAAGTTTCAATTTATTATATTCATCCATTGGAAAATTTTACATAAAAGTAATGCAAACTATATTGTAATAGCACA
This sequence comes from Maratus speculifer, assembly GCA_964019185.1. Taxonomy (NCBI): domain Eukaryota; kingdom Metazoa; phylum Arthropoda; class Arachnida; order Araneae; family Salticidae; genus Maratus; species Maratus speculifer. The sequence continues at coordinate 3,065,995 of CAXHSM010000423.1, read as the reverse complement.
ATATGAAAAGTAATTAAAAATTCGAAATTCATACAGTAAATATTTTTTATTACAGTAGACTCCCTCAAATCAGCAACTCTAATATCCGCACATAATTAACAGATGTAAACAATGAAACATTCAGTTTTAATATAGGGTCAAAATTTGATTTTTTTTATATCAATTCCATGTATATTTTAATTTGTAATTTTCATTAATATTATTGAATTCATGGGTTTTCATGAAGAAAGAATAAATTTATTTTGGAATAAATTAAGATGTTGCTGATATCAGTGGTAATCACAATCCTTTTACCAAACAAATTTATATATTAACCAAACATTTTGGATTGTTAAGTCTGGGTAAACATGAAATAAAACTTCCTTATTTTACGGTTTTGATGTGAATTAGTAATGCATGTTCATTAACCGAATTTCATATGAAAAATGCATCTTATCTTTATAATAACTATTTAATAATACACTATTGATTATTAAATTCCCCTTTGTTTTTAATATTTTAATCATGTTAAATGTTATCTAAATTCTTATTATTTTAGTTTCTTACTTATTTTAATGTTTTGTTATATTGTAAGCCTTCGTGATAGTTTCAATTTCATTGAAATTACTGTTTAAAATGTAAAGAAAGCAATGACCAGAAATCCGCCAAACCTGGTCCCTAGATGAGGGAGTTTACTATATTTATAAAACTGTTCTATTGTGGAAATTTTAAAAAAGTATGAAAGGTAAGTTTTTATCAGGGGATTTTTTTTATTAGAATTGTTTACGAACTGTGTGAAAATTATATTATGAAAGTGAATAAATGTTTTAAATTTTCTTTTATGTAGCTTGTTTTGTAGAAAGAAAATTGAATTTCAAAAAATTTTATGAATACGAGATGAACGAAATTAGAGTAATATGAACCTTTAAATTGAAAAAAATGCGTGTGACACTCAGGGACTGCCGCGATAAAGCTATTGCATAGTATTTTTTATCAACTTATGCAATTATATATATATATTTTTTATTTGTGCATTTTTTTTTGTCTTTGATATTAATTCAAGTTTTTTCTTTTTCTTTGATGATAATTCAAGTTACACTTTTTGAGCATGATGACCGATAAGAAAACAAATTTTTTTCTTTTATTGAATAAATGAGAAGTCTGCCGAACTGAAACGACGTTTGCCGGAGTGTTAGGTTTTTTTTTCTCATTACGGAATTTCTAGATTCGATCACCGCACTCAAAGCCCGCGATAAAAGCTATGGAACAGCTTAAAAAAATACGAAAATCTTTTTAATTAAATCCATTTTAATACAAATATTTTAAGTTCCGGAATTTTCAGAATCATCTGTTTCCTAGTGCGATGTTTTCAGTCCAAGCTACGATGTCTAAACTCAAAGCGTTTCAATTAAGATTCTTTTTTGAAATTTAAATTTCAAAAATGAACGAATGACATTGAAGAAATTAATTTAAATAAAACAATAGACTTTTTACAAAATTTTAGGATTTGTCGTGTTACACAAAGTAGTCATCTATAAATACACAAAATCTGAAGTCTCTGACTTACACAGTTTTTGCGTACAAAATCTGTGACAGACACAGACAGAGACGAATAGAGCTTCATCGGATGAACGAAATTCTAAAACAGAACTCTGCTAACCGAATTAATGTGGACTGGAGCAATCCAAATAAGAAAAAAGGGAAATTTTTATATTTTATTAAAAAATGTTTTATTTGAATTTTTATTATATTTTTTTAATTTAAATGATTCGTATATGTAATCTAATCGGCATATGGAGACATTTATTTTCGTTTTTTTATTAAATTTGCTCGTTGTTTTGGTAATTACTATTTGAAGTATATAAATTTGTTTTATTAACCATTGCATAACATTTGCCTGTTTTATTTTCCTCTCAATTTACTGCTACGTCAGGCCAAGGCCTTATTATGATTCAAGAGGTGACTTCCTTAATCACACAAGTCCAGCAAAATAGATATTGGGGAAAATTGCATATGCCTTGGAAATTTTAACTTGGAAGTCAGATTTTTTTCTTAGTTACGCTTTGTTGAATTACGATAAAATTTAAATTAATTACATTAATTGATTACAATAACAATTTAAAAAAACAAGTATAGTAAACTCTCTATAAAGAGATTCTGTGTAAAATAAAAATATCTTTAACTCGGAAATATTTTTAAATCCCTGCAAATCTATAGACATAAAGTAAAATTTGTGTACGTCAGAATATTGTCTACTACTGAAAATTTCCTTAGTCCTGATGGATTCCGCTTTAGAGAGGGTTTACTGTATTAAAAATATTTTGTTTGTCATGAAGTAATAAAAATACTGGACTTCCATGCAGACATAAATAAGTGGCACAGTCGTTGGTAATTGAGCATTAATGCTTGAAGATGGTATTTTGAAGAACATTAGTGGTCTGTAAAATTACCTTCAAATAAACGATTTTATGAAATTTTTTCTCATTATATATTAGACAAACCCTGTATATGATAGTTTAATGTGTAAATTTTTGTAGTGTTTAATCAAATGATTCTTGTCAAATCTGATAGATAATTGAATGCACTTTATAAAAGAATATGTTTTATTATATTTCTTTCTGTTTTTAGATTCAAAGATATGTAATAATATTTTATTGATTTCAATAAAGGATTTCCTTAGATGAAAATGGCGACAATCTCCATCCAGATGCTTGAAATGAGTTCTGTTTTCGCCTGAAACAAAACTTTTTCGCAAAAGAAAATGTCATCACTAACAGACAAAATTGTTCCTATTAGAGAACAATTTGCTGCTCAGAATTGTACTAAAGATAAACACACTTCCATTGTTGCAATAGAAAAATCATTTACTTGTGAAATATGTTTCAAAACATTTTCTAAGAATGGTGATCTTAGAAAACATCTTTTCGTTCACTCTGGAAAGAAACCGTTTATTTGTGAAATATGTTCCAAAGCATTTTCTTTTAATCATCAGCTAAGAAAACATCTCTTTACTCATACAGGTGAAAAACCGTTTGCTTGTGAAACATGTTCCAAAGCATTTTCTCAAAAACATCATCTGAGAAGGCATCTCCTTACGCATACAGGAGATAAACCCTTTGTTTGTGAAATATGTTGGAAAAGATTTTCAAACAATTATAATCTAAGAAGCCATCTATTGACTCATACTGGAGAGAAATCTTTTGCTTGTGAAACATGTTCCAAAGCCTTTTCTCAGAACAGTGATCTTAGAAGACACCTCTTGACTCACACTGCAGAAAAATCTTTTGTTTGTGAAATATGTTTCAAGGGATTTTCTAATGAGAATATTCTAAAAAACCACCTCTTGACTCATACAGGAGATAAACCTTTTGCTTGTGAAATATGTACCAAAGGATTCTCACAGAAAAGTAATCTAAGAACCCATCTGTTGACGCATACAGGTGAAAAACCTTTCGTTTGTGAAATATGTTTCAAAGGATTTAATAATAGGGGTACACTAAAAAGGCATATTTTGACTCATACTGGAGAGAAACCTTTTGTTTGTGAAAAGTGTACCAAATCATTTTGTGATAAGAAGACTAAAAAAGCATGCTTTAATCCATACAGAAGTGAAATCGTTCGTTTGTGAAATATGTTTCAGTAAATTTTCTGACAATAGTATTCTAAGAAGCCATGTCTTGGCGCATACAGAAGAAAAAACTTTTACTTGTTAAGTCTGCTTCAAAACATTTTCTAGGATTATTATTCAAAGATCACATCTGTTGATTCATACAGATTAAAAACCTTTTGTTTGTGAAACATGTTAGAAAGCATTTTCTGATAGGAGTAATCTAAAAAAGTCAGTTGACACACAATATGAAAAACCCTTTGTTTATGAAATATGTTCTAAAAGGTTTTCTCAGAATGTTAATGTAAGAGCCCATCGTTTGACTCTTTTTTGAGAAATAATCCTTTAATTTGTAAAATATGTTCTAAAGGCATACCTAGTAACCATTTTTTTAAAAAAAATTTGTGTTATACAAAATCGACTATTCCTTAAAATCTCTTATATTTTTATTTTCAAAATTAACTATCAAATAGGAAATGTCATTGCATTTATTGTTATCATTTTTTATGTTTCAGCACTTAGTAATAAATTAAAAAAACTTGCACTTTCTGTATGGCTTGGTATTATTTTGATAATAAGGAAATAACTGTTGACATATTGATTAGATTTCTATAAATCTTCATATAAAACTTTCTCGTAGTTGCTTTTAATTTGTTTTATTTTTATGGAAAATAGTTTTCTTCTAAAATAAAAAACTAATCCGACCTGAAAGGATAAATTGTTCCTTAATGATAGGAATTTCTTATGTTATAGGAAAGGCTTTATTGAAGTAATACTTTTGAAAAAATATGAAAAGTATGCTAAAAATATGTTTCTTTAAAAAATTTACTCATTTATTGAAGATTTGTTTCCGAAAAAATTCCCAGCGTTTTAAATGAAACATATCTCATTATCACGGGCGCGAAAAGACTTTTTTTTTTTTTACTCTCCACTAGCAAGTGAAATTTTAGGTATTTCTCAAAACCAGCTGTGCATTGATTTGGTTGACTGTTAAAATAAATCCTTGGTTGGTAAGATTTCCTAGAAATTTCCCACCCCTGCTCATTATCTTGTATTCTTTGCACCCAATATGAGATATGAATTTTTTATATACATCTAAATAATAGTTTCAATATTTATTTGTCATGTTTGTTTGATTCATAAATAACGGCTAATCACCCTTGCATTTTATTCCTCATAGTTTTTTTCTGCTTCTTCTTTGTATATTTTATTGAATTCAGAAATGTTTTCTGCACAGCAATATTGTCTCCTATAATCCTATATGATATTATGAGCAAATCTTTTGTGATTAGAAATTTTATCTAAAAGACATCTCTGATGATTTTGACTAAATTTTGTATTCTACCATTTTGAGGTACAAGAAGACTATTGGGCTAGGTCACATGGTTGACAAATTTCAATGAAGATGTCATTTTGGTATAACGTGTGGGTTATTGTATTTCAATGGGAATGAAAATACAAACAGGTATTAAGTTCAGCATTTGGCATCAAACGAAGTTCCAAAACTAGGAACATTTTGCCAGATTTGGCAGGACAATCGATTTTCACTGCGCCAATATGTGTGCATGGCATCAAATGAAACAAGGCCGCCATATATCATTGTTAACCTGCAGGGAATGTGTTGTACACAGGGCCAATTTTAACTGAGCTATGCACACTCTTTCTTGCTATTATGTTATAATACAACCAAATGTTTATGTGTGTATATGTATGGGAATTTTATCTAAAAAATGAGTCTAATGATTTTGACTTAATTTTGTATACTACCTTTTTGGAGTATCAGAAGACTCAAATGTTTGATAAAATTTGATGAGTAGATTATTTGCACCTCAATGCAGGTTAGTGGGAATGGAGGTAGAAACAGTTTTTAAGCTCTGAACAATTGAACAATTTTTTAATGCTACTTATTACAAAATTGTAATGAACAGCCATAAGTGTAATGTGTACGAAAGAGGGGGGTAGAGAATTACTCTTTGTTTTATTGTTTCACAAATTGAAAGTAGAGTTTTTAGATAGGATTTGTCGCTTGTTCATTCTTCATTCTCACTAAATGTAATTTTTTGCGTGCTTTTAATCATTTCTGTGCATAATACATTATACATTTTAAGCTATTTTTTTATTTTGTAATATTAAAATTTTATTATTGTAAATGGTATTATATATGAAAGTTAAATTTTCCTATCTTAAAATTTTAAAATGGCAACATTCTTCCTTTTATGTAACATGGGTCGTCAGGATAATCAAGTAGTATCGAAAAAAATGTTATCAATTTTGTTGAAGTGTTTTGTCCTCGTAAAGCAAGATCATGTTTTCCATTGATGGTTGTTCTGATATCCAAAGACTCTAGTTTCTGACTCGTATCCGAATTCATTTTGGCTTGAAAATGCAAGAAATGGGCACGTTCCCTTATTCACGCACTATGTCTCCAAATGGCGTTTTCCATTTGTATGTTAAGACATAAGATCTTTCTGAAAATACTGTAAAAAGTGGCTATTGTGAACTGGAATCCGCATGCATTAGCGTGCGAAAAAAGACTTGTCATCATATAAGATTGTTAATCTTATATGATAACTTATAACGCGATAAGTACTTTAATGATTAAAAAATTGGAAAACACTTGTAACGTTACATGCATGCTGAGTGTCATTTGTAACGTTTGGTTGGTCGTGGTGGAGGTTAAATGTAGACATACTCAGTAATTAGGATAAAACAACAAAGTTTATTAAAGTGATGAGGGCTGAAGGGAAGTGGAGCAAGTCCTAATTTTACACAACTGAGAATACTATGAAAATCTAAATCATACTCACAGGCTCCGGCCTAGCTCAATCCTGGCACCTTCTAACACTTCTCACTATCTCTTGGCTGAGCTGCTAGATAAAGCTTAATTAGACAGCCCGTGGCTATGTGTAATTCTGTATTTACAAATAATCAAAATGTAACTACTAAGAAGTTTCTTACCACGGCCAACTCTCAAGTCAAATATCGAAACTCCTTTACACTTCACTGGAGGCCCGCTGCTCCTTTCAATTGGCTAGCACTTCGCTAACTAACGCCAAATATCCTCACTCGCTGGCTACCGCCACAGATGCTCCCTCGCTGGCTACCGCCACAGATGCTCCCTCGCTGGCTAATGCCAGAGACACTCTCCATTCATTCAAACCCAAGCTTTTATATGCTGCAAACTGAGATACTTCACATTAACATATTACTAATAACCGCGAGCTAACTGCAGAATCCGAAAGAGCACACATACTCTAGAAAGTTAAAGTAAAAGAGAGGATAGATGTCGCTTTTACGCTTACACCTGTTAAAATTATTGACGTCACGATCTCAGAAACACTAGAGTGCCTTTATGCAAAGGTCACTCCCTCACACACTATTCAATCAATTCAAACAGTTTTACTATAAGTTTACTTTCATTTCCGGAATCTGATTTTCGAGTTAAAGTATTCACGCTAAGAAGATCTGCAAACAAAAACTAAAAAGAAAAAAAAGGGCTTTGGTAGAGAATGAATGCAACTATCCAGAATAAAAAAAATAAAAATATGGAAATACAAACGAGATGTTTTATTAATTTCTCCCATATAATTAACATTTCCAGAGAGTCTTTTAACATGAATAAAGTGATCCCTGAAGAAAACATAATTATGTGGCTTATTACGTCATTTCAACGAATTTGAAAGATTTTTCTAAATGATTTTGTGAAAATTCTGCGTTCCAATATATCTATAAATGTTTTGTGATTATTCTGTGATTTATTCATCTTGTGATTTCAAGTGTCTCTATTTTATTACTTCATTTAACTTTTCAAACACCACTTAATCTTACTTCCCATGAGCGAATATCGTTCTAATCTTCAAAATAATCATGTTTTAAAGTGCTATTATACATAAAAATTTCAAGCGACAAAAGTTGCCTGCGACTGGTCAGTTTCCCCGCAGTTCATTGGCTCTTCGAAAAAAGGCTTTTTTGATGCAAGATTTCCAAGTATTTGATTGGCTGTTACTGGCGATTCTTTTTTTTTCAGGCGTCACAGTTGCTTGCTTTCAAAGCAACTCTCCTGGAGCAATAGGATAATAATGAGGTGCCTGGAATTTGAAGCGACTGTGACTCCTCATGCAATAGCACTTTTACATTACCATGTGTTATGTTCAATTTTACGATTTGAGATAAAAATTCACGTGACATGTACAGGGTGATCAATAAATAAATTGCTCATTTTAGAGGGCTCTAAATTTGTGTGCTATTGGTCCAAATGAGTTCAAATTTGAACTACAGATTATTCAGTTGATGCTTTTGATATAAGAATATGCAAAAATTCAATTTTTACCGCTAGGGAGCGTAGTAATATACCTAAACAATTTAAATAGTTTTATAAGTAATAAATTTTATTAAAAAGTGAAACTGTTTAAAAAAAATGCAAAATCCACCGTAAGATTTTTCAGTACGGTGGGATACGGCATATCTAATACGCGAGAAATAACTGGCACACTTACAGAACCATTAGGAGACTATAAGAAATAAGTTGCTCACTTCAGAGGGCTATTGAATGCGTTCTATTGATCTAAATGTGATTAAATTTGAACTATAGATAGTTCAAAAGATGTCCTTAATATTTACTATATATTTTTAAAAAAATGAAGATTACGAAACTTCACCACTGGTATTTCATTATGTTTAAGTGTATCACAACGTCTGCTAGCGGCGAAATTTTGTATTTTTAATTTTTTTGATTTTTCTAATAAATATCAAGTGCATTATTTGAACTGTCTATAGTTTAAATTTGATCTCATTTAGACCAATAGAACGCATTCTAGAATCGTCTGAAGTAATCATTTTATCTCTTGCAGTCTGCACATGGATGTGTGAGTGCGCCAATTGTTTCCCGAGTACTGGATATACCGCATTTCACTGTACTGCAAATCTTACGGTGGATTTTGCAATTTTATTGGGCAGTTTCACTTTTTCAATAGTATTTATTATTTGCAAAGCTAATTAAACGGTTTATGGGTATTGCGGAACCTCCCAGCGGCGAAATTTGCATTTTTAATTTTTGTAATTAAAGAAGAAAAATTCAAGCGCATTACTTGGATGATACGTAATTCAAATTTGATTTCATTTGGACCAATAGAATGCATTCTAGAGCCCTTAGGGCAGATTACTTATTGATTAACCTGTAGATTTTAAAAATATTAGCTCCCTTGGTGAGAAATTGATTAACAAATGCAATTTAAGCTCAATACTCACGATTGAATATCGCTCAATTTTATAGACTACGTTTTTGTCAGACTTACATATTATAGCATTTACAACGTGATAGCCTTTTTAGGTGGGTTCATAATTATATAAATAGTAGCACCCAAAGTTATCGTCTGGTTTGTCTGTCCACATAGAACAGCACAAAAATGTCCCAACCGAATGATTTGAATTTTAATCTATAGAGATATATAGAATAGTTTCAAATCATAAAAATTTGATTTACATTTTTAAATGATTTTAATAAAAAATCAATTTTTTTCAATATAAAATATGACATTTTTATACCATAATATCTAAAATTATGTATACTTTAAGTATGGACTCAGTCTGAAGACGTGAGATCTAGCCTCTTGAATAATGTCAGCCAGTGGTGTGGTATGAATAATAAATTTTTCGTTTTAAATAGATTTTCATATAATTTGGTTTTAATATTTTAACCTACCGGCGGTCGAAACTCTTAGACTCCTGAGTTCGGTTGCAATGTACCTGACTTGAACTCGTCAGAACACTTGTCAGAAACTCGTCATTGGCAATTAATTGACTCCACTTTAACGCTCTTAAAGAGATCAGTGATATTCATTAAAATGAATGAACAGAGAATATTTCAAATTTATGTGAGAAAAAAAATCTTGTTTATTACACTAAAAAAAGTAATACATAAAAGACTGAAATTTCAAACCCAACATCAAATTGTCTTCAGTTTTCTTCATAAAAAGAAACTAAAACATTACAATTATGAACGAAACTGAACACACAGGTGGAATACAGTCAACCTTAGTCGGATTCGCTGTCAAAATATCGAACAGTGGAGGTGAGTTGATCCGTTGAATTACAGCTTTGGCAGATCATAATTGCATGGAACAGGCAGATCGTATGGTGATATTTATAGCATTTTTAATTCGACATCCTTTTGTGGCCTGTTTCTACTGTGTAAGTGATGCTTCACACCAAAATTTTTATCTATATAAAGTTATATTATATTAATGACTAATAAAATTATTCATTAGCAGTTTATATATGCATATATATTTATAATTAATATTTATAACTTTATTATGAAAATCATATATTATATTAGCATTTAGAGATATAAATATTTTGGAAATATACGCTTTTTAAGTGAAATTTTAAGCTCAACACGTAGTTTTTTCTGCATCAGTCGGTCTAAAAACGCAATATGATTGGAATTTCGTTTATAAAAATTATCTGCAACAGTTTCCTCTAGAAGTGAATTTTGCTGCTTGATGCACGCAATCTGACCAGAAGCGTAGCAGCAGATTGCCTGCGTAACTCCTCAAAATGGCCGTCAAAATCAAGATGGCTGCCGTTAGTGCTTATGCATATTCACTTATATTGAAAATAAATAAAATATTTAAGATCTAGAAGCATAAAATTATTTTTATAAGAAAAGATAAGTTCATAGTAAAGAAATATTTTAATAGTATCCACGGCATGACAATAAAAAATAAGCATCCTGCGATTCGAAAAGCAAATGTTGACTGCAATTTTTTCGATTACCTCAATTCTTACAAATGCGACAACTTGTAAGTATTTCTAATTATTAGTTTTACACTTTGCTTAACAGTTCAAAAGGAATATGGGGGAGTAATTCTCTCGATTATCGATGGGAGGATATCTTTTTAAGTGTACTTGCAGGCTGCTTGGCATTCAAGATATAGCCAACTTCTAGATTCCTTTCCAACTATCGATTCATCGACCAACCTTTTTAGGTATACACTTCTGCGAGTAGGTCGAGTTCATTCCCAAGATAAATAACTTGAGTAATGATGCCATCCACACTGAGTATTGTAATTAAAATGGCCAATGCTTGATTTTTCGGCTTACATTGTATGTGCCACATTTGATATGCAGTAACCACCCATTTTTGACTGTGTTATAGAAAATATATGTCTGGTATGTTGTTATGAAGAGAAATTATAAGAATGACGTTTATCTTTACGTGGGGGATGTAGAAAAATAAAACATTGCCATTATTGTACACGAAAATAAATTCAAACTTATATATTTTCGCAAAATATCCACTATTTCTATAATTGTTATTCATGAAATGAGTGAAATAAACAACTGGGATGATAAATAAGATAAAATAAGAGATTTCAAAAAACGACGAGTTCGGTCGCAATTAGCCTTAGAGGCCACAATGGTTAGGTCCTTAAAGATAAGAAATTGAGTGGATGAAGAATCCCTTTGCTCCATGAGCCGATTCTTCAAGCATTCATCTGCGAGATTTCATCGCCAAAAGGGTGCCATTTTTTGGCGATATTTCCTTTCTTGGCAGTTTTCTGCTTCCATTCTCATTGTAAAAGAAACGTACACTGTAAAAACTTTTGCTCCAGTTTGAATCAAATTTTGGTGCTCAAAAGCTGCCACTGAAAGATGATGAAATATCGTACCAAATATTGGATTTTCCTATTTCAACCTCGTTCCAACTATTGGAATTAAGCTTCAAGAGGAGCTCCAAATATTGGTTCAAAATTTCACCATCTTACAGTGACAGCTTTTGAGCACCAAAATTTGGTTCAAACTGGGACAAGATTTTTAACAATGTAACGCAAATGCAGTAGTGTAGCTATGTTTTTTGGCACCCGGGGCCAGCAAGAAATTTTGCGCCCCCACCCTAATATAGATGTATAACAATTTCTCTTAATTTGGCGCCCCTAGGCCTCGGCGCCCGGGGTGGACGCCCCCTTGCCCCCCTTAGCTACGCCACTGCGCAGATGAAATAGATCTTCATGGCTGGTGAAACCGGTTTGGCGCGCATTCTCCCCACGATTAGGTGATGGTGAGGAGGAGGATGAATACTTTAAAAAAAGTTGCTATTTCTGGCTCCAGTTATATGAGAAGTCTATGGTTAGACCCCTACTCCGTGCGAATGGCGATTAAACTGGCTAGGTGTGTTACAAACACCACTGGAAAAACGCGAGTCTCTAGATGGGTAAAGCACTGCTCACTTTAAAAATTATGTAGTTTTAAAAATTCACTGTAATTGGAATTTTGTCTTTTTTAATATTTTGTTCAAATTTTGTAACCGGGAAAAAAGGGAAGTTAAATTTTAATATTGCAAGTCTGATTCTTATAATAAACTGTGTTACCATTCAAGTATTATTAATGGTTATTACTACAATGCAATTGATTTATACATAAAATAGTTCATTGGTGATTCTGAAATTTTTTAATATAATTTACAAATTATAAAACAATTAAATTAACACTGTAAATACTGTGTAATTTTAACTATTAGATTTTAATAAAATATTTTTTCCTTTAAAATGAGGGTGGGCGTGCATGTAACATGAAGGCATGGCACAGATTCAAAAATAGTACGAGTCTTTTAAAATTCTCAATGTTGTAAAAATATTTAATTTTCAATTTTAAGCATAACTTATGATGAACATATTCAAGTCTCACATTTATTATTACACAATTTGTAAAATTTAATAAACAAATTAAGTAAACAATAGCAAATTTTTAATTGTTACAGCGAGTACTTACTTGGACAGATTGTGATTTTGACACATTTTACATTTCTAGCAAGAGTTGAAATAGAGTTTGAATAAGACTTGCTATCTCTAGCTGCATTGGAAAAATACTTGCAAGATTTGCTGATTAAGTTGGAAACTATTTATTTGCAAAGGGAAAAATGAACAGATAAACAAAAAGTTAATAACTTGCAGAATTGTTTTTTATATGATATTTATAATTATGTATGATAACAGTTTGTAAATAAAAAAATACTTAATTCATTTTGTCAGTAATATATTTTATATATTCTACATTGTAATTTTATTTACATTTACAAGAATATACTAATAAGTTTTGTAGTAGCAATTCCATGTTTGGAATATGTCAATGAAGTATTATTTATGAAGTACATTTACAAATCTTTAAAATCATTGTAAATTAAATTAAAAATTTGTTATTCATGACAAAAAAGAAGAAAGAAAAAAAATTGATAAAATTTGAGTTTAAAAATAGAATTGAAATATTTATAATTGATGCTTATTACAAAACGAAACTCGTTTAATTTATATTTATTTCAAATGCCTGATTCATGATTTACATCATTTAATAATTTATATCTCTAAAAAATAATTATGCAGCTTTGCCAAACTAGTGGGGAAGCTCCATAATATGCACTCAAAAGCGAAAAACATTATGACTACGTCCCACATTTTACATTGACAGGTTGACATGGAAGACAGATAATCCGTTAGGAATGCTATATAATAATAATCCCCTGCTGGGGAGTCTCGAGAATCATTTTTGCGTTTATGTCTGATTATGAAAGAAAATACTGCTGATCTAAGCTACATTGATAGAGGACAAAATTCAGTCGTAAGACGACCCAAAACGAGTAACTTCGAAACTGAACGTGTCATGAGTTGTTCCGGACATATAATTATTAGTATTTGTACAAAGTGAATGAATGACGATGAAAACATCAGCAGAAGCTGTCGAGTTGAGCGCACAAACGTTATCAAACTAAGGACTTTGACCCCCCCCCCTCCCATACACACTTTGTAAAGCAACATTGGCACCAAAGATTGGCTCCATTTACACCCCAAGACAATACATGTTCAAGTAAAATTCTTTCGGAGCATACAGTTCAGCGAATACTGTTGAATGGAAAATACAGGACTGTCTTCCCATTCATGTACCCTTGTTAACCAAGCATCATCGGCAAATAAGGAAAGGGGAGCTGACGTCACTGTGGGCAAAATTACCGTGGATCCACAGTAGTTTCCTGCCCGTCTCTAAGACTCCTACTTTATACAAGAAGTCAAGGCGAGCTGATTGGTCTACGATTGGTCTGATTCGTCTGTGACTAAAAGTTCTGTTGTATGATTGGTCAATGTTGCCATGATGATTCCTGTAATGAACGCTAAAGCAAAAATGTAATTGGTAGATTGGTTGAAGAAAGCGTTTGTTTGTAAACATGCCCTTTCCTTATACTCCTACACAAGCCCCGGAAACATTATGACTGGAATATGGAACATAGGGAGAGTGTTGATATGTCGGATGAAACACGATTTATGATTCAACACATTGATAGCAATGTTTAGGTACGCCGCTTTCGATGAGAACTGTTACTCCCTCTTTTATAACTGGTCATATACAGGCCAGTTGTGACAATATTAAGCCTTGTGAAATGTTTTCATGGGTCTCCCTGGGACCTGTAATAGTTGTAGTATAGACCATGAACGTCACTAACTATCTTAACATCACTGCGGATCATTTGCACCATTACATGTTATCTGTCTTTCGGAATGAAAATGGAGTGTTCCTGCAAGACAACGCTCTATATAACATGACTCGTATTGTGCTTGATTCGTTCTAGAAACATAATACTGAAATCCAGTTAACATCCTGGTCATCTAACTCGAACGATTTTAATCCGACAAACTACATTTCGGGGATCACTCAATGGCAGCCCAGAGCACAATAACAACCATTTGGAATATCCCATGGTATGACCACTGTTTGAACAACTAATAGAATTTACCGGCGGTAATCTAAACAGAACTTGTGGCTATCCATTCCAAGGCGATTTGTAGTTGTTTTGCGGGTCAAAGTGGGGCCAACATGTTTTTAGGTTGGTGGTTGTAATGCTTTGGCTCACGAGTGTACATATTTATGAATATATTGTGAGCTAATTGAGAAACTAGACTCTTTGCAAAGAGTCTAAGTTGTTTGTAAAGAGCCGGACTAATTTGAGAATTATCCTTTTTTTTCAGTTAGCTTGACATTTTCCCAACATTTTGCAAAGATCCTAAAAAGTCTTAGACTAATTGAAAACTACCCACTGGGTTTCTCAATCAGCCTGGTATTATTTAGATTTATTGCTATCAATCTTGACAAAATTAGGATAATTTAAAAATGATCATTTATTTTTCACGGTTCGGGAGGATTATTTTAGGCTTATGGAAGCATAACCCGACATGAACCTGGAAAACTTTTAACAGACCGTACGCCGATCCGGGCAATACAAAATAATTTCCGAGTACATGCAAACCACCCGAACCTAAAGGTTGGACTTTAAAACACCTGAAATCTATCCCAAACCAAATACGATAACCGTAAAAAATATTGCAAAGAATCATAACTTGATCCGACCAAGACAAAGTAACTTCCGTGATTTTGTAACCAAACATGTACTTTAAAATTTCATTTGAAAAAAAAAAGAAAAGAAAAAGAAGAAAAAGAAAAAAATACATACTACCCTACAATATACACTAAAATAATCAAAATCTGGGGTTACTAAAGTTGGACCTCTCCTTGTAAGTTATGATGTTTGGAATTTAATGAATTTTCAGTGTTTTAGTCCACAAAAATAGAACAAAAATGATCTTCGTGTATTTAAAAAAAATTATAAATTGAATTGAAACGATAAATTATTACATTAGATTTGAAATGTATAAATATTTTTATGGCCACAATAAGTTTGTGAACCAAATTTCAGTTTTTTTACAAATCATGTTGTGAAAACTGTGTTTGTTTTTTATACAGAGTATCTCTTCTCATCGATTATGAAAAGCTAATTTCTAAACCATTAACTTTAGCAAAATAATTCCAGATGCAAAATTTTTTCAAATTTTGTTATGCATCATTTCAAAATCTGTTTACATTAAAATAGCTACTTTTCATAGTTAAGAAATAACATTTTCTTATAATGTTACAGTGCTATAAATTTTGTTTAGAAGTTTCTCCACGTTCTAAAAAATTAAGCAGCGAAAACATATTATTCTATGGCTATACTTATTGAGTTATGATACTTAGAATTATGAATTTTCAAAGTTTTAGGCACTGTTAATAAAAAATCTCTTTTTAATGCCTGAAAAGCTGACATTCAAAGCATCATAGCTAAGTAAGTTTTTTATCTAGAAAATATGTTAAAATATTATGTTTTTAAATAGAAACTGATTTTAGTGGCGTAGATTCATTTCAATAAAAAAAAATATCGTCTATACGTTCGTTTCAAAATTATTTCGGACCTTTTGCTTAAACACCTCCGAATTAAAGAAGTCGTTGAAAGTATACGCAGAAACGGACTTTACCCACGAATGGTAACAGTCACGCCTGTGCGAGGAGATACCCCCCCCCCGAAAAACACTGTTTATTACACAAAGGGAAAATGATATTAAAATGTTCTTCATGCCTATTGTACTTTTTCTTATGTTAACCCCCCGGCTGGCGTTACATGGTTAAAGTCCGTTAGCTATCAATTACAAAAATAACAAATTATTAGATCCTATTACTTGCACAAAGATGGAATTATGCAGCATATAAATCAAAAGTATCTCTATCTATCACCTCTAATAACCAAGCATTGTGACAGAATTAATAGAACTGATATTAACCATACGATAAGTATAATAATTACTATAACCAAATTTAAAGATAAAAAAATCAGCATTAAAAAACAGACTTTTTATCAATGCAAAAAAGTATTATTATTATTTGAAATATAAAAATACATAAATAATGATAATTAGATTAATTAAAAATATTATAATAATAAAAATATATTCACCACTGCAGTGTTAATTTATTTTTTCCCTCTTCTCACAAAAAAAAAATTTTCAAACATTTAAAACTATTTTAAAATATATGCTCTATTTATTGCTTTCTAGACGAAATAAATAAATAACAAGGCGTTTTAGTTTTTAAACTCTATTTGTAACAAATATCCTCTGTCCTATTTGTTGATCTCAATCATCTTAATTAAAAAATTCCCTTTCTTCAGAATTGATAATTCACCCTTATTCTCCCCAAAATACAAAAGAAGTTATAATTTTGAAAACATCTAATTTAAAAATTTGATACTGTTTATTGTTCTCCAGTAAAAGTAAATGGACAATCTGCCATTTAAATTATCTTTTTAGCATTAAAATCCATGAGTCCCCTTCATTCCTAAGTTAAAAATCTCTAAAACTTTATTTTAAAACAATCGGCTGCTCTCTGGTAAGGATAAGCAATAAACAGCATGTAAATTATTCTCCTTTCTCCCTAGTTTTCACTTCCCATTCTGTCCTTTCACATAGAAATTTGTTTAAGATTTTTAATCCTAATTTTCTATTGAAAAAAATCTGGTTTATTCCTTATTTAAGGTGACTTATCTAAAATTCTCATCAAGATTAAAATTTTCGCTACACATTTCTTCAATCTGTAAGTATGTGTGTGAAAAACAACAGTTTCCCCCCTTTTTGTTATTTTACAATTCTTATACTTGAATCACATGTACAGGGTAACTACAAGTGAATCATTCACTTTCAAAACTTGATATATTCAAAAGTACTTATAAATATTTTTGATTTATAAAAATAACTGCAGAATATCCATGTTTTATGC
This sequence comes from Maratus speculifer, assembly GCA_964019185.1. NCBI lineage: Eukaryota > Metazoa > Arthropoda > Arachnida > Araneae > Salticidae > Maratus > Maratus speculifer. The sequence goes on along the minus strand of CAXHSM010000423.1, from coordinate 3,048,780 downwards.
TCACTCTCTGAATGGTTTATGTGTGCCCTCTTGATCACACGACGCACGTACTGGCGGTAGTACAATGCAATCCCCCACATTTTGTAATGTGATACAAAGCAGTTTTTTTGTACTGCTTTCTAAAGGAATGTTGCCTTTGTATGACAGACGAACATTTCGCATGTTGTAAGACGCAGAAATTCTTTCATCGCTTTTCTTCCATTTTGGGAGAGACTGAACTGAACTCGTTACGAATAATGAACTAGCGCAGCCATATTACCTGGTTTACAAGCATGAACTAGTACTGCCACGCTACCTAGTGTACAATCTTGAACAAGTGCTTTTATTTCACCTGATGTACTAACTTGGATATTTTGTATTTATTTTCATATATCATTATTATTTGTTAGCACGGTGAGTTTCATATATCAATAATATTTGTAATACTTTTGAATAAATCAAGTTTTGAAAGTAAATGATTCTTTTATAGTAACCGTGTTTATTTTAGATTTTAAAATAATGTACCCACCCCCTTTTACAAAATATATTATCAAGGGTGAGAATAACCAAATAACATAAGATTAAAATTATTTGTCCCCTCCCTCCTCATGTCTAGAAATTCACCCATTTTTCTGGGGATGGAGAATAATAATTTGATGGGAGGGTCATATTATTTATTTATTGTTGCTACAAACACAGTTCAAAATTTGAAACTTTTGCTGCATTCCACGGCTTTTATAGAAAACGATTACTTCACTGTATTACGGAGCATTCTCACTGGTCAAAATAGAGATATTCTACAAAAGCGGTGGAGTGACGATGCAGCAAATGTTTCAAATTTGTAACAGTGAAGAAACAATACAGTATAAAAATCTTTTGAGAATAATTTATAAATTTGTATGTGAGAGAAACAGATTTTTTTTTGTATGGGGGGAATAGGTAATTTAAATGATCGTTTTATTATTGTAATAAGAAAGTTACAATAAAACAAAGAAAAAAAGTTTTAAAACCATGTTTACTGAGAGTAGGAAAAAAATGGAATTTTGGGAGAAGATTGGGAGAGGGGATAATTAAATATTGTTACGATAAATTCAGAAACAATGCAGAAAAAATGAAGATTTGTTTTTTAAATTTTATTAAAGTTGCTGGTAGAAGAAATGGATTTTCCTGATATGAGTGAAGGGAAAGGGGAGACAACAGACAAGCAGTGATTTTGGCAACAGGGGGTAATTTTAATGAAAATATTTAATTATTCTTACATATATACTTTACACTGTTACAAACATATGATTACTTATTTTACATTATTATTCATTTTTTAAATATGCCAGAAAATAAATTAATTTGAAAATAAAGTGTTATAAAGATTAAACAATGCGAGCTTTTTATAAGGCGGGATAAAGAAGTTGGAAGCAATTTCAAGGGGCAGTATTTAGATGATAGATTATTTATTGTTAAAATATTCTTTAAATGAATTATAAAAAAAGATGTTAAATTCTGTGGGCTAAGGAATGGGAGATTTTAGTGTGAGAATTCAGATGATTTCTTTTTAGGTGCGTTCGTAATTATATAAATAAATAGCATCTATAGTTGTCGTTCAGTCCGTCAGTCTGTCTGCATATAATAATGCAAAAATTACTCAACCGAATAGATTGAAATTTAAAATGTATAATAGTTGCATGTACGGTTGAATCATTTCAAATTTTATGAAAATCGGATGCATAGTTCAATTAGACGGACAATCAAAAGCATTCCGTTACATTACGGTCAATGGAAAAAAAAGTTTCAAGGAAATTTTAAAGATGTTATACTTTTTCGAACATAACAGAATACGTATGTATCTAAGAAGTATATACTAAAAAAAAACATTTTGCACAATCTGTTGTGCTAAGAAAATTTGTTATTAATTTACATTGCCACACAAAAGTATTCTATTACACAATGGTATAGGGAGGAAATACTGTTTGAAGCACGCTTATTACTATTAAACTATTTCACATTTTATGAAAATCATATATGGTACTGAGGTTTACTGCAAGTTAACTTTTGTATAATGGAAAGCAGGTAGTATTTATAAGGACACACAAAAGATTTCGGTCGATACTATATTTGATGTACTGTATACTATTACACCAAAACCTGAATATTTTTAAAACTTTGTTATCGTACGAACGCACCTCATTTGCTACATTTGATGGGCAAGTTCCAACTTGTTTTATGCAGGAATCGGGTCAAAAGCCGAAAATTCTCCTCCCTGTATTCACTATCTTTACTTCTACATTAAAGATAAGAAAGGGATTTTTTAATAATTTTTCTAAATCTCAATTATAAGCTTCTCTTCAATTTTTTTCTTTTGAAAAAAAAGAAAGGCTTACAATTGACAAATTAAGAAATGTAAGCGGATAATAAATATTTTGCACCCCCTATTCTACAGAAAGCATGTTTCAGGAAATCTCAGAAATTCATACTCATTTCATTCAATATTTTCTTCAAATAATGCAAAATAAAACCACAAACGATTATCCACATAGACCATACTATGACACAAAATTATTCTGAGCGTTCCTATGAACGAATTATAAAAGCGACAATCCATCAGGATAACTCTGGTCCAAGAGAGAAAAAAAGATTAAATCTGCTACATCACTTGAGTTAAAGGCAAAGTTTTGATCTCAAAATATAGATAGATGCACTAGTTTGAGTTTTGCAACTCAGTGGAAATAATTCGTCAAGGTTCCACCATGGCAGAATGGATCAAAGTTTTGTAAAAGTGGGGCAAAGTTACCCTGATTGACAGTGCATAATTCATTTTTAATGACGAATGTAGCATAATAAACCTAGGTATCTTACATCAATTGCACGGTAATCTCTATAATTCGAAAGAGTTAAATAATAGTCAGTTAAGTCATAGATAATTAGATAATCGAATTCATAATTTTTTTTTAATTTGATAGAAAGTTTTGGAGAGTGAATTGGCTGAATTAAGCAAATGTTTCAATGTTTTTAAGTTCTGCACTTATTGACTTTAAAATCACACCAGACTAGTTTCAATTTACGAAAAAAAATATCAGAATAAGCGATCTTGAAACTAAGGAACTTAAAAGATTACAACAGATATCAGTAATGACAAGACAATTAAATTAGGATATTTTCTTTTAATATAATACTGATGAGAAAAGCATAATTTCAAAGCACTATTACCAACATTTACTTATATTTCAAATATCATCAGACTGTTGTTACCTTTTAAAATAAGAATCAGTGTATCTAACATACTTTTTTATATTATTGGTAAGTAAGGGGGCCATACACTTTTCAAAACTAATTTTTTCAGCTTAACCATTTATAAGAAAATCAATTTTACCATCAAAGAAAGTACAAAGAATTGTAGGAAATCAAGTTTAACAAAAGTTTTTTTTAATTTAAATATTATCAATCATTATAAAATTTTACAGGCTTATAAGTGAATAATAATACAGATTTGTAATATTTTTCATATAATATAAAGAATGATAAAAATAAAATTGAGTTTGCCAAAGCTGATGGCTCTTGATCTGTTGATCGACAAGCTTATAAATGCAAACGTTTGTCGGTCACTCTTTTTTTTCACCCACTGTAATAAATAGGAAGAAAAAAAATTTCTTTCTGAAAAATGCTACGTTTAGTTAGCTGCAATTAACAAATTTTAGGAGAAAATTTTAACATTTACACAGCTTTATTGGAATATTTTTTCTATATCCCACATAAATTTTTTCTCGTCTTTATGAATTAACAGCTGCTTCCCTGAACCAATTTTTTGACACATATCTCTTTCACAAAAGATATCTCTCCAGTATGAATTAAAAAACGTTTGCTTAAAGTCTATATCTGAGAAAATTTGTTGTTGCATAACTCACAGTCAAAATGCTTCTCACCATTATGAAATAACAGATGCTTTCCTTATTCATATTTTTCAGAGAATTTTTTGCATCATATCGCACATACCAGAGGTTTCTCAAGAGTGTGAATTAAGAAATGCCTGGTTAAACGACTCTTTTTAGAAAAATTTTTGCTCCATACCTCACATACAAAGGGTTATTCATCAGTATGAGTTAACAGATGCTTCGATAAATCATCCTTTCGAGCGAATTTATTGTTGCATATTTCACATACAAAAGGTTTTTCACCAGTATGAATTAACAGATGTCTGCTTAACTTACTCTTTTCAGAGAATTTCTTGTTGCATACTTCACATACAAAAGGTTTCTCACCAGTATGAATTAAAAGATGCTTCCTTAAATCACTCTTTCGAGCGAATTTCTTGCTGCATATCTCACATACAAAACGTTTCTCTCCAGTATGAATTAACAGATGATCGCTTAAAGGGCTCTTTCGAGAGAATTTCTTGTTGCATATATCACACTCAAACGGTTTTTCACCAGTATGAGTTAACAGATGGCTGATTAAAGCACTCTTTTGAGAGAATTTCTTGTTGCATACCTCACATGTAAAAGCTTTATCACCAGTATGAATTAAGTGATGGCGACATAAATGGGCCTTTCGAGCGAATTTCTTGTTGCATATATCACAGACAAACGGTTTCTTACCAGTATGAATTAACAAATGTCTGTTTAAATTGCCCTTATGAAAGAATTCTTTGTTGCATACCTCACATAAAAAAGACTGTTTTGGGAGAAATTCCTGCATAATTCACAAATAAAAGATTTTCCTTGCTGTGAATTAGAAACTTTTTTTTCAAAAACAGTTTGTTGAATTTGTTTCACACATTGAAAATATTTTGAATAATGTGATGTGTTAGATTAACAGTTTTATGCATCTGCAATAAAATAAAATTAATTAGTATCAGTTTTTATATTTCATTAAAAAACAAACAAAAATACATAAACTTACCACGAAAATTTAAGATCAATGTAGAAAATAAATTGTAATAAAATTTCTACTATAGTATTTAAAATCAAAATAGACTCCCAATTATCTGAAGTTAACGGAATCAAAGGTGTTTCAGATGCCTTTCGTAACAATATAAAGATTAAATTACAAATAAAATAAATAGCAACAATTTAAAATTAAATAATTTATTACAAATAAAATATAAAAGTAAATTTAGAGAGAAAAATTATATAACTAAATATCATATAAAGAAACAGTGATATTAATTTACAAAATAACAAAGAATAGAGAGAAATTAAATTATTTTTATGGTGATGGAATTTCAGTATGGGAATCTGTTTAGGAAGAAATTTCCCGGATTTCAGAATTTTTTTTATCTAATGATAATGTTTATTGCTGAAACATTCTATATCATTTAATATAATTTACACTGCAATTAAATAATATAACCAGTGACATAGCCAAGTGGACGTCGTGGGCTCTCCCACCCCAAATGAATATCTGGGTTTCTGAATCATGATACAACTTCACTCAAAACTACTAAAACGGAATCAAAAAGAAAACATGAAAAATTCCATTTCATACAGGTGTTAAATGGTATAATCTTAAATGGCATAATTCAAAGTTATATATTTTGCCAAGGCTATGAGCTTTTCTGTTTTATTTAAATTTTCGATATAAACATGTTCTGTTTTAACTGTATTCTCTAAAACTATTATAATGTATTCACTCTGCAGTGCATAGCATTCTTTTATTTCGAGTCTTGTTGATATTTAGGGAAAGAGCAGAGGGATACTGGAAGGTTTTGATGTTCTTTAGCATTTTTACAAAATAATGGCAGTTTTTGCCACTGAACTTTTCAACCGGGGACATTTTTAAATAAATTAATGAATTTTGAAGAGCAGAATTTTTATGTATTTATTAAGTAATGTAATTTTGCTTTTATTCATTAATGCAGTCACAGAAATTTGGAAAATTTTCTAATTTTTGTACAAATTCAAAATAATACGAAAAACCTCGGAAATGGTTTTTACATTGATTACATTACAGCTTCAAATTCAGGGAGTACATTCCTCAAAACATCGAAATGTCTCCCCAGAACATTTAAGATTTTATGCTTATTAATCGTCTAGAAGTGCTACCTCTCTCCAGAATTTCAAGTGCTCTTTCTAGAATTAACCCCCCCCCCCCCCCCCACAGAAAAATGTCTCAACCATCTCAATTAAACAAAATTACGACTTGTGAATGCCCAGTTTAATATTGCTTACAGAAACTTCATGGATGGAAGGAGAATTGTGTATGAAGAGGGTAGTGATGAGGTTCTGTTTTTAACAATGAGAAATCCGAAGCTCAAAATGGACATAATTTACATTCTAAACTCCGAGAACTTACTAATGAACTTGGAGAATGCTCTAAAACTGTTTTGAACCATCTAAAAAAATTACTTTTGAAGAAAAATAACAGAAACCAAAATTATTTTTTACACAATCCAATATTTCTAAAAAAAATGTTAATCAATCACAAATAAAATTGTTTAAAGAAATTAATATCCTTGAAATTCACAGACAGATATCGAAAGAAACTATTGAAACCAAATATGGTACCAAAAACGGTGAAACATGAAACATCTTTGGTATATCATGATGCAATTCCATTACTAGCTACATGTATTACTAGCTACAATTATGGAGATAAATCAAACTTCATTTTATGCTTGCTATTTTTTTTAATTAAAAAAATTAAATAAAGATTACCTAAATTCTTAAAGTTACACAAAATACTTCTATTACCCGTGCACACACAGTCAATCTTGTCAAGATGTGATTGCAAGGAGATGGGGAAAGAATACCATTTTAGACTTCCATTAAAAGAAGTGCAATCAATGATATTTTAAAGATACTCTGTCTAAATGAAATCTTTTGTTCGTTTCGTCGGTATTCTGAAACTCTTCCATTTGACGCTGGATTATGTAGTAAAAAGGATTCCGTTTTTAAAGATTTTACTGTGTTTATTAGTATCTGTTAAAACCTTTTACGATGGAGCCTTTAATAAGTGAAAAAAACTCACTTTCAGGTAGGTTCTCAGCTATATTAATTGTATGGCAATGCATATCAGGACCATGCAATGCATCTGTTTAAGGCAGGTTTTTGTTAAAGATAATTGTCATTTTGACAGGTTTTACTATTATAAAGAGGAGACTGGTACACAGTAGACCACTTTTCCAGTTCATTTTTTTTCTCTTTTGTAGAAAGTCCATTCTGCCTTAAAATATTCTTCAGCGTTTCTTAAGGATTTTTACATGCCTCAGAATTTTTTCAGAACATAGTTTCAAATACCTTTAAAAAATATATATAGTTGTATACCTTCATAAAGTGGACCAGTGTGCCGCAGAAGTGGGTTACATTGGTCCGCCTATCGAGGTTAATGGTCCTCTATTTAGCATTATTTGAATATAAGTTTATTTTTTATTAATTTAAACTATCTTTTTTCTCCTATATCTCCGAAATAACATAATAATGCACATTTTTAAAGTAAAATTTCGAAACAAAATATTTAAAAAAAAAAAAAAAAAAAATGGAAAAATTATCAAACAGGGTACATTATATTTTTTAAATAACAACAGATTGATTCAGGAACAATTGAAAATAAGGTGAAATTATTAAATAAAATAAAGCCATTTTCACGAAAATTTGTAAATGAAACTCCAAAATACTTATGAGGCTGAAATTTTCCTGCAATAATTTTGGATCTCGGGATGATTTTACGATAACACCGATTAAAACAACAGATTAGTAATCATACAGTTTTGATTCCAAATTTGTTTCATGTTACATCAAAAATGATTAATGAAATTTTAGTACCTGCTAGAAATTGTGTTAGTAATAACTGTTAGAGTCGATACAATACTTGTATTGTTTTAAAAATATTAAATATAAAAGAAAATATTACTTACTATGGTACATTGAAATTTTTCTTTGTTTACTTTAATTTCCAGTTAAATAATTACTTTAAAACAGTATTTATTTATAGAGAATAAGCAACAATTAATTTTTTTTTTTAACATTCTGCATTGCAGTAACAAGAGTAGATTATGATCCACTGTGTCCCATGTTTAAGTTGTATACATTTTCATAAAATTACTATTTAAAGCTTTTTTTAACATATTAATTTTAATATTAAATAAAATCATGTATCTTACCTTTATAATAAAAAAAAACCTGTTTTTACTTATTTATCTATAACATTTAATATAATAATAAAGAAAATTATGATGATAATTTTTTTTATTTTTAGAAGCTCAAAACAATCAATAAGGATAAAATGAATCATTCTGGGCCAACAATGTGTTTTAAAGGCTATAATTAATCCATTCATCACTGTAATGAATTATCTAAAAGAAAAGCTTTAAAATTTAAAAGTAAATAATTATAAGGGGTGATCATCTGTGTACTTAAGTCCACAGTAGCCCACTCTCCCCTACATTTAACGTTTAAAAAGTATACTTATGTAAATGAGGCAAAGCTTACAAAAAATGAATCTGTCTATTATGAAATGCTACCATAAATGGAAATATTCCATAGTTCTGTTTAAAAAAATGCCATACAATTACACACATTAACACAAAAACATCTTTAAAACGAAAATTTTCACAATCCTTTGTGATTTCATCTTCACAGGTTTTACTATAAACATATAAATAACACGAAAGAAAATTCTGGATTCTTTTCAAATAAAAATCCTGGCTACGCTACTGAAAATACAATATTTTAATCATTTATTTGCTTTGTTATAGCATGTTTAAAGCTTCTTATAGTCGATTATAAGTATTAAAATGTGCATTTTTCTGAGGGATACAACTATAAATTGTTTAATCTGTATTTTTTTTTTTATAATAACAGGGGGAGAGATTAAAATGAAATAAAAAGAAAATGGCATTACAGAAGGATCTTATTCTTCCTTCATAAACTGTCTTCCTTTTTAAAATTTATAAGGGAGTTATTTTACATGGAACACAAACTAAAAAACTGGATATTAAATTTTTGAAACCTATTATATATATTTTAACATATGACTTACTTAAATGTCTTAATTACAGTCAAGGATCGATTATTCAACATTTTTCTATAATTTGCGTTACTTTACGAATGTAAACAATGAAATAAACAGCTAAGAAAATTTACAAATTTGTGCTCTAAAAATGATTTTATAAAACAAATAATTAAAAATTAAAAAAAAAATCATAATAAAACATCTATTTTTTAATGTAACTCTTTTATTTTATACAGAGTAAAAAACAAACTATATTACAGAACATATGTAATTATTTTTATTTAAATACAACTATACATAATTTTTTCAATAAAATAACTTTAAAAGGGCATTTTTTGAGTTAACATTTTCAATTATTAGGTTTCATATTTATATTTTCATATATACTCATTATAAAATTAAAATGCAGGCTAGAATAATAAAAGTACATATAATACTTTATAATCTACAATATTCCACAATCAGAACAACCTTTTGCCCCAACTTATGCGGATTATGGAACTTTTACTGTATTTATTCTTATACTTTTATATGAGACTAAACTATTATAACTATTAGAGCAGTGTAACTAGGGAGGAATTCCATGTCTTGTTCTGCTTTTTTTGTGATAAATGTTTTGATGTGGTTGTTGTGTTCTTCAGCATTGAGGCTTTTTTTTTATTACTTGATGCTACAAGTGGATAAATAATAACTTTGTATGCATATTTTTATTATTATTTTCAAATTTATCATTTTCTGGCTTTTTTTTAAAAGATATTTTTTGTAGATGAAACCATTTGTAATATAATATTATGTTTTAATTTTGTATATAAACTAAATACATAAAATAATAAATATATATGCTACACATAAATATACAAAATATTTATTTATATATGTGTAATATGCAGTTATATACTAAGTTATAGCAACAAATGGGGAATGAGAGTTATAAACAGCAAACCAGTCAAATGAAGTCCTGTGTTGTTATCTGTACTTAAAAAACAAAAACAGAACCATTAAAAGATCATTCTTTTGTCTGTCTGTCATAGACATTTTACTCATTAACAAATGATTGACGGAAGTTCAAACAAAAATGAAGTAATAAAAGGTACTACAGTCAAAAATCTAAAATCTGCACAAGTTGGGGCCAAAAGTTATGTGGATTATAGAGTATAATGGATTATATATAATTTTATTATTCCTAAACAGCATTTTAATTCTATAATCAGTATAATATGTAAAGATAAACATGAAATCTAATAATTAATTTAATAGGTTATTAATTTAATAAGCAAAATTAATAAGCAGAATTAATTTAATAGGCAAAAAATGCCTTTTTAAAATTATTTTATAAAAAAAAATTTATACATATAGATGTGCATTTAAATAAGGATAATTACATACTTTCAATAATACAGTTTGTTTTTTACTGTTCATAAAATAAGAGATATATTTTTTAAAAGAAATAGATGTTTTCTTTTCAATTTTTTTATTATTTGTTTTAAAAAATCATTTTTGGATCATGAATTTGTACATTTTCTTAATTGTTTATTTCTCTGTTTACATTCATAAAGTAACGTGAATTATAGAAAATTGCAGATTATGAGTGTACGGATTATTAATCTTTGACCGTATTTAGACAACAGAATCAGTTGGGTCATAAAATCAAGTTTGTTTTAGAGAAGCCCTAAAAAACAGACTAATATATTAATTTTAATGAAACTTTTGATGGATTTTATATAAAACTGAATTCCTATAAATCAAGCATGAAGCATAACCATTCAATTTCGTTAGATTGTTTTATCACAGTGATACATTTAAAAGAAGATATTTTGTTATACAGTAGACTCTCTTAAATCTGCACTCCTAAAATCCACAACTCTCTAAAATATGCACATAATTTGCAGATGTAAACAATGAAACATTCAGTTCAGATGTAGGTGTACAATTTGACTTTTTTAGTTTTGTATCAATTCCATACATTTCTTTAATTTGTAATTTTTGTTAAGGTTATTGAATTCATGTTTTTTCGTGAAGAAATAATAATTTATTTCTGAAACTAAATCAAGATATTGCTGATATCATTGGTAATCACAATCTTACCAAATATATTTATGTATTAATCAAGCTTTTTTGGTTATTAAGTATGGCTAAACCTGAAATAAAGGTTCGTTATTTTATCATCCTGATGTGAATTAGAAATGTACCTTTATGAGGCTAGTTTCATTGAATAATTTAGGAAAAACATATTTCATCTTTATAATGAATAATTAATCATACATTATTGATTATTAACTTGACCTTTGTTTTTAATATTTTAATCATTTTCAAAATTATCTAAATTTTTATTATTTTAGTTTATTACTTATTTTAATATTTTAGTATATTGTGAGCATTCCTTATACTTTTGATTTAATTAATAATTACATGCAAATTACTTTTTTTTAATTTATAAACAAAACAATGACCAGAAATCTGCAAAACCTCTGGTCCCAAGCTGTGCGGATTTGAGGGAGTCTACTATACCCACTTTACACCATGATGGTTAAAATGGAGATAAATCAATAAATATAAAAACTTTGTTAAATCACCATATAAAGTAAAATTATAATGCTTGAAACGATTAATAAGCGAAGAACCCATAACAAGAGAAAAGAAAAAAAAAATTATTTATTTAATTTTGTTTTATTTATTTATTTATTATTACCATTATTTCTGGCCTAGTTTTTTTTTTTTTTTTTTTCTTGTTATGGGTTCTTCGCTTATTAATCGTTTCAAGCATTATAATTTTACTTTATATGGTGATTTAACAAAGTTTTTATATTTATTGATTTATATTTATCGCCAGTATCTTCGGTGTTTCTCAATATTGTTTAACTATTTTGGGTTTCTACACCGACCGTTCCTGCTTTCCACGTGTTCATGGTAAGTCCTTTTTCTTTCTTCCTGCTTCTTGTGTGTATTTTTTTGCCTTTTTATTTATTTTTACTGTGTTTTCTTTTTATTTATAAATTTTTTTATTTATTTAATTTTGTTTTATTTATTTATTTATTATTACCATTATTTCTGGCCTAGTTTTTTTTTTTTTTTCTCTTGTTATGGGTTCTTCGCTTATTAATCGTTTCAAGCATTATAATTTTACTTTATATGGTGATTTAACAAAGTTTTTATATTTATTGATTTATATTTATCGCCAGTATCTTCGGTGTTTCTCAATATTGTTTAACTATTTTGGGTTTCTACACCGACCGTTCCTGCTTTCCACGTGTTCATGGTAAGTCTTTTTAATTTCTTCCTGCTTCTTGTGTGTGTTTTTTTGCCTTTTTATTTATTTTTACTGTGTTTTCTTTTTATTTATAAATTTTTTTATTTATTTAATTTTGTTTTATTTATTTATTTATTATTACCATTATTTCTGGCCTAGTTTTTTTTTTTTTCTTGTTATGGGTTCTTCGCTTATTAATCGTTTCAAGCATTATAATTTTACTTTATATGGTGATTTAACAAAGTTTTTATATTTATTGATTTATATTTATCGCCAGTATCTTCGGTGTTTCTCAATATTGTTTAACTATTTTGGGTTTCTACACCGACCGTTCCTGCTTTCCACGTGTTCATGGTAAGTCCTTTTTCTTTCTTCCTGCTTCTTGTGTGTATTTTTTTGCCTTTTTATTTATTTTTACTGTGTTTTCTTTTTATTTATAAATTTTTTTATTTATTTAATTTTGTTTTATTTATTTATTTATTATTACCATTATTTCTGGCCTAGTTTTTTTTTTTCTTTTTTTTTTCTTTTCTCTTGTTATGGGTTCTTCGCTTATTAATCGTTTCAAGCATTATAATTTTACTTTATATGGTGATTTAACAAAGTTTTTATATTTATTGATTTATATTTATCGCCAGTATCTTCGGTGTTTCTCAATATTGTTTAACTATTTTGGGTTTCTACACCGACCGTTCCTGCTTTCCACGTGTTCATGGTAAGTCTTTTTTCTTTCTTCCTGCTTCTTGTGTGTGTTTTTTTGCCTTTTTATTTATTTTTACTGTGTTTTCTTTTTATTTATAAATTTTTTTATTTATTTAATTTTGTTTTATTTATTTATTTATTATTACCATTATTTCTGGCCTAGTTTTTTTTTTTTTCTTGTTATGGGTTCTTCGCTTATTAATCGTTTCAAGCATTATAATTTTACTTTATATGGTGATTTAACAAAGTTTTTATATTTATTGATTTATATTTATCGCCAGTATCTTCGGTGTTTCTCAATAAAATGGAGATAGTTCTAAAATTAGTGTATATTTAAGTGCTGTTAAAGAAATAAGTAGTATATATGAAATAAATGTATTTAATTATATTTAAAAATGCAGTCATGGAAGTAAACATCCTGAACTAACTCCCAAACAAATTATCATAGAAGAAAAATATTTGTACCAAATCATTCTAAATAAAATCTTTTTAAAAAAATGCACATAAAATTTTCCAAGGGGTGGGATTTAAATGTTGAAACTACCCAAACTTCATTTTTTTCACTACCCAACTTTATAAAGATATTTCAAATATTTCATTCAATCTAGGATTAGGCCCCTAATTTCAAGTCATATAAATGATAAATATTCAAAATTCAGTGTTTCTAATGTTAAATTACTATATTATATTTTTATTAACATCTCCTGAAATTATGCTCGTAATGTGGTAATTTTTTATATAGTACTAAAACTAAAATACCAAAATATAAATATATTAAATTTGCATTTTTATAATTTTATGATATGAATTATGAAATTAATATTCGAAAAAATTATGAATTTCAACCTACAATTTTTTTGATGGATTTAGATTTATTAAGACCTGTTATTTTTATATCCAAAATTTAAAATTTTCATCCAAGTAGTTTTTAAATTTGCTTAAAAATGGGCAAAATGATGGTTTTAGAGGTCGTCTATGACAGAAGTGACTAAATATGTCGAAATTTCTTATGTTATTCTGTAATCGAGGAGTATTCAATGACAGCTTCAGCGGTGCTTAATGTGCCTTGATCAAAAAGGGGCCTTCCTTGATCAACAATCAAGTATTGAATTACAATATTTCGATACAATTCCAAAAATATCCTTGTTATAATATAATTAATTTCTTGAATAGTTATACAAATTTCTAAAAAAATTGCTTTTAGGTTAATAGAAAGGTATACAGTTAATTTATGCTGTCAGAATTGGGTACTGAAAGTCACTGTAAAAGAACAAAATTAGAGCTTGTTTTCATATGTAGATGGCCCCCAAAGGAAATTTTACATACATCATTTAAAAGTAGACTTTATTTTCAACCGTTTAGTATCAGTAACTTTCATCAATGATAATTTGTAGGGAAGTTAGTAAGGAGTGTTTACTTAGTTTTCCATGACTGTACAAATTCATAAAAATGTTTTTTATATATTATTTAAACTAAAGAACTAATGTCCAGCATTTTGAACTGTACTTTATACTAGGGATCCACTAAATAGTGATTTTGGCCGAATACTGAATATTCGGCCAACAGCTGAACCGAATAACAAATATTCGGCAACCCAAATAGTAATTGTTGGGTCGAATAATAACTATTCGACCGAATACTGAATATTCGGCTTTCCAAATACTTTTTATATTTCAAAGTTTAAAGTTATTAAAATCTTACTTTTTAAAACAATTTTACATAATATTTAATAAGAGAAACTTATATTTTTATAAACAAGAGCTTTCTATAAGAATATTTAGTGTTGAAAAAAATCTACCTTTTTTAAATTTAAAAAACACAATTATGAGACGTATAAAAACATTTCATATTTATTTACTTACTTTTGGTGTCATTTAATTTTCTACTGATTTTATATGTTATGAATACGGTTCTTATTAATGAACCGAAACATGTCAACTCTTTAATTTAATTTTTATTTGTGACACCTTCTAAGTAAATAAATATGAAATGTTTTTATACGTGAATGAAAAAAGGTGAAGTGATATTGTTTTAGTTTTTGAAAAAAGAAAGCTAACAACAGTTTTAACAATTATGAGACTTTTTTAATTAATAAAATTTTACATTTCATGATTTCTTCTACAAATTGAAACAAGCATTTTAAAATGAAAGAGAAATAATGAAAAAATGGTTGAAGAAAAACACTGTACAGTCTCATAATTGTTCTTTTTAAATAACTCAAAACAGATTTTTTTTTTCAATATATACTTTCAACTTAATTCTGTATAAATGAATGTCAAGCTCAGAAATGTCTAGTTCTTTTCTTAAGAATGGTGGAATTTTCCATCTTTCCCATCATATCATATTTTACAGAAATCAAAGCATGTGAGTTGAAAATATAGTTATGGTATCTTATTTATTGTTAATGCAACAAACAAAAACACAAGTTTGTTCTAGAGTGAGATGAAATTCAAATGCAATGTACTTATGATTCAATAAGTTGATTATGATTATGGTTTCATGAACAAAAACTGTCTGCCTTGATAGCTATTACTAATCTCAAAAGGTTTTCTTTCTTGTTTAAGGACTTTTATTTGGGAAAAGCAATAAACAGAGTATTTGTTAAATAAAATTTAGGAACTTACATCTGCACTCGCATCATTTATTCCTGAGAAGAATCTTAATAAATCCCCATTTTAATCCTTCTCATGGTTAATTTTCTTAAGTTAAACTTTACAAACATCAAATAAATAATGTAAAAACATTCTATTTTATTTAAATATGATTTTCTTTATAATTATTTTAAATAAATTTATAAATCGACAGTTAAAAGTAGAAATTGTGAAAAGTTTTAAAAAATGTGTTTTAAAAGGCTTTATTAAGTATTGGATTCAGCTGAATACTTTGATATTCGGCCAAACTGAATATTCAGCAGGCCAAATAGTTTCATATTTGGCTTAACTGAATAGTTTGATATTTGGTCTAACCGAATATTCGGTAACATGGCCGAATACCGATTAGATACCGAATATTTGGTACTTCCCTACTTTATACATCCATTCATGAAACTTACTTTATTTTTTAAACTAACTTTTATGTTAAATGTTTTAAAAATTATAATGCATTTTGCATGTTCTTTCTTTTTCTTGTCCAGTTTCCTTTGCTTTTTTTATACCTATTATTATCACTAATAACACATTTTATTTCATTATTCTCTTTCTAAACTACATTTAGAAAATAAATTGTTTTACAATGTTAAAATTACACTTCCTAGTGTTATAAATATTTTTTTTATCATTTTATAATGAAATGTAAAGCATTAGACATTTACAATTAATACAGAAATACGAAATTTGTCTATCATGCAGTAAACTTAGGATAAACAAAGACTAACCATACTCATAATTGTTCTTCCTCAGAAAACAAATAATAATGAATAGAATTCTAAAATTTATTATTTCATTTTTATGTAGACTAGTTCTTTAGATGTTCCTGGTTAAGTCTGAACTAAAATTAATAGTTTTCATCAGTTAAAAATCACAAACAACAAAGACTATTTTTATTGCAAAATACTGTATCTTTAGAAGAAATGTAAGCAAAAAAAAAAAAAAAACATATCTTACCACAACGTTATTTTAGTAGAAAGGATAGGTTACTAAATTTAAAAAATGCCCATTAGTATATCGCTGAAAAAAATATATATTCAAAAATTAGGCATCTATTAACAGAAAACTTTCATTACCTCTAAGTTCATGTAGAAGCAAGGAGACGCCAACGCCCTGAATGAACCATTCTGACTGGTTTTAAACAATTTTAAATGAAGAATGAATCAATAAAATAAATCTATTGTAAAACACATGACGCCGATGCAAGAGTGAATCGTTGATATTTTCATCATGACTCATTGAAAAGAATTCGTTCAATCGAATTATATCGAGAATGGTGAGTTCCAGTGTAGTTGACTAATTACTTATATTACTTATTAATAAAAATGCTGTAAAGGCAGTATGACTAGTGTTTTTTTAAAATATCTGTTTGTAATATTGGCTATCAGACAGCCGTTAACAGAAATAAGCTATTTCGGTCATCTATTAGGTTCTATTCGTCTATAAGGTTAGATTTTTCCTAAAAAAAATCTAACCTTAATTTTCATGATTTATTCAAAATCAAATTGTGTCAAATTTTATATCGGAGAAAATATTAAAGGGTTGGATTCGCATTTGACCTATGCTTCCCACACCTTTTCTATAAATAAATGTTTTATTTTCTTAATTGAAATTATTTATGGATTGATTCTTTATTCATGAATGAACTTGTCGATTGTGATTCATTCTTTGTGTTGGCGTCTGTACTTATTTAATGATCGTACTCTAAAAATTTCTAATTTATTTACTGCTCAATCTCCTTTACTTAAATAAATAATTGGTGAGAGATGTTTATTTAGTTTTTGTTCTACTGAAAATTTTACAAGTTTTGATTTGATCGTATGATGATACAATATTTTATGTATCGCAACATTCATTTTTACTGACATTTGTAGTCTAAAATATTTGGTAAGCATTTAAACTGAATGTTTGGCTCGTTGAATAGCAACTATCAGGTAAGTAACTAATGTCACAATGTGTGGTGCTCTTTATATTAATAATTAAATAAACATAATAGTATGCTAACTACCTTTAATAAGATCAATTTATGCTCATAAAAGATATAGCACACAGACCCAGGATATGGCCCTATGTATTACGCCATAAAAACTTTTTGAACTAAACTTTTGAACAATTACAGTAGAAGTTGAAGTAGCAGTTATGACTTATGATTAACCTACTAACATACACTGTAAGTAAAGTACACTATAAAAAACTTTTTTTTTCAGTTATTACTTGAGAAAACTTGTCTAATTATTATTTTTTCTAATTTGATGCTTGTGAACATATTTTTTTATATTCTAAAATAAATATTTTAAAATCAAAGAGAAATTTGGAAGAAAAATTTTACTGTCAACAGAATTGCAGTCAGAGAAACACTGTAGTAATAAATAATATAATTAATTCAAATGATGGTAACTGTCCAAGTATAACAGAGTCCTTACTTATTATCCTTTCAAGATTAAGTAGAATTGTGCTAAGCATGACTCCCAATTATACTACCCTAAATTTATGACAACTGCAGGAGAGGAAGGGGTGCAGTGGACCACCCCTTATATTTTATTTATTTTTACATTTTTAAAACTTTTAAGACTAATTAGACTGATTACTTATAGCCTTCAAAACAATCATTAGTTCAGAATGAACCATTTTAACCTGCTTGGCTGTTTTGAGCTTCTAAATTAAAAAAATTTCTTAATTATACTATACTTCAACCCCTGACTGGGCAAAAATGTAATGTTGTTTCCTTTGTAATTAAAAAAAAAAAAAAAAAGCTAAAAAAATATTATTTTTTCACATGTCATAAAATATTTAATTATGTAATGAAATATAAGTCTTAGGAACATCAATCATAACAAAATGTTTTTAAAAATGCATTATATTTGTATAATCATATTAATTTTAAAAAATCCTCCTATTGTTGAAACCTGCAGCTTCGAAATCCTTGGTGGTTTGCTGGTCCAAGACCATCAAAAATTAAATGGGACCACTAATTTTAAAACCTTAGTGGTGCACAGGACCAGTCGTTTTTTTCTTGACAAATAAACACAAATTTTCCCTCCTTGTAAAAATCAAACCAAACACAAGCCACAAAATTTTATTTTATTTGAAAAAATAAATGTAAAAAAATTGTTTTAATCCTTACAGTCATTTATAAATGATTGGAAATAAAATAAATAATTTTATAGTTTTTGTTTATCTACTGTAATACAGTCAAAGATCTATAATCCGCACAAGTTGGGGCCAAAGGTTGTGCGGATTATGGAATATTGTGGATTATAGAGTATTATGGAATTATGTGTCATTTCATTATTCTTAGACAGCATTTTTAATTCTATAATCAGTATAATATGGAAAGATAAATATGAAATCCAGTAAGTAATTTAATAAGTAATCCAAAAAAAATGCATTTTTAAAGTTATTTTATTTAAAAAAATGATATGTGCATTTAAATAAAAATAATTAGATATTAATAATGAGATTTGTGGTAGCATTCTTTCGTCAAGTTTTTTCAGAATATCAACTTTTTGTAGAATTGTCTGTGATACATGGGATCTTTCAGCTACTGAAGAACTTGAAGTAACATTACTACATTTTCCGTTATTCATGTTGCACCTTACATAAGAATTAGAGTAAGAAGTAGTGAGCTGTAAATTCATAAACGTCAACTCATTAACTGTGCTTGGGGCCAAATTAAGAACGTAAATAGAATGAAAAAAAAGAGCTCCCTGGCTAAAGCTTAGTTTCCGGAAAGATCGGATCTTGAGAAATCAATCAGAGTTCGTCTGTAATTGAAGGTCGTTTGCCTTTCATGACGTTCACAAAACATCTGCAATCGATCACTATGATTCGATTACATTGATTCGATCTTCCCAACTTCTGATAGCTAGTTCTCAAGTTGTACTGTGACGCGCGAAAAGTACACAAAATAGTGCGTTTTTATTGTTTATTTACTTTCCTGAACTTACATAAGCTGAAATAGCTATGAATGAAAAGCCGGCATTTTGAATATTCAGTACGCTTAGGTGCGTTCCGTAATACAGTTTAGTTTTTTACTGTTAATAAAATAAAAAAGTTAAAAAATATATATGTTTTATTATGATTTTTATTAAATTTTTTATTATTTGTTTAAAAGAAATCATTTTTGGATCACTGATTTGTAAATCTTCTTAACTGTTTATTTCATTGTTTACATTCATAAAGTTACGCGGATTATAGAAAATTGCGGGTTATGGATCTGCCGATTATAGATCCTCGACTGTACTTTTTTTGGTACTATGTTAGTCCATCAACCCATTTCTCCATCTTATAAAAATTGTCAAACTAATAACTAAATTATACATGTTGACATAATTCTTAGTTTAAACAACAAAAATAAAAACAAATTTTTAACACATTAATATAAATATAATTAAAAAATGGAATTAAAAATCACCTGATGATATTTTAAACATATGTATCATGTTTAATGTCACTGAATGCGGTGTTCACAATCATCTATCATTCGCATTTAATCCTATAGTTTGGTGATAGTTTTTCGGTCAATGAGATACCAAGTAGTACCCTTTTTTCCAGCAAATTATTATTTAATATTTTACTATGCCCAAAATTTTTGGCAACTGCAAAGGAAGTTTAGTTTATGTTCTAGTAGAAGGTGGGGAGGGTCCCTCAATGATATTTAACAGAATTTTATGTAATGTCTCGCTGCTACAAACCGCTCGTTTGTAGCAGCAAGAATGTAGGTTATAGATTAAAAATATATATATAAATAAAAAGCTTTTTTTGTAAAGGTAAAATACTTGTTTTTATTTAATATTCAGATTAATATGCTAAAAAGAAAGCTTTAAATACTAATTTTATGAGAATGTATAGAACTTCAAAATGGGGCATAGTGGACCACCCACTGCTGGAGTACAATGGTCCACTATTCACCCTGTTACATTAATGCAGAAATATCAAATTACTTAACAACTGTTTATTCTCCACATAGAAATGCTGTTTTAAAGTACAGTCAAAGATCTATAACCCGCACACCCATAATCTACTGTTTTCTATAATTCACGTTATTTTACAAATGTAAACAATGAAATAAACAGTTAAAAAAATTACAAATTAGTGATCCAAAAACGATTTTTTTTTTTTAATTTTAAAAAATGAGAAAACAGTGGATTTATGGGTGTGCGGATTATATAACTTTGACTGTTGTTATTTGACTGTAAAATAAAGTAAACAAAGGGAAAAATTCCAATTTTTTTAATATAGTAAAAAATATTTTAGTTTGTATTTACTTGATTAAAAAAAAACACAAGTATCCTACTGAGTGTAGCCTGTTATTACTAAAACAATTTCTGGCAGGTACTGAAATTTTATTAACTCATTTTAGATATAATATAAAATAAATTAGGATTCAAAACTTTGTGGTTATTAATCAGTTGATTATATCAAAGTTTTCGTAAAATTGATCTTGACTCCAAAGCGGTTGCAGAAAAATTTCAAACTCATAAGAATTTTGGGAATTTTATTTTCAAATTCGTATGATGCTGACTTTATTTTACTTAATAACTTCACCTTATTTGCATTTTAATCAGTTATTATTTAGAAAACATATATATGTATATATTATGTTATTTTGGAGGTAAAAGGGAAATAAAGCAAAAACTCAAATTAACATAAAACAAAGTTATATTGTATTTAAAATAATACTTAATAGTAGACAACTATGCTCCAGTGTACCCACTTCTGGGATACACTGGTTGCATTTTATGAATGTACATAAATAATTTATTCAATAAAATTTATTTGAAATGATATTCAGAAAAAATTCTAAAACACGTAAAAATATAGGAAAGTTAAAGAATTTTTTCAGGCAGATTGTACTTTACACTAAAGAAATTCAGCGCCGAAACTGCCCTTTTTTGCTCCCGGGGCAAACATGGATTTTGGCGCCCCCCCCCATCTCCTACATATATGCATTCTTTATAACAAACACACCAAAGAAAATCTTAATTTGGCACCCCCTTCACCTTCTGTTCTCTTGCCGCTCGGGGCACATGCCCCCTCTGCCCCCCTCTAGTTTCGGCCCTGAGAGATAAAAAATGTAAATTGTAAAAGTAGTCCATTGTGCCCCAGTCTCTCCCCTATATCATAGCATAGCTAATAACAACTAGAATGTAATGATAATAATAGATAATATAGTTTATGTATTATAGTTTAAGAGAGGGAGCTAATAATGCATTTATAATTTTTTCCTGTTTATTTATTATGTTCATTTTATTATATTTTATTTATTAATTTACTCTTCATCTTTTGACAATTTTATGTATATTTAATTACGTTCAATTACTGTAATGAATCTGATTGGTAGCAATAAACAAGATCTGTAACCATTTTTGGCAATGTATCTCTTGAATTGGATAATTTGTGAGCACCAAGTAATGTGCCTGCTTCTTTTGATAAATAAGAAATTTACGCAAATCAACTTATATTAAAAAATTCTTTGCTTTGAGTTATTTTAAAAAACAAGTGGATTAATTTTTTTTTTTTTTTTTTTTTTTTTTTTTTTTTTTTTTTTTTACTTTGTCAAATTTTAAATTTTATGGTTTCTTTTGCAAATTAAAACAAATGAATTTTTACTCTACAGTAAAAGAAATATTTTTAAATCAAAGAAGTTTTGAAAAAAAATGAAAGAAAATTTTGTAGCATTATGTACTACTTATTTTATTGACTGGGTCTAGAGTAAAAAGTATACTAATACAATCTTTTTAAATGGTATCATCACAGAAAGAATTTAAAAGGGTCCTGTTCCTTTTTATCTAGCTAAGAAGTTTTTAAATGCATGAAAAAATAGTGTCTAGAATCATTTTGTATGGTTAAAAACATTGGTCCAACATATGGTTGGTCCTAAAATTTTGGAACAAACTGATAATGTGGTCCACAAAAACATCCTTTTAACAAGAAACATCTGAATAAACTTATTCCATCAGAAATACAAGGTGTATCACTACAATATGAAACTGGATTATTGTCCGCGATCTTAACAATAATAAAATATTTTAGCAAAATTTGCATCTTCTACTGGTTTTGCTAGAACATGAAAAATATTGATACTATTGGAAGTAACTGAGTTTTTGCTGGTGACACAGTATATTCTGAATAAAGGAATGTCTAACTTATTGTTTTTTAGAAATAAATAATGGCATTTTATAATGCTTTTATTCATGTTTAGGGCTAGATGAAATATCAAATATCGATTTTTATAATAGATTGCCTCAATTTATTTTAATCTTTGTTAAATATCAATATATCAGCTCTCATTATATCCATAGAATACAATTTCTTACTCTCTAATCAATATTGGAGTGAAATCAGGAAGAAAAAAGAAATGATGTACTGTGAGTATAAATCAAGATAACATTATAACAGAAGAATTAAACTTATATGCTGGCATCAAAAGCGAGAAGCATTCTATGCATAACTTCATACACTTTTAGGTGGTACAGTATTGAAAATGGCACAAAAATCACTATTACAGTGCCCTCTTCCTGCCGATATTTTTCAAATTCAGGGTGGACCAAATAGCCATACACTTAACACAAAAATTTGGTTCAATACTATCCATAACTCCATATACTTTTAGGTGGTACAATATTGAAAATGGCACAAAAATCGCTATTGCAGTGCCCCCTTCTGGCGGAATATTTCAAAAATGAAGGAGGACCTGCTTGCCACAGCCAGAAACATTCATGAAAATTTCAGTTTAATTCTATGCATATCTTCATAGACTTTTTTGGTAGAATAGCGACATACAGACACACTCATGGACATACAGACATTTTGTAAAAACATGTTTTTTGGAATCTATAACACCTTAAATGTGTAAATCCGTCGAAAAAAAATTTGATTACAATACTTTCTTCTATCGAAGATAAACTTTTTTATATTGAAAATTATATACGGTAAAAACCAAAACAATAAGTTCCTCATGCATTTCATTGTAAGCATATTCTGTGATGTAAAATTTAAAATCACAAAAATACAAATTATAGTTGATATTTTTGTTTATTTTTAAAAAAATATCCTCAGGAGTTAATTTTCTAACATTTACATCGGAAAAATATTAGGTACTACTTTGTTATTTTGTCGACCAAATTACTGTTGACAAATTCTAAGATTAAATGCCAATAATGGCTGTTCACAAACAATGGCGGATCTAAGGGGGGGGCGATGGGGCGATCGCCCCCCCCTTGGGCCCATAGAGGTTTTCAAATCAACATGAGAGATCTTCATGTAATAGGACTTGGGCTGAAGCTCAAGGTCGGCGCGGCGCGGCCCGGGTCGGGCCGCGCCAATTCATGAACCAGGCAGTAGCGGATCTAAGGGGGGGGGGGGATCGCTTCCCCTTGGGCCCATAAAGGTTTTCAAACCATCATGAGAGATCTTCATGGAATAGGACTTGGGTTGAAGCTCTAGGTCGGCGCGGCGCGGCCCGTGTCGAGCCACGACAATTTAGGAATCAGGCAATGACGGATCTAAGGTGGGGGGAGAGATGGCGAAGGGGTGATCGCACACCCTAGGGTCAGGCTGGGTCAGGTCTTCTGACTTTTAGAGCCGGGCCGTGTCCTGGTCCTTATTTTTCTGACGATTTGGGTCGGGCCAGACTTGTTTTTCTTCCATGTCGAGTCCTGCCTGGAGTCAGTCTTCCTAAATGTCTGTATTAGAGATGAGACAGTGCTCGGACCCGGACTCATTTTTTCTGAAACCTATAAATTTTATTTATCAATGAATAAAAATATTAAAAGAACTCCCCCCCCCTCTTAAACATTATTTATTCCTTTTCAAATCAATATATTGACATTTTGATTGGAATGAAGGGGAAGCAGAAATTGTGTTTTTTTCTGTTTTAGCATTAGAATGCTATTTTAAAAGTAAATTATTAGTCACTTCTACAAACCTATTTCAGCCATTTCCGACGATGTTCTGACGCCAACAAAAAAGCGGGAATAATGAACTAAAATACACTAAATGAATGAAAATACACTAAAATATGTTTTCAGTTGAAAACTAACTACAAAAGCCGATTTTAAGGAATTTTTTTAAAGTTCGTTCTTTTTTTAACCCCCCTTAGGGGTGGAATTTTCAAAAATCCTCTCTTAGCGGCACTCGACGTTGTAAGACGTATTTTTACCCCAATTTTCAAGATTTTTGGTTCGGTAGATTTTTTTTGTGCTGTGATTAATACGAAATTCAGACTTTCTTTTATATATATAGATAAGTCTGTAGTTTGGTTTTTGTCTGTAGCAGAAGTTATTTTGCAATAGTAGGGTTGTTTATTATCATTATTATTTAGACATTTAATGCGAAGAGGATATTTTTATCCAATTCTAGTTTGCTTTTGGCGCATAATTTAGATTACTATTGTACACAGCGTACACAGGTCGTAATCGCTTTTCATATGGAAATAATTTTAGTGATTGTTGCTTTTTTGTGAATTCGGACGATGCTGAAGTTGTTACTCTGCAATTTACGAAGTCACTTTTGGTCGTAAGTAAATTTAATTTCCATATTATTCAGATAGAAAGCAATTGATAGTGTTTCCTTTATTTCTATAAAAGCATCGGAATTCAAAACTTTTAATTTAATGTTATTTTCTGGGTCATGCCTATCCCAAAAATTGTTAAGAGGAATGAAATGGTTATAGTTAAAAATGTGCACTTTTTTTATAGAAAATTGATAAATGTTGTTCAATTCGACAAATAATCGACAATAATTTCTACAAGTTTTATGCATTTATTCATGAAACACACTTCATTAACATGTCCATAATATTTTCTTATTAAAGGAGAAAAAATATGAGAATTTTTTTATGCATAAAGTACATTTTTTTTTATACCAAACTTTTCGTTTGATAATATTAAATTTAAATTTTCGTTTAAGAGTAACATTTCTATGTAAAATGTAGTTTAAAAATTACAATTTTTATTTTGGAACACTTAAAAAAAATTGTTATGAATTTTTTCTTCTACTGTATACTTTCGTTATCGGGCTCGGGCTCGGATTTAAAATCGTCGAGCTCGATTGGGACCTAATTCTGATAAGAGAGCCCGAACTCATGTCTTGTCTGTACTGATCAAAATTTCCAGGTCGAGGCTCGGCCCTGAGTAAAAGCTAAATGTTTGTTCCACGTCCGACCCAGCCCGTATGATAAGCATTATTGGCCCGACCACGATTCGTGTAATTCTTATAACTTACACATTTTACTTCTTCTTATAAATTCGTTCACTCCGAGCCCAATTTCGACTGGCATCTTACTTATTTGTTATTCGTAAAAAATATATTTATGTTGTACATTTATTTAGCGAAATCTTAAGAAATACATTTTTAAATATTTATTTTTGTTCTTGTTGTAGAGTTTTACTATTATGATTTATATTATAAGTAGAAGTTAACCCGACCCGCAGTCAACACGACCAGCAGCAAAATATAGTAGTCAACCGGTCTCAAACCCAACCCAACAAGTAGCAAAAAAGTAAAAGGTAACCTTACCCGCTGCAAAAAGTAGAAGTCAAACGGACCCAAATGCGAACTACAGAAAAAGTATTAGTTACATCACGTATGTGAAAAGGTGGGGGGGGGGGGTGTGAAGGGGACGGTCGCCTCAGGTCCAGAAATTTAAAAGACGTCAAATTTATACTACCAACGGTTTTGGCCTGTCACAAGAATAGTCGTTTGGGGTAGATTGGGTGTGGGGGGGGACTGATGAAAATTTGGCCAGACGCAGTTTTCTCTTCGCACGCCCCTGATTAGTTTACACGACCAGCAGCAAAAAATAGAAATCAACTGGACCCAAACCCGACCCGCTTGAAAAATAGAAGTCGACCGGACCCAAACCCGACCCGCAGAAAATATAGAATATAACTGGACCCAAACCCGACCCGCAGTGAAAATATTAGCCCCGACCTGCGCATGAGATTCGAGTCTCCCAAGTTTTAAAATCACCCCCTCCTTGAGGACTCTCCAGATCCG
Organism: Maratus speculifer; assembly: GCA_964019185.1. Taxonomy (NCBI): domain Eukaryota; kingdom Metazoa; phylum Arthropoda; class Arachnida; order Araneae; family Salticidae; genus Maratus; species Maratus speculifer. The sequence continues at coordinate 3,022,266 of CAXHSM010000423.1, read as the reverse complement.
CCCTTGTTCACAAATGTCACATTCACTTGACATTAAACATAATACACATGTTTGTTACGTCATCAAGTGATTTTTAATTTGTATTTTTATTGATGCTCTACTAAGCTATTTGTTCTTTCGCTGTTAAAAAAAGGCGTCAATTTGTATAAGTTGACTAACAGTTTGGTTATTTATTGTATAGTTTTGCAAAATTGGTTGACGCGATAACCAAATATTACCAAATATTATTTATATGTTACTTAATCAAAGACATATTCAAACTGTCAAAAAAATAACAAAAATTTCGTAAAACATTTAGAATAACCTTTGTGGTGCCATTTTTTAAAATCTGAAAACGAATTACTGGAAATATCATGCATATTTGCAAGGATTCCGTTAATCTTAGGCGTACAAATTTATCTATGGAGCTTATGCAACACCCTTTCAATTTACTGATGGGAACAACTCTTCATATATTGGGATGGAAAAAGCATTACGTCTATAAAAATTTGAGAGAACAAACAATGATTTAAAATATAGTAAACTTTCCACTGAATTGTCAAGAACCTTTCTTAAAGAAATTATTTCATTTAATGACTTTGACATTACAGTAGACTCTCTCAAATCCACACAGCTTGAGACCAGAGTTTGTGCAGATTTCTGGTCATTGTTTTGTTTACATTTTTAAAACAATTATATAAATGCAATTAACAATGAAATCGAAACTATAATGAATGCTTATGGTATAATAAAATATTAAAATAAGTAACAAATTAAAATAATAAAAATTTATATAATTTTTAAAATGGTTAAAACATTAAAAGTGAAGATCAAGTAAATAATCAATAATGCATAATTAAATATTTATTATAAAGATGAGATGTATTTTTTATATTAAACTTGGCCCATAAAGATACATTACAGACTCACATCAAAATCATAAAAATACAGAAATTTTATTTCAGGTTTGGCCAGACTTAATCAAAAAAGTTTAATTTATACATAAATATATTGGCAACATGATTGTGATTACAAGTGATATCAGCTATATCTTGTATTTTTTCTAAAATAAATTTATTCTTCTTTCATGAAAAGAAATGAATTTGGTTATATTAATGAAAATTACAAATTAATATATATATATATGGAATTGGTAATAAAAAAGTCAAATTTTGTTGCAACATTTGAACTGAATGTTTCATTTTTTACATATGTAAATTATGTGTGGTTTTTAGAGAGTTCTGGATTTTAGAAAGTCTATTGTACTAGGATTCTTTCAAAACAAATCCATCCATTTAAAAGGCTTTTCTATATATCTTTACAGATTTCTTTAAGAAAACAAAAGAATAAGTAAACGATACTATTTTATTTTGTATTACGGAAGTTTAGATCAGTATTTCAAAAAAACTTTAGATTTACAATATTTCCAGTATTTTTTTTTAATTTTACACTAAATACAATATAAAATTTTAAAATAAATTAATTTGAAAGATTTATCTATTGTGTATGTTGGAAAATAATTTCTACTTTTATCCTTATTTTTCACTTTTATGCTTGCCGTAGTGGAGGGGATGAATATCAGTAGTGTGTCAAGTGCCACACCCCTTCCCGCCCAGAAAGATGATAACATTGTGTATGGTACAGCCCCCTATCACATAAACTGTACAGAGATGTAGATGGAACAGGATTAATATCTCTACTTATATAATGTACTCACATGTATCTGTATCTATGCTCGAGTTAAGGGGGCTGTTCACTCAGCTTCCGAAATCTCCTCAGTAATGTAAAGTCATTTGATACATTTGTATGTTTTAAATATCTCTTCAGAAAATTAATTTTCTTAACTTCTATTTTTTGAATACACTTCTTAAAAGTTGGCTCTGTTTTTCTTAGTTGTCAAACACTGTTTCTGAAGCATATGCTTAATTTTATAGGAAGTGTTAAAATTTTACTTTTGTCTGCTTTAAACACATAAATATTAAATTAAGCCGAGATTTTAGAAATAATTTGACAACTAAGGAATAAAGGAAACATCTTTTAAGAAGAGTATACAGAAAAAATCAATTAAAAATATTAATCTTTCCAAGAAGATATTTTAAATACATGAATGCTTCCAACGTCCATAGATTTAACATTAGGAGGGAGAATTCCAAAGCAGAGTGACCAGTCCCCAATGAAATGAAAATTGACAAACTGGCTTCTTAATTGGCAGTAAAATTTAATGCAGCTTCTTAAAAAAGTCTTGTTTATTGTTTTTCTTTCTGATTTTCAGATTCAATAGTAGCTAAAACAGTTTTTGCTGAAGTTCCTTTAATTCATTTCCTTGATTGAAAATGGCAACTATTTCTTCATAGTGAAACTTTGAAAAAGTTTCTGTTATCATCCGATACCAAACTTTTTAATTTAAGAAAATGTCATCGGTTACAAAAGAAAATTCTTCCTCCAGTCAACAACATTTTGTTCCTAAAAATGGGAATAAGGAAAAGCATTTTTCAGTTGATACAGGAAAAATACCTCTCATTTGTAAAGTATGTTCTAAAGAATTTTCTCAGAGTAGCAGTCTAAGAAGGCATCTCTTAACTCATATAGGTAAAACACCTTTCATTTGTGAAACATGCTCCAAAGGATTTACTCGGAATAGTCATCTAAGAAGGCATCTCTTGACTCACACAGGTGAAAAACTCTTTGTTTGTGAAGTATGTTTTAAAGAATTTTCTGATAATAGTAGTCTAAGAAGGCATTTCTTGACTCATACAGGTAAAAAACCTTTCACTTGTGATACATGTTCTAAAGAATTTTCTACGAATGGTAATCTAAGAACTCATCTCTTGACTCATACAGGAGAAAAATCTTTTGCTTGTGAACTGTGTTCCAAGGGATTTTCTGACAATAGTAGTCTAAGAAGGCATCGCTTGAGTCATACAGGTGAAAAACCTTTTGTTTGTGAAATATGTTCCAAAGGATTTTCTCAAAATGGTGATCTAAGAAGACATCTCTTGACTCATACAGGTGAAAAACCTTTTGTTTGTGGAATATGTTCCAGAGGATTTTCTGATAATGGTAATCTAAGAAGGCATCGCTTGACTCATACAAAGTAAAATCCTTGTTTTTCTGGTTCTGAGAGGATTTTCTAGACATTTCCAACGAGAAAGACATCTCACGATTGATACAGGAGAAAATGTTTTGTTTGTGCAATATGTTTTCCAAAGAATTATTTGATAAACATTACAAAAAAAAAAAACATTTATCTCATATTAAATAGATACCTCTAAAAAAATCTCTTGCATTTTTGTTGTTGTTTTGTTAAAATTGAGTATGCATCCTGTATTTGTCATTCCATTTACTGTTATCACATCTCTTCTGTTTTAGCATTCACTTATAAAATAAAAGAAAATGTAAAATTTTTCCATAATTGTCACAGTTGTCATTTTGATAAAAAGCAAATAACTCCAGACCTGTTGCTTAGTTTCAAGTAAAAAATTTGATAGTTTTGTTTTTGTTATTTTACTGAATATTAACTTTATTCTAAAATTAAAACTTAATCTGACCTGAAAAGGATAAATTGTATCTCAATATGTCACACGAAAGGAAAGGTTTTATTGAAATAACATTTTAAAAAATAGAAAATAAGTACCGTAAAATCCCGTTAATCCGCCCTTCCCGATCAAACGCCCCCTACCCACTTTATAAAGAATTTAAAATTTTCAAAAAATCCCGAGAAAGCGCCCTCGCTCCCTATTCTCAAAGGCGTTTGAGAGTGAGATGAATCATTATGAAATGAATGAATCATGAATCTTTGATGAAATGTGCGTTTTTTCGAGATTTTTTAATTGATTTCATGCTTGTTTTGGCTTTTTTAACAAATTTCTCTTTTTTACTGCGTTTTTTCGACAGATTTTACTTTTTTTTTAAACCCAAATTTTTTCAAGTATCACAATTCATGATTCATTCAACGATTCATTCATTTCATCGTGATTCATTCCTGTAAATTTTGTTGAACGAACGCGGAAAAATCCCGTGTAAGCGCCCCCCTCTAACTATTGTACGATTTTTCGTTACGTTTGGGGGGGGGCGGATTAACGGTATTTTACGGTATGCTAAAAATATTTTTTGTGAAAAAAACTTATTTGTTAATTTTTTTTTTTAAACTGTCAAAGGATTTAGATGAAGCATATCGTATTATCATCCATTCTTTGAACATAGCATGAGCTGAGTATTTTTCTAAAATTATACAAATAATTAATTGAATATTTATTCATCATCTTTACTCAGTTCATAAATAACAGTTTTATAAGCTAATCAGACATGCACTTTTTTCTAAGATATTGTTTCTTTTACTTCTTGTTTGTGTTCTACATCATCAAATATGAAAAAAATTATGGCATGTCATTTATGACTTATAACCTCCTATCATCTCTATAATGATAGCCTAATCATGTGAATGTCATCAATAGTTCTGGGTAGAGCTCTCCGTTCTTTTCTATGTCAGTTGGATATTTTTGATTTAATACCCAGCATAGGGTATATCGCCAAATACTCTTCCACTGCTATCATTTTATTTATGTTATAATAGTCAAAATCACGCGACTATCTTACATATCTTCGATTTTCATATGTAAGCTTCAAAAAACAAAAAATCTAAATTTTTTTTTTTATAAAACTACATAAAAGTTCTCATGATCGTGAAGAATTCTCGGTACGTTTATGTTAGGCAAGCCCAGTGGCGTAGCTAAGGGGGGGGGCAAGGGGGGCGTCCGCCCCGGGCACCGAGTCCTAGGGGCGCCAAATTGAGAGAAATTGTTATATATCTATATTGGGGTGGGGGCGCAAAATTTCTTGCTGGCCCCGGGCGCCAAAAAACATAGCTACGCTACTGGGCAAGCCTAATTGTTGCTAATACCATTTTTTTAACTTACCAGTTAATATTTTTAACACTTTCCAACAAAGTTGAAAGAGTTTACTTTTAACTGTTTGTAGAATCTAGATAAAATGATATACAGGGTCACACAAAGAACTGCATACAGGTTCGCTTATGGATGATAATTTCTGGAAATGTAATTGAAGTAGTTTAAAGTAAATTTTTTAAAACTAAATTTTAGCAAAATACTTTCGTGTAATAAATTTAAACTAGAGGGCTGAACAAAAGTATTGAAGTATATAACTATCTATTAGTATAAATTGCTAAAAGAAAAATTTCAACCAGCTAAGCGTTTTCTTGCTTAACTAATTTTTTCCATTATATAGTATCTATATTGAACGACATATCAAATACATGGCTGTTCAAAAGTAATAGAATGAATATTTTGTTGTGGACAGTAACACCTTATTTTCTTGGATAACGAAGTTTTGTTAAAGATTTCAGAAAGTGTTACATAATCTATGCTTTACGCATGATTTTTCTTACCTGTTTATTTTCCTCATGATAAATTAAAACAATGTTTTGATGTAAAATTAAGTATCATGGTTTACAGTATTATTTATTTTCTTTCTTTTTTTTGTAAGAAATTAAAGAAAAATATATTAACTAAATATTAATAAAAATACAAATAAAATAATGACTTAAAAATCACTTGATGATGCAACAAACATGACGTGAATGTGACATTTACGATCGGCCATTATTGGCATTTAATCTTATAATTTGGCGATAATTATTTGGTCCACCGAGTATTCAAGTAGTACCAAATACCGAATTCTAGATTTCCCTGTCAGAATATTCTGTTTTGGTAAAGGACTGAGCAAGTAAAATGTAAATTAATTTAGAAATAAAAGTAGAATCATGCAGTGCTTGGCATGCATTTAAAGAAGACTAAACTGGTCGCCAAGAGAGGATAGTCATAGTCATGTATCATAATATGGCCAAATTTTGGTTGTTTGCAAATTTTATTTGAAAAACGTCTCTGATAATGTCTGGCTTAATTTTACGCCCTACCATTTTGAGGTACGAGAAGATCATTGGGGTGGGTCACGTGGTTGCGACAATTCGATGAGTGGATCATTGTATTTTAATGGAAATTAGATTGAAACAGTTATTAAGTTGTTGAAGAGGGTGCAGCAATCAAAAATGGAAAACTGGCACTATTTCTTTGCGGATTTTTCTTGAAATTCGCGTATTTTGTCAAAATTTACAATTATTTAGCTGCCTTTTGACGAAATTTGCATTTTTTCTGCGATTCTTTCATGAAATATGGATTTATCGTCATAAACCGTTTCCGTCATAATGAAATTTTTTCATCGTTTTGACGAATTTCACATTTTTTGTATATTTTGTCAAAACTTGCGTTTTATCCGCGGCCTATTTACGAATTTGGCTTTTATCTGCGACCCTTTCAAGAAATTTGCATTTTTTTGCGATCCCTCAACGAAATTTGCATTTTTCTGAGTTTTCTTTTGACGTATTTTTTGCGAACGTTTGTCGAATTTTGCGTTTTTTCGAGGCCTTTTGTTATAGACCCCTTGCATGTCACATCACATGCTTCATCTGCCTCCCGAACATAAGGCAAATGTGGTGTTTTCACATTCGTAAACATAGTGATTTGCGCTTCATTTTTTAATTACTTGTAAAAATGATGCAAGAATAAGAAAAATCAAAATTAAACAGAGAGACCACACGTGCTTTAAACGACAAACGGGAAGTTATGGTGTTTGATTTGGGCTCCAGATCTGCACCTGATTTTAGAATCAGCCGTTGCTGTGACGTCAATGCAAGGGGTCTATAATTCCCATATTTTTCTGCAGCCCCTTTGACGAAATTCTCATTTTTTCAGCTGCCAATTGCCAAAATTCGCGTTTCTTTTGACGAATGTAATCATTTGACGAAATTTGCTTTCTTTCTGAGGTCCTTTAACAAAATTCACTTTCTTTCTGTGGCCCGTCGATGAAATTATCTTCTTCGTGCGGCCCTTTAACGAAATTCGATTTTTTTTTTGCACGATCTTTTGTTGAAATTTGCTTTTGTCGTTTTTTTTACGAAATTCGCATTTGTTTCCCGATCCTTCGTAGAAATTCGCGTTTTTCAGCAATCATTATACGAAATTCGCTGTTACTCCACGATCGATTTACGAAATTTGCATTTTCTCTGCGATTACTTGACAGAAGTTGACATTTTTCGGCGATCATTTTAAAAAATTCGCACTCTATTCGCGGTCTATTGACAAAATTTGGGTGTTTTCCGCAATTCTTTAACGAAATCGGACATTTTTTCTGCAAACATTTGACGAAAATGTTTTTTTCCGGCATCCATTTCTCAAAAATCATGATACATTTTTTAAGTCCAAAATTTCAAATTGAAGACTGATTTTTTTTTAATTTTCTTAAAATTCTGAACAGAATCAGCCCTGCCTCCTTCCCATCTTTTTGTTTGAAATTATTTATGTTTGCAACACTATTCAACTTGCTTCATATACAGTCACCGCCAAAAAAATCTTGACACTTGCGATTTTAAACGTTTTGTTAAATATCTAAAAATATACGTGAGGAATAACTCTGAAACTCCAGATGTATAAACAAAATAGTACTAGTCATATATTTTCGCGAAGAGTTTTCCCCGAAATCCAACAGGGGATCGTCAACAAATTGAAAAAGAACGAAGATCTTTTGGATGACCCTGTCAAAACTAATGAAACAAAAGAGTTCAAACTGCAGATTATAATTAAGTGGCTTATTCTAATAAATCGTGTTTATTTTTATGAATGAAGCATGTAAACTCGTAGAGAAATTAAGGTTTTTATAAAAACGGTCCCAAATTTTTCCAAGCTTTTCGCTTATAATTTGAACAGATCTTCATCAAACTCAATGTTCTTTTCAGAAAATATGACAATCAATATTGTACATAACACCCTGTAATGGGAATCAAAAAATAGTAAAAATTGTATGATAAATGAGCAGGTTTACTGAATAAATTTTTACTGCGCATGCGTCAACGCTATTAAAATTTCATTTGCATATTATGTTAGTTAAATGTATAGAGCAACTTATGTAAAAGTCCCAAAAACATAGCTTGAAAACTCTGAAAATTATCGTGAATAGAATATTATCAAAATCCATTATTCTCAAGATAAAGCAAAAAGATGAGGGGCTGTATCCATATTCCATTGATTAGTACCTACACACTATTGCACGTAGTACTAAATTTGGATACAGCTCCTTATCTTTTTGCTTTATTTTGGGAATAACGGATTTTGACCATATTCTATTGACGATAATTTTCAGAGTTTTTAAGCTATGTTTTTGAGACTTTCACAAAAGTTGCTCTATACATTTATCTAACATAATATACAAATGAAATTTTAATAGCATTGACGCATGCGCAGTAAAAAATTATTTAGTAAATCTGGTCATTTATCATAGAATTTTTACTTTTTTTAAATTCTGAGTACAGGGTGCTGTGTACAATGTTGATTGTTATATTTTCTGAAAAGAACATTGAGTTTGATGAAGAACTCTGAAAATTATAAGCGAAAAACTTGGAAAAATTTGGGACCGTTTTTATAAAAAACCTTATTTTCTCTACGAGTTTATATCCTATATTCATAAAAATAAACACGATTTATTAGAATAAGCTACTTAATTATAATCTGCAGTTTGAACTCTTTTGCTTCATTAGTTTTGACAGGGTTATCCAAAAGATCTTCGTTCTTTTTCAATTTGTTGACGGTCCCCTGTTGGATTTCGGGGAAAACTCTTCGCGAAAATATATGACTAGTACTATTTTGTTTATACATCTAGAGTTTCAGAGTTATTCCTCACGTATATTTTTAGATATTTAACAAAACGTCTAAAATCGCAAGTGTCAAGATTTTTTTGGCGGTGACTGTAGTATAGAACTTATGGAAATTTAAGTCAGACCCCCCCCCCCCCCGAATAAATTTTGCTTTCATCTTACACCCTTTCAAGAAATTCGCATTTTTTGAGATCCTTCGAATATACAATAATAAATAAAATCCCTCATACGTTACTAGTGAAACATGATAAGCTGGGTATTGTCTTCGTTCATTGCGTTAATAGTGCAGCACTTGGAGCGCTATGTCAAGGGCTTCATGTTCAATTCCCTGCTTGGACAATTTTTACTCTACTGGATCTTCATTCTTAGCTAGCATTGTGATAAACTACATTAAAAAAATATTCAATAAATTAATAATCATATAAATCCCCTGTCATTCCGTGATTATCTACGGTGCAGATTTCAAGTGTTTGATTTTTTTTTTTTTTTTTTTTTTTTTTTTTTTTTTTTTGTAGAAATTGAACATTTTAATCTCTTTGTTAATATCTAGCTAATGTAGGATGCAAAATTCGTTATCAAGATAACGTTCAAAACATGGAACCTGTTCAAAACTACTTGTGGCAATTTTCTGTATCATTTTTCAACTACTAACAGCAACAAATAACTCATCATTTAAATCTTCTCATTTTTTACTAGTGTGTATTAGATGTTTTTAGCATTCGTCTTAGCCAATCTCTCTCTCTTTCAGAATAAAAAAGATAAAGACAAAATCTGATACACTTTTTTCTTAAAAATTATAAAACAAAAACTCGTAGTGAACAGATTTTATTTATATTTTCCTTTCTTTCTTTATTTTTTTCTTTTCAACTGGAAAAATCATAGGCAGAGTTTTCTGTGTATCCAAACCTCAACTGTGCTTCTCCAGCCTTGAATATGGAAGATAAATTGTTCTTTTTAATAAAATTTTCAGTCTACTTAAATATCTATGTGTTCAAGATTTTACCCAGATTCTTTAATAAGACATACATAAGGGAGAAGGCGGCAAGTCGGGACAAATAATTAATTTCACAAATCCATGTGGCAAAAATTCTCAAAAAAATTGTTAGAAAATGGCACCACTATTGCCTATAACCATATGTGTTTGCAAGTCTTACAGACAATCTAGTAGCATTCCAGATAAGCAACTCCATTTTTGGTGATCACAAGTCGTTTTCAAAGTCAATTTATGATGAGATAATTTAAAAATTAATTAAATTTATTATAAAGAATATTTAAGAATATGAATAGACGAAAAATAAAGCCCTTTTTACTGTTCCTTAATTTATCCTACCAAGTTCCAATAATGAGGTCTAACATGTTTTATAAAATATTGGCCCTTAGAGACGCATCGGAACCGTTCCAATGTTTCTTTTGGCCCTAGTAATCACACATCGAAAGAGATTTCAATGGCTGAATGTTTTCAAATTTTGGGAAAAGGTTTTCTCAAATCTTCTAACTCTTGTACAAACGGGCGTACTCAAGGTGGGGGGGGGGGGGCTGATGGGGCTACAGTCTTCCCCCAGAATTTTGAAATTGACATGAAAAATTACTACATTTTTCTTAATTTTCTTTTTTGGAAAATTTTTAGTTTTTTTATTGTACAGTGGACGAGTCATTCTCATTAATCCTTTATTAGCATGCACTGACATAAAAAAAAAATAAATAAAGGGGGTTGCTGGGGTTACAGCCTCCCCCCTTCTCCTCCTGAAATATTTGAAAATTAAATGAAAAAAGTGCTTTTTCTTCATTTTTTTAGATAAACCTGCAATTTTTTGTTCTATCATACAGCAAAATAGCCATTCTCATTAATGCCATATTAATCCACCTTCAGATCGCAGTATACTCTACGATGGGTAGGAGCTGATTGGAATTACAGCCCCCTCATCTCGAAATAGTAAAATTCAATTCTGAATGGTTTCAAATTTTGAGAGATTTTGAGATTTTGAGGTTTTGAGGTTCTGAGAAAAAATTTTCTCAGATCTTGTAACTCTTGTCCAAACGGGCGTACCCAAGAGGGGGGGGGGTGATAGGACTACAGTCTTCCCTCCCCCAGAATTTTCGAAAATGACATGAAAAATTGCTATATTTTTCTTAATTTTCTTTTTTGGAAAATTTTTAGCTTTTTTTTATATTGTACAGTGGACGAGTCATTCTCATTAGTCCTATATTAGTCTACATTGGCACCAAAGAAGAGAAAGGGACTTGCTAGGGTTACAATGCCCCCCCCCTCTCTTCCCGAAATATTTGAAAATGAAATGGAAAAAGTGTTTTTCCTCACCATTTTAGATAAATCTGCAATTTTTTCTTCTATCATACATCAAAATAGCCCTTTTCATTAGCCCCATATTAATCCATCTTCAGATCGCAGCATGCTCAAAGATGGGAAGGAGCTGATTGGAATTACAGCCCCTTCATCTCGTAATAGTAAAAAATGAAATGAAAAAATTGTGTTGATATATATATATATATATATATATATTTTGTTTGAGATAAATTTATATTTTTCTTCAATCGTCCAACAGACTAGCTGCTTCAATTGCTACAGTTCCATATTAGCACACAGTGACACCACATTATACCCAAAAAGTAGTTGTAGGGGGGGTTGCATCCCCCTCTAAAACGAGGCAAAAATGAAATGAAATAAATGCTTATTTTTTTCTTTGTTTAATTTTTTTTTCTCCATATCATTCAACATAATCGTTTTCTCTTCTCTTTAGCTCCATATTACACACAAAGAGGTGAAAAGGCTAAATGGTTTCAGTACCCCTCAAAAACAATAAAAATATGCAATAAATGGCAGAATTCAACCAATAAAAAGATTCAGATAGCGTGATTCTCAAAATAGGGGACAATTTATGTCTTTCGGCATATAAAAAAAAATTGAGAGGTTTTCTGTCATGTTATTATATTTAGATATGTTTGTCTTAATATTATTCATTATTTGCATTCAAGAAATACTCACTTTTTAGTTAAAAACACCTTAAAATAACAGAATAAATGTTCAAAATGTCATTAGCATGGATGTCCACAGCAGCTGTGCCTTGTATATACTAGATTTTTCAAGAGTTAATATCATGTTTATAAAATAAAACAAATGTTATTCTTTCTTTAAATTAATCAAGGAGAGGATTTATCCAATAAATTTCTTTTTAAAAATAAAATTATAGTATATAAAAAAAGAATTAAAGTTTGTCCCCCATATTCTATTTTCAAAACAAGGTCATACTATAACAGCTGGTTATTAATCAAAATTTCATTTTCACATATGACAATAGTTTGAAAATATAAAGTTTCTCCATGGCAGCAAGTAGCCATTTTATCCCAGCCTGAAAATAGGAGCATGTATTGTATTTTAAGTATAGATGTTGCATATTAGGGGCATACATCAATTGTATGTCATTAGAATGGATAATAATTTTCATGTTTATTTTATAATTAAAGTTTTTATTTTACTTATTTGCATAGGACTTTTGTGTTTTAAAAAGCCCCAGAAAGGACTATTGCATTGTGATTATATTATGGCTCATAATCTTATTTAAATTAAAATTTGTCATTAGCATGGACAAATATCAGTGTCATTAGCATGGTTTTTCTGTCCATGCTAAAGACTCCTATGTGCATAAATGTAACCATTGCTTATATTGTATCTTTTTATAAAGTTTAATTTTACATATAAATTTAGATATTTCATTTATTATCCCTAAAATATGCATTAAATCTGTCAGAAAATCACTAAGACAGCTTCTTACATTGTTAGTGTCAGAATGTTGCTCATGTAAACAAACTTTGCTCTTTGGTAATGTTTTTTTTCTCCTTATATGTATATATGTAAAAATGGAAACCATTTGCTGAAAAGGAAGGCTAATAAATATAGAAAAAATTATTTAAACAGGAAGAAAATAAAAATTTCTTAATATATTTATTCCATGCAATTTGTTTTGTCATTAGCATGGCTCAAAAAATACTAATTATTTTTTTTAAGTTAATTTTTAAATATTTAGCTCTGCTGACTACATGTAAAGTATAACCTAATACTATATTAACAACACCTATTTTTTTCAGAAATTTTACTAACAGTAATTTTTTTAAGATTTCACTTTTGAAATTGTCCCCTATTTTGAGAATCACCCATATACTTCAGATTTCCCAGTCCTCTACCGAGGACAACAGCTATTTTCCAAGTAGTAAAAAACAAATGTAATTTAACAAATTTCAATGACTATATGGAAAATAATATTTTTAAAGATTATAATTTTAGGTTTATAAATGATTTCTATATTTAAAAAACAATAATAACATCATTTTTATGATGATCGAAACGCAGTTTACGTTATAACAGAGTCACGTTAATATGTCTGGACCAATCATAAACAAATATTAAATGAATTTTCAGTTTAACCATTTTCGGTACAGTAATTTTTTAAACTTGTAAACATCGCACATTTTCAATTTTGACACCGTCGTATAAATTAAGCAATCTACTTTTAAATGCGATTTGTTTAAAACCTGTATCTCCATTGGTTTTGAAATATAATTTTTTTTGTAGTTTTTTATATATTTTTATCAATGTGGCAACAGAAGAATTCCATTTCTAGAGATTGATCATGGGCCAATCAGAAAACGTATAAGTCGCGGAATTCAACCAATAAAAAGATTCTGATATACTTCAGATTTCTCAGTTCTCTACCAAGAAAAACTACTATTTTACAAATAGTTTAAAAATGCTGATTTTTTCCATTGTGCTTGAAATAAATTAAGTAATTTTCTTCTGCAATCTTTATTTCTTTTAGGTAAATCTAATTTTTTCTTCGGTCAAATAGCGAAATAGCCATTCTTGTTAACCCCATACTAGTCCACATTCATATCACAGCATATCGAAAGAAGCGGGGGCCTGATAGGAATGAAGACCCTGCTTTCAAATGAAAGAACACGAAAATGAAATGAAAAAAATAGTACTTTTTGTATTTTTGTTTAACTCTTTAACACCTAAGACAGGCGAAAAAATTTCTACTTTAAATCCTAGCTTTTTAAAGCATCATTCTGGAAAGATGGACTCTTCCGTTTCTGTTTTCTAGCTTGTAAAAAGGAGAGAAGTGACTGAAATGTCAATTTGATGGATTTCTCTTTCCCCCCATACTTTGTTTCCAGGTAAATATCGGAATCAACTGAGGGAAGATTCGGATAATGACTTCTCATTTACGACTGATTCCACCTCTGTGGTAGTGCCATAATTATTTGTTTGCGGTGTTAATTCTAGAATAAACTTTATTTATCTACATATCTTATTCTACATATTTTGTAGGATACATATGTTTACAAATTACAATATTTGAAAAAAAAAATTCAATGCTCTCATAGAAGCATCATAGTGCAAAAATGGTTAAAAATACAGATCAACAAAAAATAGTCAAAATGATACAGGTAATCTCATATGCCTAAAAAAATTAAAATCTGAAAATAAAATTCGACACACATTCTATATACGGAATAAATTAAAATATCAGAATAATATCAGAAGTATTTGTAGTTTATTATTTTCATTATAACACAATTATTTTGGTCAAATAGAAAAATAAAATTGGCTTGTTTTACGAGAGGATTCATACTCATTTTAAGGATTAAAAATTCAAAAAAATTTAAAGAGATTTTTTCTAAAGTCGTCCTCTCTAAAATTTCTACAGTATAATTTAAGAGCATTATACTTTTAAGATGATTATTAAAAAAATGTTCTTTCTTGCTCAAAATTATGAAAAAAATTTTCGATGTTTAAAAATTTATTTTTAAAAGTAAAATCGAAAAATTTCAGTCATGAAAATTTCATCAGCCAGCCATTTCTTGATTGATTCTGATTTCTTATTTTGCTTCTATTATGATTAATGCGCTACATTTTGAATTAAAATCGATTGTCGTCTCATGATAATTTTTCTATAGCTTAACGTCGGGGTTTTTATTTCAAAACATCAATTTTCACAGAATTTTCAGAAAGTGTGCTTTTAACGTAAAATAGAAAATGCTGTTATAGTTATCATAGTTTCTGAATAAAAACATCTGAACATTTCACGTAAATTTTAAAATGACTTCATGAGATAGAATAATTATTTATTGTTCGTAAATAGTCCTAATTAATATTATTTAATAAGAAATATTAAAATTGTTCACAAATACAAACTGTTATTATTATTATTACTTTTATTTTATTTAATTAATTTATTATTATTATTATTATTTACACATTCATAGATTTATTTGGAATACAACATAGCATTCTCCATTAAAAGAGAAATAATTTGTATTTTGCTTGTACCAACAAAGACTTTTCTAGAATAAGCGACAGAAATCGTGTTTTATGTTGATTTTTGATGTGTTATAATAATAATAATAATAATAATTTATTTTTTTTTTCTTTTCAAAATGATTTTGCTAATTGTTAGAATGTTTCTCATTGTTGAATATAGATTTCGAATTGTTCAGATTCACGGTCGCCAGTCGCCACGTTGCGATTATTTTTTTTTTACTTGACGACTAATTTTTGGCTTCTAAGTCATCATTCATTGGCAAATTTTGCGGGGTTTTTTTCCCCCTCGCGATCAATTTCACGAAAATGGTGCATCGCAATCCACTGACAAGAATTTCAGTTTTTTTTTTTCGCAATCCTCTATCCAAACTCGCGTTCTTTTGCGATCCTTTCACAAGAATCGCGTTTTTTAGGGAGATTTTTATCAAAATTTGCGCTTTTCAGCGATTTTTTCACGAAAGTAGTTATTTTCAATCATTTGAAAAATTTAGCATTTCCCCTGCTATCTTTTGACAAGATCCGCGTTGTTTCTTAATTTTTCGTTAGAAATTAAGCATGTGTAGTGACTGGAATATTGGGGTTTAACAGCCACTGGCTCTTTAAAAAGTTTGAGAATCTGCACTTATATTGTTGAACAGGGAAAATAAAAGAAATATCTAATTAAAAAGTATTTAATTAGACAAGTTAATGATAATCTCTTTATTTGTTTGTTATAATTTTTCTGTAAAAAATACAAACGAAATAAATCAGACAGTGCTAAAATATGAAACAATGTTATTTTTATTTTTAAAATTTTATTAATATATTAAGTCTTGAAACAGTTGTGCGATTATTCTTTCGATTCTTAGGATTTTTATTACGTTGGCACAGTTTTCTGCACAGAAAAACAGACCAAGGAAGTTTTAACATCTTATGCGGTTTCTAAGGTCATTGTAACGTAGGAGTATTTGATTTAACTTTATCAGATTCTTGAAGATTTAATCTCTCAATTTCATGTATAGATAAAATAAGTTAATTTAATTACTCAAAAGATGTAGACGCGAAAACTTCTTTCATTAATAGCTAATACAGCTTAGAGGCTACTTTTGGTGTTTGAAAAATTTGTAGTGCATTGAAAAAACTATTAAAATTATAAAAGGCTGCAATCAAGTATGTAAGTGCAGATTTCTTATGAGGGAACAGATCAAGCAACACATTTGTTTATGTACTTTATTTATCCTAAAGTATATTTAAAATGCTTATTTTTTTTAAATACAGTTAATGAAGGTACAGCCATGTAGTGATAGAATATATTTAAATTAGGAAACTTAAAATAAAATGTCATAGTAATTTTATTAGATGATTAAAAAATCAAATTAAGACTTTTCTAGTGGTCTCATGGGTCCGGACATGTCCCGTGGCCCCTATCTGGCAAAATTGGTTCATACTTTCAAACGGGATGGGCCTGTCAAATCGGGCCAATAAAAAACATTAAGCGGACCAAATAGCCCGATATAAAAATTTAAACGGAGCCGATAAAATACGAGTCATTTTCAATAAATATGGCTTTCGCTAGAATAAGTAAAAATGTACGCTTGTTTGACAATATCTTTGAAGAAATGGGGAATATATCCAGTGTAGATATTGATATCGGACAGTTAAATTATGTCTGAGACCGCATTTTTTTTTTTTTTTTTTTTTTTTTTTTTTTTAGACTTGTGCCGAGTCGATATCAGGCTTGCATTTTTTTTCTCTACATAATCGAGCCGGCCGTAATTGGACTTATTTTTCTCAGGGAGATCTGGGCAGGCAATTTTTCTTCAAAAAATATTAATAGCTATAATGAACTTCTGTTAATGGAATTTTTAGAAATATATACCTTTAAATGGTTCTCAAATTCACTGCTCGACGTGAAACTTTGTGAAATATTTTCACAAATTTACTTTTTATTATACAGCGACAAAAGCTATCATATTTTAATCCACTCTTTACTTTTTTATTGTAAACAACATTAATTTTTTAGTCCTGTAAAATCATCGTAATAAAAAAATATACTGTAAAATTATCTGATAAATATGTATGCAGTATTAAAATTATTATTATCATTATTACAGTAAAACCCCGATAATTCGGATTAATTTGGACCAGACCGAATTCGGATTACCGAAAATCCGGATTATCCGGAGAATGAGAAAAAAATGAAATAAAACATACTTAAAGAAAATCACCTTTATATTAAACATACTGAATATTTACTGACAGTAAAAATGTTTATTTCATAATTATCTTCTGTTGTGTCAGTTTTTTATAACATTTGCGGACCGCACGGTCACGCATCCGCTTGAGCATAGTTAGTTAGTTGGGTGTAGTCTCCACCTGATGTTCAAAATAAACCATTAGTTGTTGTAAATGGTTTGTTTCTTCATTATGGTTAATAACTTTTGATTGATCATCATTGATAATAGTGTTTTCGTCTGAATCATCTTCATTTTCAACTTCTTCAGTTGTACATAAAGTGATTATTTCATCATCTGTAAGTGAGGCGTAAACTTTGTTTAGTTATTTTTTGCTTCATTCAATAGCTAATGTCGGTGATATCATCATCTCAGCAACCATCGATACATGCATCAGTTCAACTTGCTTGAAGTCTTTAAGTGATGCATTGTTGTTTCTTTGAAAGGTAAAAACAAAGAGTTTAAATTAAAAAAAAATTAAGTATTCTCGAGAAAATATTTCAGAAAAGACTTTTTTATTCAGAATACGCAAATAAAATGATTTATTATTATCGAAATTTTGCTGATCGCGTCTCAATCTTTGAAAAATAAACTGAGCAGACTGATCCGGATTATGCGGAGATCCGGATTAACGGGGTCCGAATTATCGGGTTTCTACTGTATTTTTTTAAATTAAATCGGGTATGATCAACTTCATTTTTGCACAGCCCGACCTGAAAATTTCCGCCCCATGCATACCCCTAGCGCTAGCTCTTTCTGTGAATTTATTAACTATTAGATATACAAATAGATTTTAAAGATTTTGTTCTCATGATTTAGTCTGTCATATATATATATATATATATATATATATATATATATATATATATATATATATATATATATATATATATATATATATATATTGTGTGTGTGTGTGTGTGTGTGCTTAAAAGTATTGGGTTTGACATGCCAATTGTTATCAAAATACCTAATTTTAAGCACATAATATATACATATATATGTCTTTCCTTTTGTATATGTTTACAAAACCTGTCTATCGCGTTACATAAAGCGTAATCATGCCCTGCATCATTTTTACAATGCTGTCGAAGTTCGTACCTAACTTGACGCCTTTTACTGCTTTGTCATGTCTCTGTTTCTGATTTTTCCTCCTGAAATAATGACAAAAAAGTAGGATAATGCACCTTGCGGGCGCGAGCCTTTTTTTTTTCAAACTGTTTACAAAGGACTGAACTGTATGAAAGTAATTCATCATGCCACTCAAACCAGCCATTTACTTTACAGTTCAATTGGTGTTATATTTCATCCGGGAGATGGTCACTCCGGCTCCCCATTGTTTATTGACAAGCATTGTTATGTCCCTTAATCCCTTTTTAAACTGGTCTAAATAAGTCTCTTGAGACCTAGACCCTTTCTATGGTAACTAACTAACTTGGTAACCCTTATTGGCGATTTTCAACACTTTTTTTTTGGCAAAGAAATCTTGTGTTTATGTAATCTATGAATATGGTAGATTTTGAGTTTGGATCGGATTTGAGATTCAGATCAAAATTTTAAGTGTCTCATCAAACATGAATTTCGTAAACCGGAAAATCTTTTAATCAAATAATTAGATATAGATAAAAATGCTTTTCAATGCGTTGTAGTTATTTATGATTTATAAACTTATTAATATAATATATTATATAATAGCTATATAAACTTATTGAAAATTAAGTAAAATCATATGGAAAAAGTTATAAAATATATTAAGTTATAGATTATAAAAAAACTAGTTTTCATTGCCGTAATATATCTTAACCCTTTAGTGCATAATGTTGCCTATTGGCAACAAATCAAATTTTCTCATCTTATCATTTATTTACGTTGTTTCTTAAGTAACTTTATACTTTACGTATTCATTCTGATCCTATATTAGGTTTGATTCATTAAGTATACCATAAGTGATGATATTTTTTTATAACTTACAAATAAAAAGAAACTTTTTAAGCTTTCCATTTTCCTAGCCATAGATGGATTTCTTACAAAAGTAAAAACATATTTAAAATGCAAAAATTCTTTTTCAAAAGAAAGGTTTAAAAAAATATTCTCATAATGTAACTGGTCTTTACATATTTCCTTTCACATGAAATTTTAAACAATTATCTCAATTTTACGAAATTGCTTGTTTACTCTGTTAGACAAACTTAGAACTCTGTTATAAAAACCCAATCTTGAGATCCCTTCACCACCATTAAAAAAACGTTAGGGTGGACTTATAATTTGTTCTTTAAAAAAAATAAAGATTAAATGTCAAATCATAATGTTTTTGTTTAAATCTAACATATTATTATTTTTTTTTTTAATAAAATGATTACAGCTTTAGTTATAATAGACTGTACCCCCTTTACTTAACTTGACATTCATATAAAAGTTGAATTTTATAGTTAGTTTTTCACTCACTTTCTGATATATTAAAAATCTAGAAATTACATATAGTTAGTTTTATATTCCCGATTACAAACTATTTTCAAAATTTTGGAATATAATAGTATACTTAATTTTGATTATATGGAAGGAAAAAATTTTAGAAATCTTCGATAGTTTAGTAATATGACAAATGATATTTTTAAAATCTATTATTTCATGTGGTTTCTTACGATAATGCATTTACAAAAATATGAAAAAAAAAAAAAAAAAAGCTTGGCCAAAATTAACATTTTTAATAAAATTTCAGTAATATTGAATCTTTATTCTGCGTTTTTTATTAATGAAAATGCGATGTCACATGAAAGTGAATTTTTACTTCAAGCTTTAGAGCTTTTTTTTTTTTTTTTTAAATTTAATTTTTCTTTTTTCTTTGTTCTTCTCTATGTACAGTAAGAAAAAAAGAAAGAAAAGAAAGTGTGTACCAATCGTTAATAATACTTTAAGAGTTAGGATTATTAAATTAAAAAATAAGCAAATAAATAAATATTTATATAATAGAGCAATTACATTCTCAAAAGGGGGAAAAAAAGAGTGTGCGTGTGTCTAAGGGGGGGATTCTTATAAAAATGCAACTAACATTAATAAGATTTTCGTAATATTTTTTAACAAAACAAAATAATCTGACAAGGTAAAATTATGTCTATGTTATTATCAGTTATGAAACAAATATACACAAAGCGTGGTCCGAAACTAGGAAAGGGCAGATGGGGAAGTATCTCGAGTGCCAAAACAAAATGTGAAGGGGGCATCAAATGAAGATTTTGTTTGTAGTTTGATACAAAATATATATGTACATGAAACTTGAAAAAAAAAATCTCGCGTCTCGAAAGCTTACCCACAAAATTGACTGAAAATAAAAGTAACATTTAAAATTATTAGAATGCAAGAGAGAACTTTCAAAAAGAACGTTCCCTTACATTTAACATTAACGCTCCAAATTCTTTGCGTGACTGGTGTAGTAATTTTAATTTTTGAAGTTTTTTTTTTAATTCTCTTTCTAGATTTACGTGTACTAAAATTATAATTAAACCATCTTATTGAAGTATTAATTTGATTTACATATTAATACTTCATTAAAATTAATATGGAATATTTTTTAAAATGTTATATTTTAAATTTAATAGCATTTAAATTTAATAGTATTAGCTTTAAATTTTAGAAGCATAAAAATGTAATATTATTTCTGCGAATGCTCAAAACAAAAGAGTAAATAATGTCATTTCTGCATTATTGAAGTCATTTTCTTATTAAAATTTAAAAGAAAACTAAAAGACGATTTTTTTTCTCTTTGGAGTAATTTTTGCTACCATTATTTCAGATATTCGTTTCAGATACCAAAATAGTTCCAAAAGGAAATTTAATAATTTTTATAATTCCTAAATGCAAAATATTAAAAACGTAATATTATTGAAAGATTAATTTGTTTAAGATTTTATTGTCATTTACATTCAGTTGAGCAATGGACCGTAATCTTCCATTAGGTTCCAGGCTATAAAAAAAGCAATTGAACTTACCGTACACAGATGATTACAGAAATTTATACACTTAATACAGAAAATTATTACACTTAAAAGAATATATGTAGTTACGCATTTATTTCCAGCTAATAACTAATAAAGAAATAGACCCTATTCTTCATTTTGGTTCAAGGCTATAATAATAATCATTTTACCAATTATGACATCACAGGAAATTTTTGAAGAAATCGCCTTTAAACAAAATCAGCCATTTAATCAGTTGTTTTCATAAAATCGTTTCATGAAGTCGTTTCATTAGGATTTTATATATATAGGGTAGCCATGAAACAAAAGCAAGCTTATCCATTTTTTCATTACTCAACCTACCTTATAGTTTAAACTGAGAAAGGTGAAAAAAAATTATTATACTGAAACAATAAATAACTTATGCAAGTTAGACAGTTATTTTCCCAATGACTATTCTAATTAAATATTGTCCCGCAACATTATTGGTTGTACATTTAAAAATCCAAGGTCAAATGTAAAACTAGAAATATATTATTATTATTTTATCTTTATTTATTTATTTCATTTTTTAACGAGAGGGGGGGGGGGTTAAGAGGCTACTGCTAGAACAAAAGTTCTGTGTCTACAGAGTAACACAGTCAATAGTTAAAAAAGAATATTTTACAACTTCTTTTATTTGAAAATATCAAAAGCATCATACACAATATATTGAAAATAAATAATTGAAATTCGGTATATATATATATATATATATATATATATATATATATAATACATACCATTATATATACCATGATGTATATCCAAATTTTATTTTCAAAATATCAAGAAGTTTGATATTTTTGATATAATTTAATTTATATTCAAAATATTCTGTCTAATACTTTTTATATTTTTAATCAAAACAAATGTAAATTTTTTTTTAATCATTAGTAATTGTGTCATTCTGTAAATAAAAAGCTTTTGCTACGGAAATGGAGCAAACCAACCAAACCAACAAAAAAAAGTTATGTTTTACTTCTGAAGCTGAATTCTTAAATGTAGAATCAATAATAATGTGGGGATGCAATATTTACTTAAAAAAGGTATTGAAAGATAAACTGTCTAATTAGATAAGTTATTTAAATATTCATTGGAAATAATCTTTACGGGTTTTAGTTTTATTCAATTTAAATTGCAGAACAACAAAGAAGAAGAAGAAAAACACGCATACATTGTGTTTTGATGTTTTTCAATTTGTATTCCAAACTTTGTTGCATAAAACGTAACATTTTCTTAAAACTTCATACTAAATCCTAAAGTTTTTTTTTTTTTTTTTTTTTTTTTTTTTTTTTTTTTTTTTTAATAGCAAATTGTGACAGTTTTCAACTAATTTTCTTACATAAGTTAAAATAGGGCGCTTAAAAGATTGCTTTGTTAAGTTTTCATGCTAAATTTATTTATTTATTAGTTTAATAAGTTTACTACTTCTAAACTATCAAATATATACCAAAAATATCGGATATTTTTTTATATTTTTGAAAATATATTTACGAAACCTGAAATTAATATTGCTATCACAAAATTATAGGTTCTCTATTGAAAAATTCAGTTTCAATCATGTAAAAAGAGAAAAAATCCCTTCTTAAGCTATAAAAGCATTTCCAGAATTAAAAATATTCTTTGTCCACTGAATGACACAGTCAATAACAATTAAAAAACATAATTACACATATTTTGACTGGAAATATTTAATTTATTTGTCTCTAAATTTCATGGTATATCCTGGGAGGTCATTTGATTTTTCAGAATATCGTGAGTATTAAATGCATTTACGAATGAACGTTATACTTCATAAATGTAAGAGAATTTAGCGATTTTGTTTTTAGATCAAATAAGAAAAAATCACTATAATATTAAAAAGATTTTAGTATTTTGTTATGATTTAAACCTTTTTATTTTTAAAACTTTTCAAACATATATTAGAGTTAAAATTCTAATTTTTTTTCCTGTAAATAACACATTCCACGAAACATACGCAGAGATTTTCTCCGAGATCTTAAAATTTTCAAATTTCATTATAATCTATACAGATATTTGTGATTTACAACAAAATAATTTATCTTTATTTGTAATTTTGTATTTAAAAGTATAATATGATGGAAATTTTCAGAGGTTATAAAATAAAAGAAAAAAACTCTAATTTATACACTATTTCTTTTAATTTTACTCTTGATCCTGCCAATTTTATTGTTAACATTGAGGGTAATTTCATTCCATTAAAAATTATGTAGAAATCCCAGACTAAATGTAGCTTATCATCTCTATTTAACTGGTACTTTTTAAAGTTAATATATATATATATATATATATATATATATATATATATTATATATATATATATGTATATATTTCATGGGGGAAAATTTTTCTAAAATAAAAGTACTTGAAAAGTACAATTTTGTTTTAAACAATAAGATATTGGATTGTACGAAATTTATTTAAATCCTCTTAAAGCTTAATGAATGATGTTAAATGTGCATTTCTAAATTTATACTCAGATTGAGTTAGAGCTAGTTTATAGCAATTATTTTGAAAATTTTCATTGTTTGAAGAGATACGAATCGCGCTCCATTTTGTAAAGAATAAACTGCTTAAAAAAAAGTGGATTTTTTTAGCATCGTGACACCTATTCCAATGTCATAATAATAATAATAATTATTATTATTATTTGTTTGTTTGCAATAAATTCGTTTTCTCATGCATAATAGTCTTTTTGCAATTTCGTTTTTATGCATAGATGAAATATATTTAAGTTTAAAGTTTTAGTTTTCACAAAGAAAAAAAAAAGAAAACTTTTTCTGTTTAATTGCATGTAAAACTTTTAATATTTAGATGGTTACAAAATATATTAATTTCTTCGAGTGATTTTTGTTTTATTGGAAAATTTTTCACACTTCTTTAAAGAAAAAGTCGCCAAATAGTAAGATAAAGTAGAAAAATGTAGTTAAGATTTTTCCTTGGATAACTTATACTTCTCACCCCTTTTTTTAATCCTTACACAAAAGAGGTAGGAGAAATCCTTATCTACCTTTACTTGTCAATCTTTAAGATGAGTCCTATTCATCATAACTAAATGGGCGTATCCAGGAGCCGGACTGACATGCAACCATTTCATCCCGTTCTTGGGATTGTTTAGGTCTTAATAAGTTGGGGTGGGTCTGCTCTATAATCATAACCAAACTTAGGCTTTTTTGAATGACTTGAAAAGAAAAAAATACTTGACTCTTGAAATGGCATTCCCTTTGTGACAGGTAATGGAGTGACTTGTGCATTGCACATGTTATACAATCGCATATCGATCCTGAAAAATTTTTTTATGTATTTCCACTATATTTTAAATCTAGTAGAAAAAAAATCCTCATTTACACGTGATGAATATTAGAATTTATAAGCATAACTGGTGAAGTTCAGCACTTTCCCATTTTCGATAAATTTCCTGAAAAATATGTATAAATAGTAATAGTACGATTTTTCATTGAGGTATGTCATGAGAATCTCAAAGATTTAAGAAAGAAAATAATATCATAAACTATGACTTTTAATCCCAGTATCAAAGAATTATTTAAATTTATCATTCGAAAATTCGAAAAAAAAAAAATGTAATTTAACAAATTACAATGACTATTTGGAAAATGATTTAAAGACTTATAAAGGAATTCCATATTTAAATTAATAATAATAATAATAAACATAATTTTTAGAATGATCATAACGAATCATAACGAATACATGCTGTGTATTAAAAATTGTCTGTTGTCTGGAAAAGGATATTCATTAGGGGTTTGATTGTGGAAGGGGGGAGGTTTGGAAAAATTTTACCTATAGATTCTTTCAAACCATTACATAAATAGACTAAGTATAAGGGCAACGTTTTCTGAAATTTTACGAAATTTTTTTCCAAGAGTAGCTTTTTAAATGTGAGAAAGAGGGAGTGTATAAATTAACCTCTTAATTAAAACTTTACGTATAGAAGTTTTAAAGGGATTCATATTAGGACAAACATATAAAAAATTATTGAAAAAGTGAAAATTTCTAATTTGATTTAAATTTACAAGGATGATTAAAACACCTTGTATTTCAAGGATGATTAAAATAGTTACAAAAAATATGAATAAAAATTTTTAAGAGCTCGGACAACTGTATTTAAAGAACAGCAAAATTTAAATGTTTTTCCGTATTTCCTTATTTTGTAATAAATTTATGCTCTAAATTTGTTGATTATTAATATTCCAGGGGACAAGGGGTGAAATGTGTCAATTTAAGAACTGGATACTTTCTGACACATTTACTGATTAATTTATAAATGTCATGAAATATTGAGGAATGACAATTGAATTTTTTTTCCTGTTCGAATAGGTGTCTTTAAAGTTTTGATAAATAAATTGGATCTTGAGTTATAAGCGGTTGTTTTCTGATGATGAGATTTACCGGGCTGTCGCATAAAGAAATTTGATTGAAAACGCGAAATTTTTTACATAATTTTTCAAACGGTGATCTGCTTCCAGTGGAAAAAAGGAAAAGAATATTCGATTTACAGTTTCTAAATAGGATAAAAAAAATTCTACTTTTTCGCATGTGATACTATCTTAAAATATTTTCTAATAAACTTATGTCAAGGAAAATCTGTATTACAAAATTCTTGATTATAAACAAATCGATAACTTTTTATAAATTTGGAAAAATGCTTTCATTTTAAAATTAATAAAGATAAGTAATAAAATAAAAGTTTCACTTCAAAAGCTTATTAATTTAAAAATAAAATAAAAAGCTCATTAAATTATTTCTTATCGACAAACTAATTCTGACGAATAATAAATTCTGAAAAACTTGATTGTTGAGTGGTGACTCGGTGCTGACTTGGATAATAGCTGAGTTTATTTTAAAAAGTGAGCTTTTTCTTTCGTTAAAATTAAGTCTAGTAAATTAATACGACAAAGAAATAACAATTTAAAAATAAAATCTGAATCGAAGCTATGAATTTAAGCTGTAATTCAAAGTAATTTTTAGGATACAGTCAGTTTCTTTCTTTCTTTCTTTCTTTCTTTTTTTTTTTTTTTTTTTTTTTTTTCAGGAGGAGGGACGGAGGTGACTGCAATGATATCAGAAAATTAAAAAAAAAAATGACCCTAGTTTATCAAAATGATATCAGCAATCCTTTACGTTAAATTCTTTAATATATAATTAAAAAAATTAAATCTGAGAGTAAATAATAATAATAATGACTATTCAATTGCAAGTAATTTTAATAATTATTTCTACAAGTAGCATGACATTTGCAGGTTGCTCTAAAAATGCGTTAGAAACTTCCAAGTTGTTGATCGAAAGAATTTTATAAAGTCGACTTCCATAACAGATAAATTTATATTCA
This sequence comes from Maratus speculifer, assembly GCA_964019185.1. Classification (NCBI taxonomy): domain Eukaryota; kingdom Metazoa; phylum Arthropoda; class Arachnida; order Araneae; family Salticidae; genus Maratus; species Maratus speculifer. The sequence goes on along the minus strand of CAXHSM010000423.1, from coordinate 2,995,652 downwards.
AAATTTTATACTAAAGCATCTTTGAAAAAAAAAAAATATTTAAATTGCGTGTTGCTTAAATTGTATTTTTTGGGGCCAAATTTCAAAATTGTTCTAATTTTATAGATAAAGAGAGAAAGTTTTAAGCAATATGTAGCAATGACTTTCCTTTAATGCATGATTTATTTTATTGACACCATTTTATAAAATACGTTTGTTTTTATAGGGAAAAAAAGAAAAAAGAAAGAAAGAAAAAAGCAATATTTGATTTATTAGAATCTAAATTAGCATATTCCAAGTAAGCAAATTTCGCATATTCAAAGATAGAAATATGTTTCAAAAAGTAGTCAGGTAGAATTTTATTACAAATCACAAAATTAAACATTATATTATAAAAGAAGTATGATGCACAAATGTAGTTTTTTTCCATCAAAACTGGTCAAAAAATTATTTGTGAAATAACAGAAACCCTTTTTTTTTTTAATTGGAAATTATACTAAATGTAGATACCACCGACCTAGACTTTAGATATCTAGATTAAGGCACCATTTTATAAAAGATATCTGCTTTTATAGAATAATAATTTAAAAAAAAAGAAAGCAAAGAAAGAAAGAAAGAAAAATATTTGATTTGTTGGCATCTAAATTAGCATATTCGAAATAACCAAGTTTCGCACATTCAAAGATAGAAATATGTTTCAAAAAGTAGTCGTATAATTTTATTACAAGTCTCAAACTATATATTGCACTATAACAGAAGTATGATGCAGTTTTTTAACATCAAAACTGATCAAAAAATTATTTGTGAAATAAAAGAAAAATGAATTCTTTTTAAAAACAGGAAATTATACCAAATTAAATATAAATATTTAGCATAATAATAATAATAATAATAATAATAATAATAATAATAATAATAATAATAATAAAATAATAATAATAATAATAATAGTAATTTTATATATCCGTATTTTAAACAAAAAAAAAATCAAACTTTACTTATTTATTTTGTAAAAGAAAATACTCTCAAAGTTTTCTTTTTAAATCAATTCTTCAATGCGAAAGCTCTTAAAATAACCGTCATGGGACAATAATCGCTAGGAAATAAAGATGCAATTAATTCATCGATAAAGGAAAAAGAAAACAGTTCACTTGTAATTAGTTGGTTGCTAGTGTAATGTTTTTTCTTTCAAAAATAAGTATGTAAATATGACAACAAAATATTCCGTTGTTGAACTTTATTTTTTTAGGACCGCGCTCAATTTAAATGTGCCTGTGATATTAAAAAGATTCGCGATCACTATTGAATTTAGATATTATATTTCCTTGGCGGGATTTTGAAAATCGGGTGGGATAGGGCGTGAGGGCAAATTTTTATTGTAGAAAATGTGCAATTTCCATTTTGCTTCTTTAACTTTGAATTATTTTAATTTTCCAAATATCTATCATCTGATCCAAATAACATTGCATCTCTTTCTTATTGTTTTCCTGCTTTACCTGACTTTTTGTCATTTTGAATTAAGTGTAATTAAATAACTTAATAACAGCCCTGATACTTAATAATAAAACAAAAGTACTGATATCACACTCTTTTGAAATAAAAAGCTTTAGAAGAAAGAAATAATAATAACATCCCCTCAAGAGAATCCTTTTAACTGCAAAAAGAAGTAAATATAAGCCACATGTGACTATTCCATCACTGTCATCCAAACAAAGTAATCGGCAAAGATAGAGAAACACCCCTCAAGATAGGGTGAAACCCATCTCTTTCACTTCCTTACACCCCTAAATTCTCCGTACTCGGCCGTATGCGCCTGTGATCGGCGTTCAATGACAGGGCCGTATAGGGCCGACTTAGGTGTTAAAGGGTTAAGATAAATTTCTATTTTTTCCCCATGTCATTTCTCGGATTGGCTGGTCTCTTGTCTTTAGTTTCATATTAGTGCGCAGTGACCAGGGTTGGATGGTCCGCATGTCCATCGGCCTGAGGGCCGGTGCGCCCTCGTCCAGAAGAAACTTTGCATCCCTAAGTGATTAAGCTATTTAAGTATTTTTTGTTTCTCGTGGTACCATGCATTTTTGACTAGTGCACTAATTTTCGAGACTTCGTTTAGGGACTAATCCTCAGTATACGGATAGGCATCACAAGAAGTATTTTTTAAATAATAAAGAGATTAAAGATAATTGAAACAATTTTAGGATCGGAAAAAGCGGAGTGTGAAAACTGCGCTCGGAGCAAAGTTTCAATTTGGCACCCCCCCCCCCTACCCAACTCTTTCTTATAACGGGACAAAAATGACGTTCGTAGTATAAATTTGGCGCTCTCTTAATTTCCACGCCTGGGGAAACTCCCCCCCCCCTTTCGCTTGGCACTGATCGGAAAGCAAAGTAGGCATCTTTGCAGACGACCGAGAGTGAACAAGTGCACATAGGAAGGGCAGTAACCATGGCGCCCTGGGCTGGAATTTTTTATAATATAGCTTCTTTGAATGACATCTCTTAGATATTCCTCAAATAATTCGCATATTTTCAGTCTTTTACCTTTTACTATCTTGTCCCTCCCTCCCCCTTTAAAGCTGGACATGAATGCACTATAATTAAAACTGTGTTTTATGAAAATAACTTAAGAAAAGAAATACAGATGTCTCTCGTTAATTCGAAATCGGATAATTCGTATCTTTGCTTAATTCGAACTAAAGATGAAGTCCCAAAATTTTCAATGACAGAATAACGTTAAAAATTTTCATTAATTCGAACTCATTTTCGACTTCGTTTAATTCGAACTAACAAGAATTTCCGATTTTTCATTTTTCTTATCTTTCTCATGGATTTCAGATCATTTGAATAACTTTCTTTCTTTGATTTTTGTGAAAATTGTTCTGAACGAGTATACATATAATACAATGCATTTGACATCCACTTTCTTAGAGTACCGTCTGTCCATCAGTGACGCTTTAAATTTTTCTTCCATCGTGCTTGTTTCTAATTTTTTAATTAGTTTATGTATTAATGCATTCTAATTTAATATTAAGTCATTTGCTAATGATAGCAGACAGAATAAGTTAAAAAAACACTATAACATTAATTCCTTTGTAGTAGTACCATATTAAGCATGCTTTTCATAATTTGAACATTTCTTGTGATCCCGATGAGTTCGAATTAACGAGAGTCGACTGTATATAAATATCAGAAGGCAAAAAACTTTTTCTGGAAATTTTGTTGTTAGTTGGAAAATATAATTTTTTTTTTTTTTTTTTTTTTTTTTTTAGAGGAATGTTGACTTGGTGACACTTTTGGATTATAATCCTTCAAGCTGTGAAATTCAACTGCCAATATTTTTTTATTCAAAAAATCTATAACATAATTTCGATCTTTGCTTTTTGTAATGACACTTTCCATAATTAAATAAGTAAAACGAAATTCTAGTATGTATTTTACATTAAAGAATGTTTAATTTAATCATGGAAAAAATCTATGATTAAATAAAACGATGATATTGAGCAATTCTGATTTGGGCAATTTCCAGGAATAAAATCCCTGATGTATTCTTCTCAATTGTCGAAATATAGAATTTCCCCCTGATCTCTAATTATAAGAATTTTGCAAATCATGGGAAGAGAAGGCTGAGAAAAGTAAATTTAGTAAATTATTTTAGTGATTTTAGGCCAATAAAGTGAATTTTGTAAAGCATTTTTTGTAGAAGTCTTTTAACAGTCAAGTATAGATTTATCATTTTATGGATAAATAAAGTTTAAGGATACAAAATGCCTCTTTCTAAAAGATATCTGACTCGTAAAAGTAATAGCTGTCAAATTGTAAGAGAAGTTAAATTTATCTTATTTTTAACTAACTGATAACTAATTTTTATCACTTTAAAGAAATACACTTAAAAAAAGATTGAAGCTCTTTGCAACAACTTTATTTGGCAACTAGAGTCAAATAAAAATCCTTCTTGGATTTTTTACTAACTTTCAACGGTGATAAATGGAATGAAAGTGGTTACCCCAAACTTATTTTGCTAAAAATAATCATAAAAAATCTTTATGAAACAACAGGCGGGGAATAAAGTCAATGATTGTTGTGTATAAATTATGTTTTCGAAATTATCTATACTTAAAAAATTGTACGAACTCTGAATTTTGAAACTGCAACACTTACTTTTGACATCTTATTTGAGTTTCTTGCTTCCAAATGGCCAGGAAATGGCATTGTTTATTCATATTATCTTTAATCTTGATGGAGTTGGAAGAGTATGGATTTAAGGACGATAAAGTTAAACCCAACAAAATAAAATATTGATTTATATCTTCATATAAAAGTCATCTGATATTTACACTGAATACTTGAATAGACTTAAACATAATACAAGCTTTGTTCTCTATGCAATAACTTTTTTTTTTAATTCTTAAAACTATTAATAAATTCTTTGTAGAATCTTCTTCAATGCAAAAAATGTTTATTATAAATTTAAAATTGCCATATAATTTTACTCTTGACTAACTGTGTTTTTTTTTTTTTTAGCAATTTTTCTTCAATATTTTCATTTTATTTTCCGAAATATATTGATAAAGTCCTAACACTGTTTGTTTTATAATATTATTTAGTTTTAAGAAATTTATCTAAACTATATCTTTTTTTTTTTGGCTGGCAAGGATTCAAATAAGGTATCAAAAATAGAAAAATAAAAATTTGAAAAATCAACTTTCGTGCATTTATTAATACATAGACATTCCCCAAAGAAATCCTATAAATAGAATTTAATAATCGATATCATTACCAATCAACTGGTAATTATGTCTTTTTTATGTGATAATTTACAAAATAATTGGAAGTGGGGAGCTTATAAATTATCTATTGACACAAAATAATAAAACAAGAAAGTGATAGCCTTGATATCAGTCTACAACAGGCTAATATGTGTTCATATTGCTGGAACATTTAGATAATACATGATTCATTTTAGAAAAATTGTGTTTTATGTAACTTTAAATGAAGCAGAGATATAATTTTAAGCTATATCTTGTTGCTGTGCGAATGTGTTAAACCTTGTTGAGTTAAATATAAATACAACACCAGCAAATAAAATTGCTGTGAGTTTGTTGTTTAATTTTACGCCCTATGAAAATCAAGGTCTGTGCCCTTTTCCCTCACCCAGTCGGACCCTGGCAGTGACAACACATTATGCTCAAAAATGTGGAAGAAATTCATGAGGTTACAGCTGCCACTCAAAATAGTCGAAAATAAAATGAAAAAAATTCTGATATTTATTTTTTCTAATTTGTTTGTTTGAGATCATTTTATTTATTTATTTTTTTAATATAATGAACTAGCCAATCTGGTTAATCCCACATCAGTGCACATTTACACCACAATATATCCAAAGAGAAGAAGGGGTCTGATGAGTTACGACACTCCTTTCAAAATGGTCGAAAAGGTAAGTAAACAAGTGCTGTTTTTTTCTGTCTGTCTGAGTAAGGAAAAATCCTTTCCCGGTGTTAATTATTTTTGCTGCAATTTGGGTTATCACTTTTTCCATATTTAGTCGATTTCTGGCTAAATGTAGATTCTTGCAAATTGGGTTCCAGTTAGCTAGATTTTTAAAAAGTTAATTCAGCATATTGTTTCAGTTTAAAACTCTGCCTAATAATAATAAACTAGGCTGTGCTGTTTTCTAATGTGTTCGCTGTTTTCTAATGTGTTTTTCTGCGACCATTGTACGAAATTCAGGTCTCTATCATGATTATTTGCCTAAATTCGCATTTTCTTGCCGCCCTTTGACGAAATTCCCATTTTTTCCGTCGGCTTTTTGATAAAATTCGCGTTTTTTTCATGGACTTTTGACAAAGTAAATTTAGTAACATAATCAATAAGATCTGTTGGTGGTCGTCTCTATCTACCAGATAGGGAATTGTTGAGGGTAGGATATTTTCCAGAATCTTCATTCTGGGGGGGGGGGGGGTCACAATTGTTTAACTCAGGCATGGGAGTATCTTGCTATTCGTCTGTTGTATCCCATAAGGTGCGTTTTCACTGGTCGTTCTAACAATCTAAATAACCTTAGCGACCCAAGACCTTAACCTAAGAGTGGTGTACACTTGTATTTCATATCTGAATAGAAAAAGAAAGATCTGCAAAGCGACAAAAAAGCGCTGCCTTATCTGAAAATCCGTTGCTTTATAAACTGCAGCTTTTAAGTGATGAAGTCTCTTAGAAATCAGCTTTTGAAATTTTCTTGTCTTCGTGTATAAGTCATTCTCCCTACTTTCTAGACAAAAGAATGTCCAACAAGTCTTGTTTTACACATGGAAATATACGGTAATGAGAAATTGAAGAAGCAAAAATACAAACGACCAAGAGAATCAAAGAGGGAAAATCTGAATTATGTTATTCGACACAAGGCACGCTAACTCACAACCAGCTAATTAAAAATGAAAATGTCACTTGTTTCTCAAGATTACAAAAATCAGGAAAAGTTGTATGATACTTGTATTTCATCTCTGGATATAAGCATTCGACAAGAAAGAAAATATCAGGTAAATTATAGGGAAATAATGTGTAACACATTTGAAAGAAGCTGAAAAATTCATTGCTTCATAAACTGTAGGTTTTATGTCACAAAGTGTTACTTGCATCTATTTTGAACATAGTTGGTGATGGTGACAGTAAAGCAGACAGTTCACGAAACTACTGTTCATCGTGAATGTTAATACTCACTTAAATAACATATAAAAATGGAGTTCGATGGTCCAAAATCGGCACACTCAACTGAAGTAACTTTGACCTATCAGGATAACTTAGGCTCAAGAGGAAAAAAAAGTTTAACCCGGTAATTCTCCATCAACCTCAACCTCGCATTTCGAGCTGAACTCTCAGTTGAAAGCGAAATCCAATTCGCCGTTAACTCAACCTGCCGAGATTCGAGGCGTTTGCCAACCTGGAGTTGACGAACTCAACCAAGCTAAAATCCCAGGTTAGTGAACCGCGCATGCCTACTAGAAAGAAAGATGGCCGTCGTTTTAAACAGAGCGTTGATGCGCCTTTTTCTAAAACAATGCTGTTTATGATTTATTAATAAAGCGAAGCGTTTATTATGAAAGTTGCTATTATAACAGAATGTGTCACCTAAATTTCCCCCTTTTTCATATATATTTTTGCTCTACGTACGCAAAATTACATAAATTTGTGTGTCGAAAATGAAGCTTGCAATTTTACGAATTTTGTTTGGTGGCGCCCTCTAAAGAATCCAAATAGAAATATATTATCATCAATTATAATTATATGAATCAAAATTTCTATCTTTCTTTAAATAATAATGATAATAATAAGGAAAAAACGAAGTTTTATTTCTGTTGTACCGCAGTACTTTTTATATTTTTTTAAAGTATGAAATTTCTACCAAATTGCGTACATGTGGTCAGTTATTACTAATAGAGAAATTTATTTTTTTTTTGTTAATTATATGTTTCGTAAGTTTGAAATAATTACTTTTGCTTATAATAAATAAATAAATTTATTAGTTTGATCAGATAACTTTCTATTAAATTTATATTAAAGAAATATATATACATATATATATATATTTAATAAAATAAATATTTTTTTTTTTTTTTTTTTTTTTTTTTTTAAGAATTTTACTGTAACGCAAAATCTGTTTTGTAAACGGAAAACACCATTCAAAATTTATTTATAAGAATTTTTTACTTAAAAATTAAACATAAGTATGCATTTTCAATTTTTCCTTTAATTTCGTTCTTGGAAAAAAAAGAAAAGTAACAGATAAAGATGGTACTTGTCCAGGACAGAACTCATAGCAGCAACTATCAGATCACGTGATTCCTATGGCCAATCCGCTAACGAGTTTTTAACCAGGTCGAGTAACCCAAGGTTGAATAATCGCGGCTCCAAAGTTATTGATGAATTCGAAATATTAACTGACGGTTAGATTTGCCAACCAAGAGTTTCTCAACTGAGAGGATGAACAAAAAACATTTATTGGATGAAAATACACTGGAATAATATGTTACACATAATATTTAAAACACTTCACAAAAAAAAAAAAAAAAAAAAAAAAAAGACCATACTTGACACTTTTTACAAAACACCAAAATAATGAGAAATACTTTTTAATATATATTATTTTGAGTTTGATGCAGTTTTAAAATAATAATTATCCTTTTGGAAAATGGATGTTTAGTCCATCACAGTATTTACTTGCTAACAGGTACCACAGAAATTGAGTAACTGGTTGTTCTGAGTCTGTTCCAAGGCCCCCTTATCATAATATAAAGGCCTCGCATTCAGGAGAAAATCCATTGTTGAAATTGTCCCTATAATTGCCAACTTATTATATGACTTTGTCTCGTAAGTAACGCCACCTGGTGCATACTACTGCTAATAATCCCATAGGAAATAATGGAAAACATTTCAGTTTCTAATATTAGATGGCGCTACCAACGTGAAAATCATGTAGTTCAGCGCCCCCTGTACTGCGGTCAAAGGAAACTTGGCGAGTGACAAGCCTTTATATTATGATAAGTTAGCCTTGGTCTGTTCCTGTATAACAACAAAAATAATTGTCTGATGCTGCCATCTAGTGGCAAGTTCCGAATCAAAAGACCAATTCTCCAAGAGAATTACTAAGCTGTTATCTGGGACAGGTGTGAGGGGGGTAAGCAGTAGACCATGCCCTTTTTGAACTTTTGGGAGTCATGACACTATATGATTCTCAGGTAATACTTCAACACAACTTCCTTAAATATAATTGAGTTCGAACATGTGCTGTCTTCTCGAATCTAATACTTCTGTAGTAAGCCTACAGACACCCTGTTTGCAGTGTTATATGGGTCTTGGACCCACAAAATCATATTGAAATTATTAGGTTTAAAAGATTTCAGTAAAAAAGAATTGAGCGGAACTCTAACAATCCAAACCATCAGTAATGCCAATGGATGGCAAGATTGGACAGTTTGAAATCATTGATTATGAATCAATTTCCGACACAAAATGGAGATGAGTTACAGAGAACCAGAGTTTTCGCTGTCGCTCGTCATTGCACCAAATTGTGACTCAATTCTTCATTTGGCGAGTCAACAAGAGATTAGATTTGCCAAATTGCTACTGTTCAATTTTTACTTTTTCTTTGTTTTTCATACATATGCATAATTACATATTTTTAATATGTTTGTAGCGGATAGTTGACATTAGATTAATAACAATCGCTGTCACAGTTAAAAAAAATTAAGTTATTTTAGAACATATTGAAAAAAAGGGGTACATTAAAAGATTAAAAAATTTTTTGTACTACACGGAAAATTTATTTGGCTAATATTTTTTTCATTTGGCGAATGTTTTTTATTTTTAATTAGCCAAATTACTAACGTTAGTCAAATGTCAGCGAGAACACTGCAGAGAACTGTTATACATTAACTAGTTTGCTTTTAATGCAAAAAACATTCAGCTAATTTATATCTACCGTAAAATCCTGTTAATCCGCCCTTCCGGAACTAACGCCCCCTCCCCATTTTATAAAGAATTTGAAATTTTCAAAAAATCCTGAGAAAGCGCCCTCCCTCCCCATTCTCAAAGGTGATTGAGATTAGGATGAATCATTACGAAATGAATGAATCATTAATCTTTGATGAAATGTTCGTTTTTCGAGATTTTTTAATTGATTTCATACTTGTTTTGGCCTTTTTTTACAAATTTCTCCTTTTTTCTGCGCTTTTTCGACAGAATTTACGTTTTTTTTTTAAAAAAAAACAAAGTTCATATATCATCAGATATCATATTGGCGTATTTTTAAAAAGTTTTCAAAAGCAAACATAACTGGAGAGACACCCTGTGTTGTTTCAACAATGATTTTTGACATCAACTTTGATGGATTTAAGTTTGGTTAAATAATAGAAAAATTATTAGTTTCAATAAAATATAATTATTTAATGTTATTCATATTACTTTATATTTCTGAAACATAACCAAATTTTTATAAAAACTTTCAATATTTTCATATTTAATTCATTTGTTCAAGGGTATCCCTTACTTGTTCAAAAGTACCCCTATATGAGGCAAATTTGAACAGAAATCTTTCAGCTTTTTAAATCCTCACAACTTTTTTAATTTACATGGAAAACTTTTAATATTTGTCCATATGATGTAGAAATGCTTTGTTTTTATTATGCAATACTTAAAAAGCAAAAAAATGTCATTCAAATAAGAAATATATTGATTTTTTTAAAAATTGTTCAAATGTGCCCCCCCCTCCCCCCTCTCCTATATACACATATCACAAATTAATTTTACATTTCCTATTTCAAATACGTGATCGCAATCCTTCACTTTGTGCATTATTTTAGATATATGTTTATTTTACACATTGAATTTGTATGTTAATGAATTTGGCTTATATGCATAACATAAAATATTAATAATTTAAACTAGTCCCAGAGTTGAAAGCACTATTTCTAAAAATTGACATTTTAAGTTTGTGTTTACATGCTGAATTCAAACTTTGTATCTAAATTATATTTTTATACTATTACTTTACATATTATTTTACGTCATAATGTGAACTCAATTGAACCACTATTTTCTTAGATATTTGTAGCATTTGTGAGTTTTCAGGTACATCGAATTTAGAAAACTCTTTTCGACACATAAAGGCCCCGAAATAGTATTGTGCTTCCCATAGCTTCAAAGCTTAGTCAAACCCTGAATAAGAGTAGTTGTATGCAGGCCGTGACTATCACACGGGCACCCCGGGCACGAAATTTTTAGGGGGCACCCCCCCCCCCCCAAATATTTAATTCTCATAATTACTTCTAAATTTCCATTTAAAAAGTCATAATTGTGAAAAAATGCTTCATTTGAAATATATTAAGATGGAATGACAGCAATATATCTTAATATATGGTTAAAAGTCCATTTCAAAAAATAATAGAAAAAAAATAAATCCTAAAAATCGTTTTTCAGTTTTTTAGAGAACTTATTAAAACTGACAAGTAAATGTGTAATATGAAATAAATAAATAAATAAAAAAAGCTAGTATCAGTAAATTATCGAATTTAAGGGAGCACGAAAAATTGAAAGTGTCCTGGGCACAAAAACTTGCTAGTCGGACCCTGGTTGTATGAAATAATAATTATCTTTGCATACGCTAAAAATGACAACGATCTTTTAATATAATTTAATAGACATCTCTTATGGAGCAACTCATAAAAAAGATCCAGTCAAATATCAATTAATTAATTATAATATCATGAAAATTAAGGAAAGACATCGTCATATATAGAGCGGTTTTTTAGTGGCTCACTAAAAGCAGCTGAACGATAAGGAAGTTTTCACAAATTCTCAGTTTTTTATTAGTTGAGGTTTACTAAAACGTCACTACTTACATTACTTTTTTAAACACAATCAAACTGACTGGTAAAGTTATCATGCGAATTAAATATTTTCAACTGAGCGAAAAGTTGCCCAGGCCGGGTGTCGGACCCAGATTACTTGGCTTACAAGGCCAATGCTTTACCGTTTAAGCTAACTGGGCACGACAATCAGCCATCTAAATATCAGACCAGATGTTATGACCTACAAGGTTATCTGGGCGAAAAGTGCTCACCGGTTGAACGGAAAAGCATTGACCTTGCAAGCCAAGTATCTGGGTTCGATTCCTGGCTTGGGCAATTTTTCGCTCAGTTGGAAAAATTTAATTCGTCAGTATTTAATGAAAATCAATGCTTTGATTTTCAACAAATGTTTCGATTTTGATAATTCATTTTATCATGGAATAGGTTTTTACTGGTAGTTATACAAGAAGAATTAAAACATCAATAGAAAATGAAAAATAAAATTGATATTTTATGGACAATTTCTTATCATTCAGCTGCTTTTAGAAAGAACTAAAATTCATTCTAGGATCACTCCCTTCAACGATATCTTTCGAGATATTCACGATACTTCATTGGATGTTTTTTTATGAGTTGTTGATTTTTAAATGCTCAAACGTTATTACTATTACGTGATTTCGTTTTAAAAAATTGCTGCACATTAATTAATCACGCTACGAAAAATTATTTATGTTAATATCCAAAATATTCAGAACAATACAGATAATAATATTTCGAATTTTACATTGATTGTTTAAAAGTGATTTTATAAATCGGCAGTGAGAGCTACTTTTGCAAAATACAGAAGAAGAAATAAGAATAATAAGATTCATTAACAAAAAATACCGTTGGGAAAATCTCACCATTTTTATCAGAATAATGTCAAGGAATGTAACGGGATACCATCTGTAAAGAGTAGGTATTTTGCTGTTGCAATTTTTTCGTATGACATTTTTTAAAAGAAGGAAAAAACAACACCCAGTTGAAATGGTTTACAAAAGAACCGTGTTGAAGAGTATTGAATTTTGATTGTTTACCTGCACTTTCTAAAATAGGATTCGTCAAATTATTTTGCACGAGGAGTCTAATCTACTTTCATGGGTATAGAAGAATTAAATAAATTTACACTGAATTTTTTTTAGTGATACGAAAAAGTACCGCCAGACTATAAAGGGTTAATTAATAAATAAAAAAATGATTTTAATCATTAAATCCTTCATCTTTTTCATAAAAACATAGATGGCAGCACCATTAAATTTAATTTCTTAAATTATTGCAATTAGAAGGTACTTTTTTTAATCAATTTACAAAATTTAGTCTAAACTATTAGCATTATTTCTTTGAGAAAATTTGCATACACACACAAACATTTGCTCATATTATAGCATAATATCAAGAAAGACTGGGCGTAGGTCTGACAAAAGTTAGCTTTGAGTTTAACTGTATAAAACAGTATACTTTCAGAAGATTAACAATTATGTATCGGTGCCAAATTTAGTGACATTGTTTCACATGATGCCAAGTTTTTTTGGCATTGGTTATCCTGAAAATAAATTTTTTAGCAAAATCTGGCAAAATGTTGCCAGTTTTCCAATTTTGATTGCAGCCAACTCATCAACAACAGAATAACTGTTTTAATATTCATTTGCATTAAATTATGATAACCCACTCATCGAATTTTCCCAACCATGTGAACTACCCCAATAATCTTCTCGTACATCAAAATGATAGGGAAAAAAATTAAGTCAGCCTTTATCAGTGACGTTTTATAGATTAGTTTGGTCTTCTTCCAGTCGATGCTAAGCATTGCATCATGCTTCTCTTAATCCAAAATTATGCATTTTACTTGCTCAATCCTTTACCAAATTCTGACAGAGAATTGAAGAACTTGTATTTAGTACTACTTGATGACCCCGTCAACCAAAAAAGTTATCGCCAAACTATAAGATTAAATCCCAATAATGGCTGATCGGAAATGTCACATTCACTTCATGTTTGTTGCATTATCAAGTAATATTTAAGTCAATATTTTATTTATATTGTTATGAATATTTTGTTAATATAATTTTTTTAACAATTATTCAGATAAAAAATAAGTTACTTTGTTTAATCTGGTGAGCAGTTTGGCGATTTAGATAATTTGGCGAAATTCGACGACGGGATAACCCGGTATTTTTATGTTAGACAGGTCAGGGGATAAATAACCAAGCATTATTCCTGTCATATTTTTTCGCATTACATTATTTTTAAAATAATCCTTTCACTCATTTTTTAAGTATAAGACTTACATTTAAAAATGAAATATTTAAAATTCGTGGCTTAATTTTATTTCTTACAAGAAAAAATAAAGAAAATAAATAATACTGTAAACCATGACACTTAATTTTACATTAAAACGTTGTTTTAATTTACTATGCGAAAAATAAAAAAAATTAACTGACAAGTTAAAATATGGTATTAGCAAGAATTACACTTGTCTAACATAAAAGAATCAAGAATTCTTTATGATCATGGGAACTTTTATGCAGTTTTATTTAAAAAAAAATCGATTTTTTAAGCAAAAGGAAGCTTTGCATATGAAAATCGAAGATGTATATGACAATCACCTGTTTCGGAGAAATATAATACAGTGAAACCTTCAAATAAGGGAAACCTCTATTTAAGGGACAAAATTTCCAGTCCCAGTCCCTTGGTATAGGGCTTGTAATGTATTTACCTCTGAATAAGGGACACTCGATTTAAGGGACACTTGAAAATGAGATTAAAGGGGCTGGTTTTGCATTTCAGATAATGAAGTTGTCTGTGATGAAAATGAAAATACAGATTTTTGTTAATTTATCAAACAGACAGACACTCATGTTGATACAGAGACATAATATTCAATTGACTAGCATATAAATACCCATAATTCTGATTTGACTTCAGTGCGTTTAGCCCCATTGAAAGTAATGCTCAAAATTGTAAGGATGATTCTGAAACGGAAAGGGGAGAATAAAAGATAGTTGAGAAATAAATAACTTTATATACAGATGCTTTAAGGTTGTTCTCAAATCTGAAAGGGTAACATTTACGACAGAAGTTTTTATTTATTTTTATTCAGAAATACCTGAAACTAGCAGGTGTTGTTGTTTCGAAACTATGTAATCAAAGTGTTATTTCTGTAATTTTTTTCCCCTTAACGAAATAGATTTTTCAAAAAATATTGTCGACGTGGATGTTCTGAAACAAATTTATACAAGAAAGAAGAATAACTACTCAAGAAAGGGTGAAAAACGTCTTTGTTACGAGATCAACATCACTTATAACTCAATAGGTAATTTATTCAAAACTTGAAAACACAGTTCAATTCCGAATCTCTTCCATTGCCAGGCATTAAAATTTTATACCTTTCCGTTAAAAAATAAACTCATAAATTTGTCAAAACATTTTTCCCTTGCTGAGCAGAGCAGTTAAGAGATTTTTTTTGCCTTAAAATAAATAAAGCAGTTGAATAAGGTTTCTTGTAAATACTGCTATTAATGGAGAAACTAAAACTTATAAGTATGGTAAATGAACACTTGAATTTTACAGGAAAAATTGAAATTTGGAAAACAATAGTATCTTACCCTTGGTGCACTCACTTTTGATTGATTACTTTAAATAACATTCTTTTAAATGTTTCTATACTTTTTGCATGGGCACAGCTTGCATAAAAAATAAAATCAATAATTCTACAAATCATTTAATGATTTAATAATCAACTGAAAATTTTAATTAATTTTATGTTCCTTTTGTGTCTGATTAACGTAATTCATACACTTCGAATACATTCAAAATCCACCTTTAATGTTTTGTTATTTTTATATCCTTCTGGATGATTAAATTTAAAAAAATAACAAAAACTCCCAATAAGGGACACCTCTATTTAAGGGACAAAAGTTCCGGTCTCATAGGTGTCCCTGATTCAGAGGTTTCACTGTATCAATGAAATAATAGAGATGGAACTGTATTTGGCAACTTATACCCTGCGCTTGGCTATAATACAAAACTTTAATCCAACTGACATAATAAAAAACAATGAGCTCAGCACAGAAATATTGATGACAGTCACATGATTAGGCTATTATTATAGCGATGAGAGGAAACAATAACGCAATGCCATAATTTTTTTTTGTAGTTAATGATGTAGGACACAAACAAGATGCAAAAGAAACAAGGCCTTAGAAACAAAGTGCATGTCTGATTAGCTTATAAAACTATTATTTATCAAATAAGTAAACATGCTGAAACAATATTCAGTTAATTATTTATATAATTTAAAAAAAATATCCAGCTCATGATGGGTGCAAAGAATATGTGAAAAATGAGACATGCTTCATCTAAGTCCTTTGAAAGTCTTTTAAGAGGAAAATTCAACAAATAAGATTTTTTTGCACAAAAAATATTTTTAGCATATTTCTCTTCTACTTTTAAAAGTGTTATTTCAATAAACCCTTTCCAATCGCGTAAAAATATTGCGATACAGTTTATACATTTCAGGTCAGATTAAGTTTTAAATTTAGAGTAAAATTAATTCACAGTAATATAAAGAGAAAATTAAAACTATCAGAAAGTTTATATTGAAAACTAATGGAGGAGTTGTCAGGAGTTATTTGCTTCTTATCAAAATGACAACCGTGGCAATTATGGATTTTTTTTTTTAATATTAAGTGCTAAAACAGAAGAGAAGTGATAACAGTAAACACAATGATACATACAGGGTTCATACTCAATTTTAACAAAACAACAACAAAAAATGCAAAAGATTTTTTAGAGGTCTCTATTTAATATGAGATAAACGGTTTTTTTTAGTTATGATTAACAAGTAATTTTTTGGAAAACATATTGCACAAATAAAACATTTTCTCATGTATCAATCATGAGATGTCTTTCTAGTTGACAATGTCTAGAAAATCCTCTCAGAACCAGAAACACAAGGATTTCACTTTATATGAGTCAAGAGATGCCTTCTTAGATTATAATTATTAGAAAATCTTTTGGAACATATTTCACAAACAAAAGGTTTTTCACCTGTATGAGTCAAGCGATGCCTTCTTAGACTACTATTTTGAGAAAATCTCTTGGGACATACTTCGCAAGCAAAAGGTTTTTCTCCTGTATGAGTAAAGAGGTGCCATCTTAGAAGAACCTTCCGAGAAAATATTTTTTAACATAATTCACAAGCAAAGGGTTTTTCTCCTGTATGAGTCAAGAGATGGGTTCTTAGAATACTGATCTGAGAAAATCGTTTGGAACATATTTCACAAACAAAAGGTTTTTCTCCTGTGTGAGTCAAATAATGTTTTCTTATATCACTATTATGAGTGAACCGTTTAGAGCATATTTTACAAACAAAAGTTTTTTCACCTGTATGCGTCAAGAGATGTCTTTTTAAATTACATTGTAGAGAAAATCCTTTGGAACATATTTCACAAACGAAGGGTTTTTCACCTTTATGAATCAAGCGATGGTTATTTAGATGATGATTATGAGAAAAGGCTTTGGAACATATTTCACAAACAAAAGGTTTTTCACCAGTATGCGCCAAGAGATGTCTTCTTAAATTACATTTTAGAGAAAATTCCTTTGGAACATACTTCACAAACAAATGTATTTTTTCCTGTATCAGTTGACGATTGTCTTTCTTTATCCCCATTTTGAGGAACAAAGTGCTGTTCACTGGCAAAAGAATTTCCATCTGTAATCGATGACATTTTCTCAAATGAATTTAAGCTTTATTTCACAAGATAACAGGAACTTCTTCAAGGCATCAGTATGAAGAGATTGCCACCGTTTTCTTCCAAAGACACTTATCGAACTTCAGGAAAAACTGCTTTATCTACCTTTGAATCTAAAAACAGAAAGGAAAAATAATAAGCTATTTTAAATAAACTGCACTAAGTTTTAACTCTGAATTAAGAAGCCGATTTTACAATTTTCTTTTCCTTAAATAATGCGTAATTCATGCTTGAAATTATCAAATTATACATTCTTAGATATGACCTAACAACTTTTTTCATAGATGCAAGTACATATGCGTAGATGTGCATGCGATAT
The DNA here is from genome assembly GCA_964019185.1 of Maratus speculifer. NCBI lineage: Eukaryota > Metazoa > Arthropoda > Arachnida > Araneae > Salticidae > Maratus > Maratus speculifer. The sequence continues at coordinate 2,978,221 of CAXHSM010000423.1, read as the reverse complement.
AGTTGACACTGCCATAGCCAATATTGGGACCTTCCTATACCTTGAGTTGTAAAAACTACAAATTTATTTCAATAAATCCTTGTAATTTTACTTTTTCCATCTTTATAAGAAAAAAGTATATGATTCATGAAATTTTTTTAGTTCCGGGTTTTGACGGATCTCCACGTTTTAGGGATCAGAGATTCTAAAAATCATATTTTTACAAAATGTCTGTCTGTTAGGTTGTCTGTATATGACATAAATTTTTTGGGCGTTTTATCTCAAGAACTAAAGTACAGAATTTCGCAAAACTTTAGATTATGTTAGATTTTGATAGAAACTGGTTCTGATTAGCTTTTTGGTGTATATCTCCCAAGATGTGGTGCTGCTATGGTGCTTTTTTCACGATTTACACAATAGCTATACGTGAAGAACTAATGGTCGGATTTTCATAAAACTTGAGATTCCGTTAGTTCTTGATGTAATGTGGTTCTGATTAGGTTTTTGTGTAAAATCTTCCAATTGGTGATGCTGGTATGCAGCATTATTTATGATTATCGCAATAGCTCAATCTCAGGCACTAATTCATGGGTTTTCATGAAACTTCAGATTCAGTTAGTCCCTGATATAAATTAGTATTTTTTATCTTTTTTTATAATAAACTGATCTACAGGTGGCACTGCTATGCGGCATTATTCACTGTAATTGCATTAGCTATTACTCAGGAACTAATGCATGCATTTTCATGATATTTTAAATTCAGCTAACCCCTGTTATAAAATTAGTATTCTTTAGTTTTTGGAGTAAATCGCTGTACATTTGGAACTTCTGTCCAGTTTCTTTTACGAGTTTTGCGATCATTCTATCTCCAATACTAATACACCGATTTTCATCAAATTTCAGATTTAGTTTCAACTTGAAATAAGTCGTTACAGATTAGATTTTGGTGTAAATTATCAACCCGGTAATGCTGCTACATTGCATTTTTATGGAAATATTAATGTTTATGAGATAGAAGAAAGTTTTTAGATTGCCACATTCAACTAGTTTTTTTAAGTATTGTGGCAACCTAATTTTTAAACACAATGGGCACCAAAGAAGTGTTAACAAATCTAATCAGAGTTTATCATAATATACAGGGTATCTCAAAAAATCTGTACACCTTCAAAATTTTATATTAAAAAATAATAGGCATATGACAAAACAAGTTACAATAGATAGAATAACTCACAAAGTTTTTCTTTATTTTTCTACAGTATGTTTTTAGCCATAAAAAGAAAACATGGTGCTACACAATGTAAAGATTTCAGTTATTCAAAAAACTGTGGATTTCCTGAGGAAACCTCCGTAGCTCGAAATGTTCATACACTTAAAACTGGTGATGCTGCTATGTTTACTTTTTATGGAACTATTAACATCTATGACATAGAAGAAAGTTGTGAGAGTGCCACAACCAACATTTTTTTTATTACGCCTATTTGTTCAGGACATTCCCAAATGGTACCCAAACAAGATTTTCATCCCTTTGCTGTCCATGTATTCAGCCCCAACTCAAATTCTTATATGTATTCATATAGTCAAGCATTCAAGTAATACTTTTTTTCGATACTACTTGGTTATCCCATCAACCAGAAAACAATCGCCAAACTATAAGATTAAATGCCAATAATGTTTGATCGTGAATATCACATGCAATGACATTAAATATGATACACATGTTTAAAAACCTCATTAAGTCATTTTTATTTTGACCTTTTTATTTGTATTTTTATTAATTATTCTACTAATTATTTGTTTTTTCGTCATTTAAAAAAAACTATGCAACATTTAAAACTTCGCTATTAGTTTGGCAATTTGTATAATTTGGTGAAATTTGTCAACGGGATAACCAAATAGTACCTTTTTTACTTTTTCATAATTTTTATAAAATTTTTTTAACTAATGTGCTGAACTGAATTTTATACAATTTGAATTTCTTTTTTTTTATATAAAAGTTGTCTTGCAAACCCAGAACAGTAAATCAATTACTGCCAAAGTTAGGTACTACATTTTTTTTAACCAAGTTCAGGGGAAATACCTGTTTTAACCTTCCTTGTCAAAATATGTTTTGACCATCAGTGGTCAAAGGAATAAATATTTATTTTTTTAAATGATAAAGTTAGTGCAACATTTGAAAAGATATGTCACAATAACTGCAAACATATTATTTTTATAATTAATTTCTTGTATAATTTTCAATTTTTTGGATTTTTTTAATGAAATTTTTTGTAGTGTATAATGTAAATATATTTTGCATGCATTTTTATTTTTTCTTAAAGATGTATGCAATATAATGCTATTTTTTAATTTCACAAGTACAATAAATATAAACACTGTATGAAATACATATAATTATACATATAGGGAAGAAGGGAAGGGGGAGGCACATATGAACAATTTTTACATTTTTGACTATTTCTCATAATTATTATTATGATATATTGAAATAAAAATTAATTTATATAACTTTAAAAAACTTTTAAATGAACTAATGAAGAACTTCTAACTTATATCATCATTTTAAAAATCGTCTAAATTCGTTCACATGCATCTCACTGGAGGAGCAGTTGTGAACATGCCTGGGGCACATGTGAATTAATGAATAAATAAGAAAAAATACTTTTTTGTGAATGAAAAGTGTGATAAAAACTAATCAGATGTCGCCTTTCTATTTGTGTTTATAAATGTGTAAATATTTCAACACAGATACATGAAATGATATGTAAAATTGTACTCAAATATTATACCTACTTCTTTTGAGTCAAACATGGCAAAACTGTATTACTTTTATAAGTCGTTGAATAATTCTGTTATTGTGTTTTTACTTTTTTGAAAGTGTTATGCAATGTGTATAAGAAAATTGTTCATCATGGTTTCAAAAATTATTAAAATTGTGACGTAAAATTGTGACGCCCTGAATTTTCTACTGAACCGATTTTGATAATTACTTTTTTAAATGAAAGCTATTTGTTTGTAGTTGTGCCTATTTTAGTTATTTTTTAATTTATTTCCATTTTTATATTTTATTTTTAATTTTAAATGCTTTTTTTACGATATTTCTTCAAAATGGTGGCAACATAGTTTAGCTTTTCTCTCGATAATAAAAATTTATTTTCCATTATTACTTTCCACAAGTCAGAAACTTTATTTCATCATATAACATGTCCTCGCATTTAAAAGAAAAAAGTTAATTGTTTTCGTAAAATTTAACCACAATAAAATGATTGCATATAATTATGCACTAATTGAGGTAAAAAAAAATATATTTACTGAGAAATAATATTAATAATGTAAATAAAATAACAGAAAATAATTTATGATAAAAATTAATGTCTAAAGCAAAGTAAGAAATATTTCAAATGAGGAAAATGATGGAATTCAGCAACCAGATAAAATGAATTTACAATACTATTACGGACGCCTTTTTCATATTACTAATAACAGTAACTTTTAAAAAAACATTTGAAGAGAAAATGACGTCAAAATGTAAAACATCGCATTTTTACTCATAACGATATTACATTTCAATATTTCTTTTCATTATGGACACTGAGATTAAAATTTTACTTTCAGATGACTTCAGTTAGTGAAAATAATGTCATAATAAAAATAAAATTAGTTTTTTTTTAATAAATCTATTTTTTTGTAGTGCATATAAAATAAAATTTCTGGATTTCGCTGGCACTCAGATTACAATTTTAACTGAAGAAGTGCAAATGTTTGCATGCAAAATTGTAACTGGAAAACTTGGCATTAAGTTTGGAAATATATTTATTATATACCTATTGATTCAATAATGTAATTACTTTTGCTTTTTTTAAAAAGCCAAATCGATCGGGTCTTTTAAACATTTCATTCGCCGAATTCGACGGGATTCCACTCGTTTTATTGATAAAATGCATTTCCTTTTTCCCAGAATCTATAAAAAAGCATTTAAACTAAAGAAAAAATCCGTTTTTGATGAATCTAGTCATTGAAGAAGTAGCACGTCAAATTGTATCTCTTTATTATTCCGCAATTCCGAAGTCTTAGAGAGAAATTGCTAATCAACTGGGTATTTCACGCCGTTCTGTTTGCTATTATATTGATAAACACAAGAAAAATGAAGTTAGTTGATTGCATTCTAAACGGGGTTGCCCTTCTAAAAAACCTCTATCGATTTTTTTAAATTTAATTTAATTTTTTTTTCTAATCGGAGGCGAAACTGAATTCTGCAATGGCAGTATCTACATTCAACTTGTTCCCTTTTTTTTTTCATTTTGAAATAAATAAATAACGTGTTGTTATGGAATGCTATATGCATCTGGTAATCAAAACGATGTTTTCGCCTAATTGGCATAAAAAATCTCGCCAAACCCTGTGCTTATATCTATAGTATATTATCTCAAGTATTTTATTTATGCATACTATAATTGTTTTTACATACCACTTACTTCTTCTGGTATATAGAAGTAGGTAAGTGGCTCTTTTATGCAGTATAAATTGTATAAAACTTTAAAAAATAGCCCCGTTGCCCCTTTTTGGATCGAATTCAAAAAAAAAAAAAATCAATGTCTAATTCCAGTATTGCTTCCAGGTATGCATACATACTCCATATTTCAAAGTTGTATGCCAACAGGAAACGGATGAAAAATAAGAAAAAATGTCACATATGCACCAGGGTACATAATTGGCGTCAAAATGGCATTATTTTACCTGAGATGGTAACCCGGCTCTATTTATTTATTATTTGTTTATTTAATCATAAAATGTTTATTTACTTTCACTTCCTTCTTTTAATTATATAAAATATTTCTTTTTATAGTTATTAATTATTATCATTATTTTATTTACTGTAAGTTCTTTTTGAAAATAGAAATAGTTTAAAAATGTGTATGTAAGCGTTATTTGAAAAGAGAGTTTTCGCCAAATGGGCTTTGAAAAAAATTGCGCCAAATCTGATGCGCTTGTGGTATCCGTGCCGAAAAATTAGTGACCAGAATTGACTTCCATACACAAACAAAATATAAGTTAAAAGAAAACATGCAATGAAAATAAATATAAAGGGAAAATGATGTCATAAAAGAAACTTTTTATTTAAAAACGTAATTGTTTCTAATTTTCACACGCGAAATATGTAAAACATTCTTTTAGCGATCAAAAAGTGCTATTAAGAGATTATCACAAAATCTCAAAATCAAAGTTTTTATGACATTTTTTAATATAAAAAAATAACAGTTTTATTTTCCTGCATGATTAAATTTTAAAATGTTTTATTGCATTCAATTTTTCTGAGTGCGAAAATGATTACTATTTACTCCATGTACTGATTTGGTTATCTACGAAAATATCCAGCCGGTGAAAATCACGCTCACCAAATTTCTGTGACGTATGCACATAAATTGTGCTTTTTTATCAGTTTTTTTAATACAACTTTTAAACTATTTGGAATTAATTTTTAAAAGTAGGTGTATTCACCAGATTACCTTCAAAGGTACCTTCTGGTACAAACAGATTTGAAATCCGACAAGTACTTTTTGAGATTTGCTTGACGAAAGAATTTTTTTGAATTTTAATATCGTTACGTATCTCTGAGTATAAAGACTTCGCTTCGCTCAGACAATTAATTATAAACATAAAATTTGTTTTTCCTTAATTATACAATGGAACTTATTTCATAAAGGTACATTACTAATTCACATCAAAATCACAAAAATAAGGAACTTTTATTTCAGGTTTAGCTAGACTTAATAACCAAAAAAAATTTCATTAATACAAAATATTTGGTAAGAAGATTGTGATTACCAACGATTTCAGAAATATCTTGCCCTTTTTTAGAAATAAATTTATTCTTCCTTCATGAAAAAAACATGAATTCAGTAATATTAACAAAAATTACACATTAAAACATATATGAAATTGGTGTAGAGCAGGCATGTCAAACTCATCTACCATCGCGGGCCAGATTTAGTATTGTACACAAAGACGCGGGCCACATTATCGAAAATAAAGCACATTAATTTGATGACTATCGTACAAAATGAAAACTGTACATTAAAAATAAAACATTGTTTTAAAAAACAAATTAGCAAATAAAAATTCATACAAAATTTTTAAAACTATTTATTGGAAAAATTAAAAACACGCACTAGAAAAGGTTTAAAAATATTTATTAGGTAAAAATAAATCTGTAGCAAGAGAATGTCAAAGGCAATGAAAAATAAGTTAAAATAAAAATACAAACATGCTTAAACGCATTTTGAATATTTTAAAATTTAAATCGCAATCAAAATTATACAAAATTTTATAATCCTAATATCTGTGTTTTTTATGTTATAATTGCTACTTTTTTTTCTTTTTTCTTTTTTTTTTTTTTTTTTTTTTTATAAAATTGATAATTGATAGAACGCAATTATTTACAATATAATATTATGAAATTAAAAAAAAAATTCAAAATTGATTAAAATATATTAGCTATGATTATTGATCCGGCATAGGAGTAATTTCCTGTTTCTCTTCACTTATTTTTAAATACATATCGTGTCTGCCCACAAAGTAAAATTTCTTGCACATATATTTTCAAGAATTATGAAGTTAAAGAGCAAAATGAAAGCTCGACACCGGCCGCTAAATGAGAAAAAGTGGCTATTAAAAAAATATTTATCGGTGGCTACCAATGAAAATTTCTTAATTTAATGAAAATTTTCAGTTACATCAACACATTTTCAGTGTATATCAACACATACCGAAATTATTGATTTCATGCGATTACTGGAATTCCTGGTTACATCATTAATATTTATAGAAATGCCCCAGCATATTTTTAAATTTATTTAGCTATTCTGGACATCCTTTATTCTACCTTGAACGATTTCGAATTGTGTGCAATTGCATCCAATCATTGTTTTTAAAAGCAGCAGATGGATTACTTTTAATATGTTTCACAAACACACTTTTTTTTAACAAAGTTTCATTTTAAAATTTATTTATTTTTCGAAATTATTTCTAGATATTTGTGGGTTTTTCGAAATATTTGTGAGTAAATTCTTAGCAAACTTCAACGAAGTTTCTACATATTAAACACAATTTTTCAGTCTTTGTTTGAGTATAAAAAATTATTTCAAATTGATTTTTATGAATATGTGATGCTATATCATCATCAAGAAAGGATAATTTATAATCGTACGTTTACTAACATTTAAAAATAAAATTTATTAATGAGCTTATGTTCAAAATGCTCACTTTTCACTATGCTTGCAGCAAAATTTTTAAAAAAAGGTAATAATTTATTATTATTATTATTATTATTATTATTACCGTAAAATACCGTTAATCCGCCCTTCCCGATCAAACGCCCCCTCCCCACTTTATAAAGGATTTGAAATTTTCAAAAAATCCCGAGAAAGCGCCCTCCCTCCCGATTCTCAAAGGCGATTGAGAGCGAGATCAATCATTTTGAAATGAACGAATCATGAATCTTTGATGAAATGCGCGTTTTTTCAAGATTTTTTAATTGATTTCATGCTTGTTTTGGCTTTTATTTACTAATTTCTACTTTTTCTGCGTTTTTTCGACAGAATTTACGTTTAAAAAAGAAAAAAAAACCCAAATTTTTTCAAGTATAAATATTTATGATTCATTCAACGATTCATTCATTTTATGATGATTCATTCCTGTAAATTTTGTTGAACGATCGCGAAAAAATCCCGTGTAAGCGCGTACTATTGTACGATTTTTCTTTTCGTTTGGGGGGGCGGATTAACGGTATTTTACGGTATTACTATTATTATTTTACAACACGTTTTACTTTCCCTTTCAAAGCTATTTATTTCTCTTGGTTTTTTGGAAACTTTTAATTAGAAATTAGCTTCGTATTTTAATTGATTTTCGATACATTTTAAATATCTAACAAATACCATGCGTTACTTTGTAATGTCATAGTAAATCAAAGAGAACAGTAAAATAATGTATTCGTTTCAACATAAAACACATAATAAACTATAAGAAAAAAAAATAGATCATAAAACTTTTCTAAATTTTTAGATTAAGATATGCTCTTCTTTACTTTCTTAATGATAATTTTTGCATACCCTATCTCCCGGAAACGAAATTTTAAAATAAATTAGATTTGATCATATTTAAGACAGTATGTTTGCATCTTTTATGCCAGAGTGTTGTTGAATTGGTGTTGTTTGCATCTCCTATACCAAACTGTAAAAAATGTTCATCCAAAATAACAATCATTAATTTAAAAATTCAAACTTTTATTAATTTAATTGCAGATCCCTAATTTTAATGTACATCAATATCTGTTATTAAACATAATGAAGATTAATATTCTGAAATAGTGGTAGATATTTTGAATAAAATCATTCTCCAATTTTGCAACACTGCAATATTTGCAATGCAGAATTTATTTTCTGCATCAACTAAGAACTGAATCACAAGCATACAAAAATGCCAAAGGCTTAGCAGGCCACAGAGAAGTTCCTGGCAGGCCAATTGTGGCCCGCGGGCCACGTGTTTGACATGCCTGGTGTAGAGCCTAAAAAAGTCAAATTTTGGGCTCTATATCTGAACTGAATGTCTCATTGTTCAAATCCGTAAATTATGTTCGAACTTTAGAGAGTTGCGAAGTTTAGGGTGGCGGATTTGAAGGAGTCTACTGTAATTTGTTTTAACAAGCAAGAGAAACCATGAAATTTTAAATTTCATAAAGTAAAAAATGTTTTAAAATTATCCTCCTCTTAAAATAACAGAAAGCAAAGAATTCTTTAGTGTAAAAACTATTTGTAAAATCATTTATCAATAAAACAGGAGCATTATTTGGTTCTTATGAGCCAGGAGATAAAGTAACAAAAAGGGTTATCAAACTTGTTTATTGTTGCCAATCATATTCAAAACAGTAATTTATCATCATTAAATAGCCAGAAAATATTTAAAAATGGTCAGTAATGTGAAAATAAATAAAAAACACAACAAATAAATAACAAAAATTTAAAAATAAATAAATAAAATGAACTATTAAGAAAACTCCCATAAACTATGATAAATAAACTGTATTACATATTATTATCATTACAATAGAGTTTTTATTAGTTGTGGTCATATAATTATGTTTTTAAGGGTTAATGTAATTTGTATAATTAAGGTTGTTTTTGGTACAGTTCTATTTGACCTGGCTGGATAGTATGTAAGGATTCTGTTATACTTGACAAGTAACCATCATTTGAATTAATTATATAATTTATTATTTAGTAAATCTCAATAAATAAACTGTATATGACTGTAAAATTTTTCTTCAAATTCCAGTTCTTTAAAATTCCACTTTGATTTCCAAATATTTGTTTTAGAATATATTTGGTGTATTTTTGTCAGCCGATTATCTATGGGATATAGGCCCTACGGGGTGGGTTGCCCTCCGTGGGAGTCTTTCTAAGGGAACCTAACCTGTATTTACGCAAGGTTCGAAGAAAACCACGGAAAACTTCGAACGGTTAGGCCGACGGTCGCGATTGGGTTCGAACCCAGCACCTACAGTCTACCAGTTTGGAGGCCAGAACCTCGCGGCCACTGGTGGGGCTCGTTTTAGAATATAAGAAATATATGTTCATAAGTTTGAATTTAAAGAAAATAATTAAAAAAAAATTTTAAGTAATATCTCAAAGCATAATATGATAATATGAAAGATTTCTGTTATACTTGGTGAGTTACCATCATTTGAATTAATTGCATTACTTATTATTTTAGTAATTCTCTGACAAATAAATTGCATACGACTGTAATTTTTTTTTCTTCAAAATCCAGTTCTTTAAAGCTGTACACTGATTTCAAAATATTTTTTTTAGAATATAAGAAAAATATGTTCACAAGTTTGAACTAAAAAAAAAAAGTATTAAAAAGTTTTCTCAAGTAATACCTTAAAGAAAAATTTTTATAGAGTACTTTACTTATTGTGTAAGTTAGTTACTTACCTGATAGCTGCTATTCAACTACCCAAACATTCAGATGAACTGTGTAAAGAACATTTTAAATGATTATAAATGTCTGCAAAAATGAAAGTTCAGACTTATGGAATTTTAGGTCATCATACGATCAAATCACAAGTTGTGAAACATTCAATCGTAGAGTTACTAAAAAAATATATCTTTCCATTAATTTATTTTAGTACAGAACGTGAATCCAAAATAAATTGATTTTAAAAATTAGCGATTGTTAAAAAGTGCATACATTACTAAACTACAGACGCCAAAACACAGAATGAATCATGTCGGAATGATTCATTCATTAATAATGAATCAATCTATAAATAATTATAACTCACAAAATAAAACACTTATTAATAAAAAAGGAACGGAAAGCATCACTCAAAATTGGTAAATCCAACATTTAAATATTTTCTACGATATAAAAATTGACATTATTTTATTTTGAATAACTCACGAAAATTAAACTTAGATTCTTTGGTAAAGCTTGCTTCGATTAATGGCGGTCTGATAACCACTACTACAGCCAGGCATTAAAAAAAAATCTACTCATACTGCTTTTGCAACAGTTTTATTCATAAATAATATAATTAATCTATTACACTAGAACAATTTCCCCATTATCGATATCATTCATTTTGGAATGCATGAATCACTTTCAGTGAATCATGATGTAAAACATCCAAGATTCATTCTTGTATTGGCGTCTTGTGTCTCGCCTGTGTATGATACCAGGTATCTTTTAAACCATCATTTTATTAATCTCACTCTCTTTATTAAAATAAATTAATTCTAACATAATTCTAACAGTTAATTTTCAATTAAAAGTATACAATTTGCTATTTGATAACGTGACTATGCAAAATTTCATTTGTCGCAACTTTCATCCTGTTGATAATCATTTAAAGCAATATTAAAATGTTTTACTTTGAGCACACATAATTTTATTTATTTATTTATTCGTAATTCGTATTATTGAAATGAAAATTTCAAAACAGCAAACTGGCTTGATTTTTTTTAATCTTTAATTTTAAAACATTACATTGCTCATACAATGAATTTGGTTTCATTCTGTTCTGTTGAATGTAAATATTTTTTGTACAATTGATCGCATATTAAACTTTACATAAAATATTAAAACAATTTATGAGACCAAGAATCTAAAATTCCAATACCTTTTTAATATTATATCCATTGTCATCAAATGCTGTAATTGCACTAATTATTAAAAAAAGAAAAAAAGGTTACATTTTTTATTTACCTTTAAAAATATGGCTTATATTAAGAAGATACATTGTACCAACAATTTTTACTACTTACAATACTTTATTTTCTTTACAATGCCACCTTTAATCATATATAGGTACTATATTAAAGGCAGATACACAGAAGTATTTATTTTGCAGAACAAATTATTTAATATGATGTAGCTTTGTAAGTTTTTTTTTTTGTTGTTGTTCTTTCAGTTGGAACAAACATAGAAAATTCATATACAGTTGAACCCAGTTAGAGCGAACTTCGAGAGGCCAAATGTTTTGTTTGCTATATCCAGTGGTTCGTTATTATCCTAACAATTCATAAAATGTTAGAATTCACAAAATATGTATATTATTAGATGTTACCTGTATATTCAATAATGATGTATTAAGGAAAATCGTAAAATCTATTAAATTTGATCATTAATGAACTAAATTGATCAAAATCGATTGTGTGGTGTATTTAACTGTATCCGCAACTTAAGTAAAAATGTAAATAGAATGTTTTATGTAAGCGGCAATTGTGTTCTATGCCGCTTGTGTGTATCTGTGATCGTCTGCTGTAAATAATGTGTCCGTATTAAATAAGTTCTTTTAGTAAGATGAAAGTTTTATTCTTCCAAAGTATATATCTCTTGCTAATGATATTAAATCGATATTTAATTCACATATTAAAATAATATGTGATATCTGGCGACGATGTATGGGATAAAAAGTATCGGATTCACGCACATTAGATGTCGAAGACTGCCAAGGTAAAAAATTCTTTTTGTATTTATCTTTAAAGAAGATTTAAAATGGAGCAGTTGGTTCAAAGTTTGATAGAACAAAATAAAATTTTATTAGAGAAATTGACCACTTTTGCCGATCCGAAAACGCAAGAAGCTAAAGTTTCAGTTCAATTTGAAAAATTTAATGAAACAGATGAAGCTTTTGATTCTTTTTTAGAACGCTTCGAAGCTTTCATGGATATTCAAAATGTTCCGGATGGCAAACGTGGGAAAGTTTTTATTTCTAGTTTGTCAGCAAAATTATATAATTTGTTGAAAAACCTGCTAGCTCCTGACAATCCTTCCGATAAAGATTACATTATTCTAAAAAATACATTAAAAGCTCATCTCACTCCGACGCCGCTTATAATTCCTAGTAGGCATGTGTTTCTAAATCGTAAGCAACGGGAGGGGGAAAGTGTCAGTGCTTTTATGGCTGAACTTCGCTCCTTGGCAATTCCTTGTCAATATAAACAAGAAATGTTGAACACGATGTTACGGGATGTTTTCGTAAGCGGGCTAAGGGATAGAGCAATATTAGATAGACTTTTTGAGGAAGATGATATAGATATTGAGAATACCTTGAAAATTGCTTTAGCTATGGAGAAAGCTATGAAAGGGGCAAATGAAATAATGGGAAAATCTTTAGAAATTAAAGAATTTAGCGTGAGGAAAAATAATGAGCAGTCAAAATTTGTTTCGCAAAAGAAAAACTTTGGAAGACAAAATCTTTCGGGAAAGAAAGTAAAAACGAGCTGTACACGGTGTACAGCAACGGATCACGATAAATATTCCTGCAGATTTAAATTAGCTAAGTGTCATTTTTGTCAAAAAATCGGGCACATTCGAAAAGCTTGTTTTGCAGTGAAAAAAGGGTTAAAAGGGAACACGGTAAAACAAAAGCAGGTAGATACCCTGTATTCTAGTGAAAATGTTATCCCAATGTATTCTTTTGATTTGAACTCGCTGAAAGAGGAGGAGCAAAGAAAACCTCCAATTATGTTAACAGTAAATATTGAAAATAAACCTGTGAGTATGGAACTTGATACTGGAGGGGCCGTCTCGGTAATGAGCATAAAAAAATTTCGTGAGATTTCGAAAAAAAGAATTCAACCCACAAAAGTAGTTTTTAAAACATACAAAGGTGAAATAATTGTACCTTTGGGTTTTGTCACTGTTGATGTTGAATACAGAAATGAAAAATTTAAATTAAATTTGTATATTGTTAAGGAAAATTTGGATACAATTTTTGGCCGTGAATGGCTATATAGTATAAATTTGGACTGGAATTCTATAAAAGCAGTAAGAACATCTTATGACTATAATTTGAGTAAATTGTTAGAAGAGTATAAAGAGCTTTTTGACGATAAGTTAGGGGAAATTAATAATTATGAAGTAAAGTTGGAACTTAAATCTGATGCAGTGCCAAAATTTTGTAGAGCTAGACCTGTATCCTTTTCTTTAAAAGACAGGATTGAACAAGAAATTGATAGGCTTGAAAAGGAAGGCATCATAGAGAGAGTAGAGACCTCTGATTGGGCAACACCAGTTGTCCCGGTTGTAAAAACAGATGGGTCTATACGCTTATGTGCAGATTATTCTGTTACCGTAAACCAAAATATTATGGTACAACAACATCCTTTACCAAAATTAGAGGAAATTTTTTCAAGCTTAAATGGGGGTAAACATTTTTCAAAAATCTATTTTAAACATGCATATTTACAAATGAAAGTACATCCGGATAGTCAAAAGATCTTAACGATAAATACACATAAGGGTTTATATGTATGTAAAAGACTTATGTATGGTTTAAATTCTGCTCCAGCGATTTGGCAAAGATATATTGATGGTCTTTTCCAGGGAATGGAAGGAATCAAAGTTTTTATGGATGATGTTAGAGTGACTGGATCAGATGATAAATCACACTTAGAGGCCTTAAGAAAATTTTTTCAGAAATGTAAAGATCATGGGCTAAAATTAAATTTAAATAAGAGTAAATTTTTTCAAAAAGAAATTCAATTTTTAGGGCACAAAATCGATGCAAACGGCATACATAAGACTGATGAGAAAATTTCTGCCATTTCGAAAGCTCCTAGACCTACTAACGTACAGGAAGTACAAAGTTTTTTAGGGCTTGTTAACTTTTATGGAAAATTTTGTCCTAATTTGGCTACAATAGCGAATCCTTTGTATAAACTAACACAGAAAGGTGTGAAATGGGTTTGGTCAAAGGATTGTCAGGAAGCTTTTGAAAAAATTAAAAATGAAATTTGTTCTCCGCGTGTCCTTATGCATTATGATCCATCACTGCCATTGATATTGGCAACTGACGCATCTCCTGTAGGAGTAGGGGCGGTACTTTCCCACTCTTTACCTGACGGAACGGAAAGACCAATAGCTTTCGCATCCAGAACCCTCACAAGAACTGAGCAAAAATACGCTCAGATTGATAAAGAAGCACTAGCAATTGTGTGGGGTGTCAAGAAATTTTATCTTTACCTAAAAGGGAGACGATTCACATTATTAACTGACCACCAACCTTTAGTAGCCATCTTCGGATCGAAGAAAGGTCTTCCAGTTCTGGCAGCGACAAGATTGTTACATTATTCTTTAGTATTACAATCTTTCCAGTTTGACATTAAGTATCGTCATACAAAAAAACATGGTAACGCTGACTTTCTGTCTAGGCTGCCGTCCACCTCTGAACAGCTAGACGTTAAAGACGAAATTGATCTATTTCAGTTAGCACAAATCGAAACTCTTCCTGTCACAGCTAGAGACTTAGCCAAAGAAACCCTGTTGGATGCAGACCTCGCTCCATTGCTTAATATTTTACAGAATGGAGGAATTTTAAGAGGGAGAGAAGCAGAATATAGTCTACAAGATGGTTGTGTCATGTTAGGCCAGCGTGTGTGCGTTCCCAAAAAGTATCAGGCTCAGGTGCTTGAAGAGTTACATCATGGTCATCTGGGTGCTGTTAAGATGAAAGCTATCGCTAGATCGTATGTTTATTGGAAGAACATCGATAAGGATATAGAAAATTGCTCAAAGAATTGTGTAGACTGTGCTCGGTACAAAACCGATCCACAGAGAGTAAAGGTGCATTGCTGGGAGTATCCTAGTGCACCGTGGCAACGTATTCACATAGATTTTGCTGGGCCTATCTTTGAATATATGTTCCTGATTATAGTAGATGCTCATTCCAAGTGGTTGGAAGCTTATCCAATGAAATCCACCACAGCAACCAAAACCATCGAATGCTTAAGAGATTGTTTCGCTCGATTTGGATTGCCACTCATGCTGGTAAGTGACAACGGTCCACAATTTACATCCTTTGAATTTGAGATGTTTATGCGTAATAACGGTATTAAACACAAGACCACTGCGCCATTCAAACCATCTAGCAATGGGCAGGCCGAAAGATACGTCTTTACAGTCAAACAATCTCTAAGAGCAATGCAAAATTATAGTGGCACAATACAACAAAAATTAAGTACGTTCCTTATGCAATACAGAAAAGCTCCGAACCTCACGACACTTCATAGTCCAGCCATGCTTATGTTGAAGAGAGAGATTCGGACGAGAATCGATCTGCTGCGTCCTGATCTTAAAAGCAGAGTGGAAGAAAAAGTTCGTAAAGGAACTTATGAATTCTCTGATAGGGGATTCGAAATTGGCGACAATGTCGCTGTACGAAATTACCGGCAAGGCGACAAGAGATGGAGGTTTGGAAAAGTCGTTAGAAAAGATGGACAGCTACATTACACTGTCGATGTAAATGGCCAATTGTGGCGTAGACATGTCGATCAAATACGAGATGGAGGAGACATAGAGGAAAAAGAAAGCGAGCTCCGTCGATCGTTTTCAAAACCTGCCATTCCTGTGCAAAATGCTGATGTTCCGACAACTAGTGCTGAGTTAGCACAATCACCCACTAGTGTGGAGGCGGAGACGACTGATGCAACGCCAGTGTCAGTTACTACACCAGAGCATGCTCCACTGAGTGTCCACGGTTCAACTCCAACACCACAACCAGTTCGCCGATCTACTAGAATCCGGAGACCTCCTCAGCGATTGGACTTGTAGTGATAGTTTAGGAAGGGAGGAGATGTGGTGTATTTAACTGTATCCGCAACTTAAGTAAAAATGTAAATAGAATGTTTTATGTAAGCGGCAATTGTGTTCTATGCCGATTGTGTGTATCTGTGATCGTCTGCTGTAAATAATGTGTCCGTATTAAATAAGTTCTTTTAGTAAGATGAAAGTTTTATTCTTCCAAAGTATATATCTCTTGCTAATGATATTAAATCGATATTTAATTCACATATTAAAATAATATGTGATAGATTGCTTAAACTGACATAATACTAAATAAATTAACTTAAAATGAAGATGAATAAAAATACAGTGCAGCGCCGATTACCCAAACAAGTGGAGACTGAACCTAGATCGGATAAGCAATGTAAAATAAGCTTACTTATCTAAAGCAACTTTCAAATAAGTAATGGAAAATAACTGATGGATAGGCATAATCACACCTACAGAATGGCTATTATAAAAGAGAAAGAATGTAGTTTTTTCTACTATTTAGAAAAAAAAAAGATTTATCACTAATTTGTACCGTGTTTCACTAGCTGGCATGCATTTTCTTATCAAATTAGGGTCGAAATCCTATTTTCACAACTGCAGAGAAGTTTAAAAAAAAATCATCGTCAGCTGGTAAAAAATGTTCGTTGTAATCTATTCTTAAGATTTTGGAGTTTGTTATAAAGGGGTAAATTTGCATTAAATACAGTAGGAAAACGGCGGGACCAAATTTTCGTTCATTATATATTGGGTTTGCTATAATGGGGTTTGACTGTATTACTATAATATGTCTTGCTTCTTTGTCATATATTTATTTCATTGCATTCATTAAGTAAAATTTCCTGTTGCAAAAATGCTTATGTCATTTGAATAAATGTAGATCAATGTCAGATACTACCTTTGACAATAAAGTTTGGTGAATAGTTCTGTAAAATTAATGTAGATGAAATATTAACAAAAATTACCATACCATCTTTCAAAATAGTATTCTCCCATAACTATGCACCGCTTCAATCTGTTATACATGTCCTGAGAACTTTGCAAGAAGTCTTCTTTTGGGATGGAGTTCAAAAGCTTCATCACATTTCATTGGATGTCAGCAATATGGTCAAATCTCTTTCAAAGAGAGTTTGAATGGTGAAAATAGTAAGAAATCTGGAGGATTGAGATCTGGCAAGTATGGTGGATGTTCAGTTTGCACCACCCCTCATGAATTTCTTTTTGGTGTCTAGCAAAGCTTAAAGCCAAACCTTAAACTGGGATTTGACTATATTGCTGACATCCAACGAAACATTATGAAGTTTTGAACTTCATCCCAAAAGAAGACTTCTTGCAAATTTCTCAGGACATGTATAGCAGATCGAAGCAGTGCATAGTTATGGGAGAAGACTACTTTGAAGGATGATATGGTAATTTTTGTTAATATTTCATCTACATTAATTTTACTGGACTATTCACCGAACTTTATTGTCAAAGGTAGTATGTGCATTCTCACACTCTTGTGATAATAATGCCAAATGAAAATATCTGCTACAAATGGGTTATTCTGTTTATGTTTGTGCAAAATGGCCATTTTGTATTCCCCTTCTGCACCCAAATTTGGTTATTTTGTGGCAGACCCTGATTACCAAATAGGCACAGAAGCAGATGCTATATCCTTAGAAAATTTTGAAAGGGCTTAAAATTGAAAAAGCAGGGCCCCCCAAATTTTATATTGAATTAATTTCACTCCAAAATTGTAATTTCTTTTCAAAATATTTATCTTATAATAATATATTAAAAAGTATTTCATAAAAATACCTTTCTCAAAAAATTAATTTTTCATGTAATAGATCATCATCAAGTATTTCAAGATATTGATATTTTATGTTCTGCATACATTCTGAATCGACCTTTTTTATTCAACTTGCATTTTTACACTACAGTTGAACTTCGAAAATCCGGACCTCCAAATTCCGAAAATCTCTAAAATCCGGACATTTTTCCGATTTCAGTTTTATTAATTTTTAAAATGAGACATAGCTGTAATTTTCATCAACTGAGGTTAAATTCAGATAACTATACTAAAAATATATATAGAGATATATTCTGGTTAATATTGTAATGACTTGCCGTTAATTAAAGACTTTATTATTACAAAAATTAAAAAGTTAAAAAGCGTTCAACAAAATTTACAGTAATGAATCATGATGAAATGAATGAATCGTTGAACTAATCATGAATTTTGATACTTGAAAAAATTTGGGTTTAAAAAAAAACGTAAATTCTGTCGAAAAAATGCAGAAAAAACGGAGAAATTTGTAAAAAAAAAAAGAAAGCCAAAACAAGAATGAAATCAATTAAAAAATCTTGAAAAAACGCACATTTCATCAAAGATTCATCATTCATTCATTTCATAATGATTCGTCTCACTCTCAATCGTCTTTGAGAATCAGCAGGAATAGCGCTTTCTCGGGATTTTTTGAAAATTTTAAATTCTTTATAAAGTGGGGAGGGGGCGTTTGATCGGGAAGAGCGGATTAACGGGATTTTACGGTATTGTATAGCCATAAAAAAAGATTTTTTAATAAACCTCCAAAATCCGGAATCGCCGCGGTCCCGACGGTTCCGAATTTTCGAGGTTCAACTGTAATACTATGCAAAAACAACTACACTAAAAATTACACTAAAAATATACTTTACACTAAAAATATGCTTTTTGCATATTTTTTCTCAATTGTATCCAGTTTTTATGTAAAAGGAGCATAAAAAAAGTTAGTTAATGAAATATGTGTGAATACATCTGAGCCACTCTTAGGAATAATATTTGAAAACATTGGTAAGTTTCTGGATATGTTGAAATTAGTAAATTCTTCTTGATTGAAAAAGGGCCCTGAAATAACAGTGTGTTTCCCATAGCTTCAGTGGTTAATCAGGTCCTGCTTTGCAGCATTTTCTTTTTAATGCACATACTTGTAACAGCACTTGTTTTATTTCATCTCATGATAATGGGATCCCCCCCTCCCTACTCTGGTGTAATCTTTCAGAACAACCCCTGGAATTGCCATGCTTGCATTCTCCTATGTACTTAATTATTCAATGTTTAGGTACTCATGTTTTTTTATGTGTATTGAATCAAATGGACAAATGTTGTTTTGTGACAGAAAGATAATAAAAACCCACGTGAGTCAGTGTAAATACAGACTTGTGGGTGTAAATTTCTCAGAAAGCACCTGACATAAATCATCAAATTCAATAGCTTTGAATAAAATAAATATGCATTTTTTTTCATTTCTTAAACCTTCTGGCGAGAGCACCATTGTAGAAAGTACAACATTCGCTTTCCTTTTTCTTTAAAACAAAATTTATGCCTGCTTTAATATATTATGATAAAATAAATCTAAGTGTATTGTGGAATACTTTCATAAATTGTGAGCAGAGAAAACTTTATATGATATTTCTATGTTAAATTATGTATAAAATTGAAACAAAATGGCAATAATTGAATGTTTTCCTATTGTTGTACAATTTACAATGAACACCTGCTCATGTGATGAAAATTTGCACACCTAGCGAAAGGTTAATCGTATTTTATCCCTTTGCACTTTTCAGTGATACTTTATACTTTAAATAAAGTTAAAATAAAATTCCAAAAATAAGTCTTGAGCCCCATTTCCCACCCTCCCCTTCTCAATCTTTGACAGCAGTCAATATTGACAATAGTAGAAGAAAATGCATATAAATGAAATTTACAGGAAAATTTCCTCAATAGTAACTTTTAATGTATATATTTGCAAAAATTAATTGGTACATGATAAGGAATATTCCATAAATATTTCAAGTCTAAAAACATTCTAAAAAACTTCTAAAATAAACAAAAATGATAATTTATTCAAATTCTGTTTGCTGAATGTGTCTGCAAGTTTTAGTTGTTTGAGTTCAGGGAAAAGAAATCATTTAGCTGTAAACAAATAGAAAAAGTAATTGAAAGAAAAAAAGGAAAAGCAAGTCTAGTTATTTTTTTCTCCTTACTATTAAAAATATATAATTTGCTATCTCTATTGGTAATTGACAAATTTAGTTCAGATATTTTTCAGCTAGTTGTATTAATGGTAAGTTAGGCTGTGTAACAAAATTTTGTTAATATGTAATTAGTTGTTAAAAAATTAGCTTATCACACAGAAAAAATCCACTACCAGGAAAAATAAAATAAAGAGATCAATCTGTAGTTAACTTTATCAGAATTAGATCATGTCCTTACACATTCATAGATAAGGTTATATTATGCAGAAGAAAAAGAAAACCATGCATGTACAGTAGATGACCTTAAATTGGACTCCCTAAATTTCACGAATATTTAACAGATGTAAACAATGTAACTTTCAATTGAGATGTAGGAACAAAAATTGACTTATTTGTATTTTCGTCTGGAATTTTCATTAATATTATGGAATTCATGCTTTTTCATGAAGGAAGAATAAATTTCTTTCTCAAAAAATTCAAGATATTACTGATATTACCGATAATCACAATCTTTTTACCAAATGCATTTATGCAGTGTAATCAAGCTTTTTTTGTACTATTAAATCTGCCTAAACCTGTAAAAAAATTGTTATTTTATGATTTTGATATGAATTAGTAGTGCACCTTTATGTGGCAATTTTCATTGAATAATTTATGTATTGAAAAATGCATCTCATCTTTATAATGAATATTTAATTATACATTACTGATTATTAACGTGACCTTTGATTTTAATCATTTTAAAAATTATCTAAATTTTTATTTTTTTAATATATTACTTATTTTAATATTTTAGTATACTGTAAGCATTCATTATACTTTTGATTTTATTATTAATTACATTCAAATTACTTTTTAAAAACTATAAGCAAAACAATGACCAGAAATACACGAAATTCTAAAATCCTCACAACTTCTAGTCCCAAGCTCTGCAGATTTGAGGGAGTTTACTGTGTTACAAAATATTCAAAAATTTCCGATATTCCTTGGTTATGTTTATTAAAATACAAGATGAAAAAAACACCCTTTTTTGGTTACACGTAATTTTCATGTATTATTTAAAATTTTTTCTAATGTCTCCAAATAAGAGAACAATTTAGCATCTTGAATAGTATAACAAAATTTGTCCATTACAGATTAGAATTTGACTTACAAGAAAAATACAAGGGATAAATAAGGTAACATTAAAGAAAATAATATTATTTACGATGTGGAGACCATTGCCTGCTACTCTGAAATCTTCCAGAATCGGACCTTTTAACCTTCGAAAAGGCACGATACTGCACCATAATTTGTCAATTAAGTTTTTGGGGATAGAAGAAATAGATACAAAATTTACATAAAAATAATACAATTTAGACTAATTTTAGTCAATGAAATGTATTAAAATAATAATAATAAACAGTTTGTTGGTCATCTATACCCTATTAAACAAATTGATTTTCTAAAAGATTGCATTATATTTGTTTTCTTTTCAGAGAAATCATTAAATTAAGCAGTTATTATTTTGATTATGCCATGGTTATGATGAGAATCAAGCATCGGTTAAAATTTAACTATTCCAAAATGCCAAACGATTTTAATCGTTTCAGTTCAGTGATATTGTTCTGTGTCTTAATTGTAGTAATCATGCAACTAAAACCTTTAGATAATTTTTTATAAAAATAAAAAGTCAAGACAGTAGAAATAATGTTACAAGTTCAGACATTTTTAAAGAATACATTTAAAATTAAGGCAGAATGAACATATTATATGCAACTTGTTTTACTTGGATACTGGTCTTTATTATCGTTCATTAATTTTAATTTAACAACCAAAGTTGAAAGATGTAAAAGAAAAATCTGTATGCATGAAAAGAAGTACTTTGTAAGACAATCTTTTTAAATTTTCCCTTTTTATGTCATAAACTATGCTCCACCAAAATATCTCTTTCTTCAGTTTCAAAGTAAGCAATTTAAATAGGATTTTTTTTTAAATTTTAAATGATCCATTTTTGATCAAGTTCTTAGAGAGATTACTCAAGAGTTATAGGAGGGTAAAAACATAATGTGGTAATTCACAGGACAGATACTGTTGAAGTTTGTTCCAGAAGATAGATAGCAGCATAACAAACATTAATCGAACTTGAATGTTTAATTGTAAAGTTTTCTGATATCGTAAAAGGAATGGAATTCTTAGTTTGATGGTGGAATGTAACATAATTAGGAATCGTTGCATTATATTCCAACTTTTCATAGTATTATTATTTTTACTTTAAAAAAGATTATTCTGTGTTTGTTTTGTTTTATTTCTCTTTTTATTCCAACAAAGCAGAGATATTAATAATGAACAGAAAATTGACAGTACGCATGTGCAACACACAAACCGTTGCTGAAATTTGGTTTTGTACAATAGATGGCAGCATGAAAAAATTTTAGTAATCGAATGCGGATCAAGATGTTATTGGTATCGCGTCTATCGATTTTATCGGAAAATGACATTGCATTGTCAGTTATGCATTTTTTTATATTCGTATTGGATCGCACATTTCAAGTTCTATTTTTACTAATTTCTCTGTTTAAAAAAATTACTCCGATTTAATTTATATCTTTTTTGATTTCTTTCACTTGCAGGAGAGTATAGCTGTTTGGATTAAGTTACCAATTAGATCGAGTTAGATAATAAAAATCACGAATTTAAGGAAAGCAGTTTATTTAAAATGATTAATTTAAAGATGCATTGTTGACGTTTATTAATTTCATGTCATTCCGTATGACTATTTTAATGCCACATTTGTCAATTTTGATGTAATTTATGCACAGTGTTATGTAATAGCACCAATCTACTCGCCATAGACGAGTAAATTTTCCGACTAGGCAAGTAGATTTTTTTTACTGACTTTTACTGACCGAGTTGTATTTTTTGTTTAAATTTTGTTTGTCCTTCGTTTTTTTTCTTAATTATAAATCGATTGATAAAGTAATCTCCCCCCCCCCCCTAACTATGCTTTGAGCAAAGTTTATCTTTGGCTAAGAGTTGTAATTTTTATGAGTTGCATATTTTGTCAAAGATGGATATGTTTTGTATTGTTTTTCCTTTATCGAACAGATTTTATCAGGTGACACAAATAGTAAAATGAAACACGATTTTATTTTTTTCTGCTTTATGATAGACAATTTTATTTATTTAACCATCAGCTTACAGATCAATCTTAGTTATCCAATGCAAAAAAAAAAATCAAATATTAATAGGCAATCACGATTAGGGATGCAATGGATATCTGGCATGCCCGGATAATTTTTCAATATCCGGAATCTCATCGGATATTCGAATCACAATTAACGGATATCCAACTTCTCTGCCCGATATCTGGCAGAGTAGAGCAAAGTAAATATGTATGGCTAACAGAAATCATTTGACCTCAAACAATGCCGAAAAAGTTTTGTTTATAATACAAAAGATAAAACATAAGTTTTCTATTCATGAATAGTAAAGGTAATTCTCAAAAGTTTAGAGAATTTCCAGCTTTCCTAATATAAATACTTGAACTCTACGTAATAAATTAAATATTTATGTTTACATCTTTTAGAAAATTGTACCTTTATTTTCAGATTTAAAAACTTTTTTTCAAAAGGTTTTGCCTTTATTTTTTTTCTTTCTTTCTTTTGCCTTAAACAAGTAAACAGATGTATTTTTACTTTCTTCTATCTTTAATAGAAGAAAATATTGCAATCATTTTTTTTTTTTTTTTACTTCTGGTTTTTGACATATTTATTGGGATCAAAATCGCCAGGAAAACATGTTTGTACAAAATGCCTGTCTGTCCAAGTGTGTTGTTATGATATCATCAAAAATGTATGAAGTTATGCATAGAATTGAACCACAATTTTTTTGTATGTTTTTGACTATGACCAACAGTCCTTCAGTTATAAAATATTTTCACAAAAAATGGTAAAGTAATAGCAATTTTTGAAAAGTTTTATTGAGTTTTAATAATTTATTTATACAGTGCATTGACAGTTTGTGCAGAGACAGGAACTTTGCATCCTGCTAAGCTGGCTATTTGCAAATGTCTGATGTAACAGAATAATGAAAAAATAATTATTTTTAAAAATATCATGATCTGGAGTGACGCATTCTTACTCCGATTAATTGACTGGAGCAGAAAATTTGGAGGAAAATAAAAGTTGGTTATAGTCAAATCATAGATGTAGTGGGAGAATATAAGGGGGTATATTCCACATACCCTCTGGATATTTTTAAGGAACACCGTATACCCTGTGTTTCTCAAGAACGTTTCAGTACATACACTCTAGGATAAACCCTCTGTTTTGAGCATATACCCTCTACTTAGAGCACATATCCTCAGCTTTTTTACGACTACACCACTGGTGTATTGAAGAATATTGAAGTATTAATATCTATAACTACTTTTTAAAATATGAAGACCTATGCGATAGAAGAATAAGTTTTGAGATTGCCTCATTTAACTATTTTTTTTTTTTTGTAACTTCATTATAAATGTTTGAAATATTTTTTTCCCTTTTACTTTTAAATATCAAAGTAATTTAACTTAAAATGAAAGTAAATGCGACCGAAAACAGCATTGCATAATTAAAATCTGCTATCGATCAACTAAACCTGCGTTTGGAGAAAACATATTCTTCAACCATTAGTAGACATTTTATGTTTTGATTAAAATAAGAAAGTATAATTTTTTTGTGAAAATACTCTTCAATTGTTCACACATTAATAAATGTTTACACAATTATTAATGTGTCATAGCACATTAATAAATCTGAAAACGATTAATAAATGTTTACACATTTATTAATGTGTCTACAATTGTAGAGTTAAAATTTGTTGTAAAAATTTTCAGCATTTAGTTGTACAAATTATCAGCATTTCATTGTATAAATAAACAGAATGTTTTAATGTTTGGATTACATTTTTTTATACAACAGTATTAATATACGTATGGGACTTCAATTTTGGGACGGGTTGGCAAGATTTGTACCCGAAAGAATGTAGTGGGCGGGAGGCTAATATTTCCAAAACTTTTTCTTTGTGAAACAACAATAAAGTTTACAGGACAGACTGAGATATTTTGTAACATTTTCCACTGTCAATTGTCATGTTTCGTATTTTCTTCTTACGACAAATCGACAAAATTAATAATTTTTTCTGAGTTCAACTGAAAAATTTTGTGACTGGATTGAAAGATTTCATGTTTTTTTTTTTGGCAAATTTCACAATTTTTTATTTCTTGACAAATTTAGCAATTTTATTCTGCGACTGATTTGCAAATTTTCATGTTTTTTTTACGATATCCTGATGAAATTACTATATTTCTGCATCTGGCTGAAAATTTTGTGATTTTTTCATTAACTGGTTAGTTAATTTCAGACTATTAGCTCAAAACAGATTAAAAAATTGCACAATATTTTCAAGTGATCCTTTGAGGAATTACTCTATATTTTTTCCATTGCCAATTTACCTCAAGCTTCAGTTTTGTTTTTTTAATTACGACTAATCGAAGGATTTTAAAAATTTATTTTTGCCATGATTGACGAATTCAGTGATATTTTTCCTATGAATAATTTACGCATTTTGCAATTTTTTTTTCCTGTGTCCGAAATAGAGAGTAAATAATAGGGCAGTAATGGCCAACCAAGACTGCCAAAATAACTTGATAATGTTGTGTATGTAAAAAACCCTATCACACTTTGGAGAGATGTAAGTGAATCCGAGACAATATTTCGACTTATAGACACACAAATGTATCTACACTCAAGTCAAGTCACATGTCTTAGAATATATAATGTGACAATTTAATAAAAGAATTTTGTGCCATTTAATGAAAAGAAAATTGTAAAATGAGTGACTTAATTTAGAATTGAAATTTAGTACAATTTATTAAATAAACTCTTATTTTATTTTATTTTTATTTCTGTTTTCAGATTTTCAAAGGCAGATAAAAAATTTTCGCTAAAGTACAGTAAGTCATTTCCTTGGATGAAAATGGCAACTATCCGATAAATACCGATCCTTTGAAGAAATTTCTGTAATCATCAAAACAAAACTTTTTTATGTACGAAAATGTCATCGATTGTAGAAGAAAATTCATTCTCCAGTGAACAGCACATTGTCCCTCCAAATGGGTATATGGAAAAACATTCCTCCATTGATACAGGAGAAAAAGTTTTTATATGTGAAGTGTGCTCCAAAAGATTTTCTCAAAAGAGTATTCTAAGAAGGCATCTGAAAAGCAGAAGATAATCCATTACTTTGTGAAGTATGTTTAAAAGGATATCGTGATAACAGTACTTTCAAAAACCATCTCTTATCACATACAGGAGAAAAACATTTTGCTTGTGAAGTATGTTCCAAGGAATTTTCTCAGAGCAGTTGTTTAAGAACTCATCTCTTGACTCATACAAGAGAGAAAACTTTTGTTTGCAAAATATGTCCCAAAAGATTTTCTCAGAAGAGTCATCTAAGAACCCATCTCTTAATGCATACAGGAGAAAAATCTTTTGTTCGTGATATATGTTCCACGAAATTTTCTCAGAATGGTACTCTAAGAACCCATCTCTTGATGCATACAGGAGAAAAGCCTTTTATTTGTGAAATATGTTCCAAAGGATTTTCTCTGAAAGGTAATCTTAAAACCCATCTCTTGACGCATGCTGCAGAAAAGCGTTTTGTTTGTCAAATATGTTCCAAAGGATTTTCTCAAAATGGTAATCTAAAAATCCATCTTTTAATGCATACAGGAGAAAAACCTTTTGTTTGTGGTATATGTTCAAAGAGATTTTCTCGGAATGGTAGCCTAAGAACCCATCTCATTACGCATACTGGCAAAAAACCTTTTATTTGTAAAGTATGTTCCAAGGGCTTTTCTCAAAATAGTGATCTCATAAGACATCTAAGAAACATTCATACAGGAGAAAAAACATTTGTTTGTGAAATATGTTCAAAGGGATTTCGTGATAACAGTACTTTTAGAAAACATCTCTTGATACATACAGGAGAAAAACCTTTTATTTGTGAAATATGTTCCAAAGGATTTTCTCAGAAGTGTACTCTTACAACTCATCTCATGAGACATAGAGGTGAAAAACCTTTTATTTGTGAAATGTGTTCCAAAGGATTTTCTCAGAATAGTGATTTAAGAAAACATCTCTTGACACATACTGGTAAAAAACCTTTTGCTTGTGAAGTATGTTCCAAGCGATTTTCTCAGAATGGCTATTTAAGAAAACATCTCTTTACACATACTGGCAAAAAACCTTTTGCTTGTGAAGTATGTTCCAAGAAATTTTCTCGGAGTAGTAATCTAAGCAGGCATCTCTTGACACATACAGGATAAAGTCCTTATGTTTCTAAAATGTGCTCTAAGGATTTTCTAGACATTTTGAACTAGACACATCGTAATTGATACAGGAGAAATCGTTTTGTTTGTACATTCTGTTTTCCAACGGACTATCTGATAACCATTATTTAAGGTAAAATTTGTCTCATTCCAAATAGACAATACATGAAAATCTCCCATATTTTTATTTCCGAAATGGAGTATGAACCTTGTAAATGCCATTATATTTACTATTATTACTTATTATGTTTTAGCCTTTAGTAATAAATAAAAAATATTTCACACTTTATCCATGGTTTAGTGTCTTATTTGATGATAAACAAGAAATTGTTGACATATTCATTCTTACGTTTTAGTACATTCATTTTACATGGCTTAACACATTTTTCAGGTTAAGGGGCTATTTCAGTCAAATGAAAAGATCCGTTCGATAATTCTAATCCAAAAGAAGAAATTCATAAAGATATCTTGGTTGCATTTCAATATTTTTAAATTATTATTTGTATATTATTTCTATTATTTGTATTTGATAGCTGGATATTGATCTAAATGCAGGTCAATTTTTACTTTATCGATTTTAGTTGCAGATATTTTTTATGAGGGTGCTTTTGCTTTCGAAACTGGTTCTGAAAATGAAAGCATTCTTAACGAAAAATATCTGTACACAAAATTAAAAAAGTAAAAAGCGGCCAGCATACAGATCGATCTCAGCTATCCATTGAAAAAAAATCATTTAATAATATTAAAATGTAACCGAGATATCTTTATAAATTTCTTCCTCAGGTGAACGGGTCTTTTCATTTGAATGAAGTAGCCTCTTAAACAGGATTTCGTTATAGGCAAGTTCTTTTTCACACGTTTTACTATATTTTAATTTAGCTACATTTAATAAGCCTAGACATGTACTATTCTATATAAAAAATAAAATTTAATCTTTAGTTGTACAATAATGATAATTTAAAGATAAGTGCATTTTTGAAAAGATATTTTTGGTAGGACAAATTTTACTGATGTTTAAATTAGTCAGGCATGCCGATAGAATGATTTTCATTCGGCGAGAGTCAAAACCGGAATTAAATTTAGGAACGTGAAGACTAGAAAGAATGATATCAGTCTTAGTTCGATACAGAAAAAATAAGTTAGACCCGGCCAGGTCCTTCCGAATGAAAGGGTTGACCCAAAAAGTGTAACTGGGTCCAGCCCAAGCCCAAGGGCGCCCATATGCGTGGAGGGGTAATTTTTTTTTCAGTATGAATCGGTTGTAAGATTTGAAAATTTTAATTTTATCATGTAAAAAACAAAGCATTGTAAAACCAGCCCAGACTAGATCAGAAGGCGCCGGAAGAAATTTCCATTTTTGACAAGTTTACAGCTTTGCAGGTATTAGGCGTTGGGAATACATTTTGTCATAATTATGATTTATTTTTTTTTTCTAGCTGGATTCTGTTTCATACATTTTCTTTTTTTACGAGATTTTAATTAGTCCTTTTGACTAGTTCCGTTTTCACAAAAAGGAAAAAAATACGGGATTGGAAAGAAGTTGAGTTTTAGGTAAATTTTTATTTTAGTAAATATATTCGGTATTATAACATTTTAATGTATAAGGAAACATTTTGTTATAAACAGGATCCGTATTCACGGGTGTAATAGTAAAAATAACTTTGCATGAACGAAATGCTTAACTATTAGAGACAGATTTAACCATAAGATGTAAATCATACAGTTTAAAATACTTACTAAGGAACGTTCCCCGGTGTAAGTTGTGGATTTTGACGAGTGTAGAATCAAAAGGAATATTTCGTCATGTACGTTAAAAAGTGCAATGGAACTACTTGTCCGAATCCAACCGTTTTCAAGATATCAGCATTTAAAGTGTGAATAATTAAATAAATAAAATTGGCAGGCAGGCAGTGTTGTCAGGCGGGCTACTTTTTTTAAATTCAGATTATTGATTGGCACCACTTTTTACACATGATTAATTAAGTCTTATTAAATGGCATAATAATTAAGGCGAAAACAAAGGGTAATTTACCGTTTCAAAAAAGTGGTATCAATCAAGAAATCTAAATTTTAAAATTTAGCCCACTGGTGACTCTGCAGGCATAAATTGTTCGCAGGTTAAGCCAACCTAAATAAAACATTCTATTTTACACACTTCATATACGTACAGTTTATCCATTACGTCATGCCACACATTTGCCGAAAATTTTGCGTTAAATAAGGTGCTGGAAATAACAAAACAGGTGAAAAAACTGTTCAAATGCAGCCATACAAGAAAATTTCGTAGAATGCGAAGTGCCTGTCTACAAGAGGGTAAATAAGTGGCAAAGTGTGGGTATAAAGGATTTTGATCTTGTAGCTCGGGAAAAAATATTGGCCGGAGGATTAAAAACAATGCAAAGAAATTTTTACTAGGGGCGATCAAATGAAAAGGTACGAAACATCCTAACTACCAAACCGGTTGAAATTTGTATATGCCGCTTTGGAATAAAGTAATGAGACATCGAGAGATGCGATTGGAGTATCCAGCATAGTTGTGAGCATGCGTAGGTGCTTGTGCATGAAGGGGGAGAGAAGCAGACAGCAAGTGAGTTCCGTCCAATTGACGCGGCAGTGCCTGTGAGGCCATCGTGGCTTTCCCATTGCAAAATCCGATGATTAAAGGGCAGCGAGATGTTATCAGATTTCTCACTGCGTCAGACTTTGATCAGACACCTTCTTGCTCTTTAATCATCATCATCGGATTTTGCAATGGGATAGCCATGATGGCCTCACAGGCACTGCCGCGTCAATTGGACGGAACTCACTTGCTGTCTGCTTCTCTCCCCCTTCATGCACAAGCACCTACGCATGTTCACAACTACGCTGGATACTCCAATCGCAACTCTCGATGTCTCACTACTTTGTTCCAAAGCGGGATATTCAAATTTCAACCAGTTTGGTAGTTAGGGGGTTTCGTACCTTTTCATTTAATCGCCCCCTGTAACTTGAGAACAATTTATATTCCTGAATATCAATATAATATATTTATTCATTCACATTTCAAGTACTGATATCTCGAAAACGGTTGGATTCGGACAGATAGTTGCATTGCACTTTTAACGTACATGACGAGATATTTCTTTTAATATCACATTTGACCAAATCCTCAACTTACACCTGGGAAGGCCCCTTAGTCAGTGGAAAAATTCATTTTTCCGAATTTAAAAAGGATTAGAATCCTGAATGCGTTGGGTTGTCCGCAGCCCAAACTCGAAAATCATACTTGAAGTCAACCCAAAAGGCCGTAGCCAGCAAGGGGGACACTAGGGATTGATTGAAACTTCCTCCCCCAAATTTTTATCTAGGTGTATCAAAAATGGCATAAAATGCATGCTGTAAAATAAGTTTTAATGCAAGCATCTTTGTTTTATTATTTTGTTTCATCTCTTCGTCTTATTTTTGTATGTGTACTTTTAATCGATCCAATAAAGTAAATCGTTCGATTAAACGAAGAAAATGACATTAGAATTGCAGGAGTGCCAGTTTTTTGGGGACGAAAATATTCTCAAAAACTTTCTCGTTTCCTTGCACTTTCCTTGCATGCAAAAGGAGACAGATATCAGTTCACATCCTTGTAAATGAATAACAAACAATTTTTGCGCAGCATATTATAACACACTGCATATTTGAGTAAATGCTTATCAATTTTATTCTATTTGAAAAGTTCTAACACTATTAAAATGAACTTGAAACATTTTCCCCGTTGGCCGTAATGCAATGGAAAACTTTGACCATCCCTGTCATTAAACTATACATACGATTTTCATAAAATTTGAAAATACTCGAAAAAAATTTGCCATAATTATGTATTTAAATTTTCAGAGCATTCGGTTGGATCCTTTTTGCTCTGTTACATGCGGACGGACAGACGGACTGAATGACGACTATAGGTGCTAGGGATTTATATAATTACGAACGCACCTAAAAAGCGAGAAAATAAGACTGTTTTTCATTGATGTGAACTGAGGATATGGTCAAGCTTGGGTCCGAAGGAGGGTGGAGATATTCAGTAGCGTATCTAGACTCATCATTTTGGAATAAAAATTTGATACAGTAAAAATTTCTGAGATGAAATCACAAAAACATTAACATTTTCACTTTGAACAGTTTTCTATATTAGAAGGTAACGCGTACATGATACAACAGAAACTGCTAAGATGGAATTGCATTGGACTGGATTTTAGCTTTAAGCAGGTTTTCATCTAAACTAGTATAACTTTTACCGCGTGTTAAGAGAGCATGTGTATGTCGGAAACTTGGCTGAAATTGTTATTTTGTATTCTCTGTGAAAAAAACACTTTTTAAAATGAAAACCTTCCTAAAACGGAATATTTTTATAGTTCTTTTTTAAATTCCATATTAGCAGATTTCATTACTCTTTGATAAACTTTCGTAATTAAATTTTGTTTTCTAGAAATTTCGGAAGGGGCTGCATCCCCATTAGCCCACCCCCCTGAGTATGCCACCGGTTACATTGCATTATTTAGAACTGCGGATGATCCCCTTCTGTTAACTTAAGTTTAAAATACAGTCAAAGGTCTATAATCCGCACAAGTTGGGGCCAAAAGTTGCGTGGATTATGGAATATTGCGTATTATAGAGAACAATGGATTATGCGTCATTTTATTATTCTTAGACAGCATTTTAATTCTAAAATCAGTATAATATGGAAAGATAAATATGAAATCTAGTAATTAAATTAATAAGTAAATTCAAAAAATGCATTTTAATGTTATTTTATTTTAAAAAATTATATATATATGTGCTTCTATCTACATGTCGTTTTCACACTTACACTTTATCCTGCACATTTCTTAATGACTTGAAGCTAAAATTTAGACAGCTTCAGTTAAACATATACTTTGCTTATAACTCTCCACGAACTTTAAAGTTTGTTTTAAAGTAAGCCGATTTTTCATTAAAAGACTTAAAAAAACACAAGCAACCAGTTTACACGAGGCAAATTCAAGCAAAAGCCGGCAGTAATAACCGCATGTTTACAAACATTAGCAGTAAAAAAAGCGCCACCTTTCTTTCACTACAAACGCGAATTACTACGTTTCCATTATTCATTTTGCGCGTTGCATATGCATTAGAGTAAAAAGTAAAATCAATACTAGATGACACGTGAGCCGTAAATTCATAAACATCACCTCATCAACTGTGCTTGTTGCCAAATTAAGAACGTAAATAGAATGGAAAAAAGAGCTCCCCGGCTAAAGCTTAGTTTCTTGAAAGGTCGTATCTTGAGAAATCAATCAGAGTTCGCCTGTAGTTGAAGGTTCCTGTTTGCCTTTCCTGATGTTGGCGAAACCTCTGCAATCAATCATTATGATTGGTTATGTTGATTCGACTTCCCAACCCCTAATATTTAGTTCTAAGGTGGTACTGTGTTATTGCTAGGAAGCGCGACAAGCACACAAATAGTACGTTTTCATTGGTTATTTACTCTCCTGAACTTAGTCGGCATTTCGAACGTTCAGTAAGCTTAGGTGCGTTCCGTAATACAGTTTAGTTTTTTACTGCTAATAATATAAAAAAGTAAATTTAAAAAAAAAAATGTTTTAATATGATTTTTATTAAATGTATGTCATTTGTTTAAAAAAATCTTTTTTTTAATCATGGATTTGCAACTTTTCTTAACTGTTTATTTCATTGTTTACATTCGTAAAGTAACGCGGATTATGGAAAATTGCGGATTATGGATCCGCGGATTATAGATCCTTGACTGTATACAGGGTGATTCAGCTCGTCGGTGACAAACTTTAAGGATCGATAGAGCACACCTAGACGAACATTTTTGAACAGGGAATGTAGGGTCCCTGACGCGATGGTAAGGCGCTAGGCGCTTTCGAAAATTTGGGTGCCGAAATTCGAAACGTCATAAAAACTAGGGAAATGGTTAGATTTTCTTGCTTGTTGCGTCGAAATGATTCTGTTTGTTTAGACTTTCTTCAGTACCAATTTGATAAGCGTATCTCTTAAAACATGGATAGGGGGCGCTGCAGACTTTGGAGAGCTAGACAACAACTTTAAGCCCGTTATTTTGATAATTTAACACATGCTCGCCAAAGTTTATACTCTAACTTAAAGTTTGAACCCAAAAGTAGAGCCCTGCAAAAAGCGTAAGAGCCGGAATAAAATGTCAAAGTACAGGGTGGTCGAAACTCGAAGGCTCCTAAGAGATAAACAAACAGATTTCTTGACTTATGGCATGCATTTTCATGATTCTGTTTGCTGGGGCTCTCTGAAACTCAGTTGAACGGTACAAAAAGAAACATCGATAGGGGGCGCTTTGGGCAAAAAACATAATTCGTTGACATTTCGGACGCTAACTGGAAACGGGGCGCTACGATCAGTTAGTAATAATGAAAACACATTTTCTACCTCTGCTCAACACTTCTGAATAAATTTAGACCAAAAACATCAATGATACTGGAAATTTATTTACAAAAAATAACACTACAGAAGATGCTCGAAATTTCGACCTTGGGCCATGATGCAGGCTTCGCACCTCCGTCGCATTGAGGAGTGTGTGTTTCCAACAATGCCAGGAGTATCTCTGATCTGCCCTGCAGCTGCCACAAGTTCTTCAGCACTGCTGACAGGTGTATGGTATACCTCGACCTTCAGGTAACCCCAAAGGAAGAAATCCAAGCAGGTGAGGTCTGGTGATCGGGCAGGCCAGTGAACTGGACCCCCACGCCCGATCCACCGCTGGCCATACCTTGCGTTTAGATGGAGACGCACGTCGTTCGTGTAATGGGCCGGAGCTCCATCGTGCTGGAACCACATCTGGCGACGCGAACCTTCGGGTACGTACGCCTCCTCCAGAAGCTGCGGCAGCACTTGATCCAGGAAAATCAGGTAATTTCCACCTGTCAGCCGTTCAGGTAACAAATAAGGGCCAATGAGGCAATCCCCCAGAATGCCGGCCCACACATTTACTGAGAAACGCTCCTGGGCTGCTCGGCTTCTGGTTTCATGTGGATTTTCATCACACCACACATGACTGTTGTGGGCGTTCCACATTCCCTCCCGGCTGAAGGTGGACTCGTCCGTAAACAAAATGCTGTTTACAAAACGGGGATCCCTGGATCTCATCGCCAAGTACCATCTTGAGAATTCCACTCGAGGGCCAAAATCCTGCTCTCTGAGCAACTGCACCCGCTGGATGTGGTAGGGGTGCAGATTCCGGGAACGTAAGATGCGCCACGCAGTTGCTTGCGAAATGCCAACATGTCTGGCGATATCTCTCGTGCTAAGACCTGGGTTGTCCTCAACCAGGTTAAGCACAGCCTCTTCGTTGTCGGGGGTGCTCACTGATCGCTCCCGTTCAGGCCTGCCTCCGTCGAAAGATCCCGTTGTGGACAACCTCTGGTGTACTCGAGCGAAGAAGGCATGGCAGGGGATTTGCCTGTTGGGGTAACGCTCGGCGTACAACCGCTGAGCGGCTCGTCCATTACAACCAGCAGCGCCATACGCCAAATGCATGTCAGCCAATTCAGAGTTTGTGTACCGTTCCATCCTACTACCGATCTGCAGACAAGTAACCCGAAGCTTAAGTAGGTACCGCACGTTCAAAAGACGTGTCTGCGCATACAACTACGTCATCTCGCGTTGTCGTCTACGCATTACGTATCTTTTGCATATCGATATGGTACGATATCTTTTGCATAAATCAGCAAAAAGCACCTTATGTAAATTTTATTGCGCGCATTGTGCATGATTGAAACCAGCTATGTTTGTTAAAAAAAAAAAAAAAACTGCAGTTTTAATAGCTTTTTATGATAAGTAAATTACTCTCTTGTTTTGTTTCTAACTGATCGTAGCGCCCCGTTTCCAGTTAGCGTCCGAAATGTCAACGAATTATGTTTTTTGCCCAAAGCGCCCCCTATCGATGTTTCTTTTTGTACCGTTCAACTGAGTTTCAGAGAGCCCCAGCAAACAGAATCATGAAAATGCATGCCATAAGTCAAGAAATCTGTTTGTTTATCTCTTAGGAGCCTTCGAGTTTCGACCACCCTGTACTTTGACATTTTATTCCGGCTCTTACGCTTTTTGCAGGGCTCTACTTTTGGGTTCAAACTTTAAGTTAGAGTATAAACTTTGGCGAGCATGTGTTAAATTATCAAAATAACGGGCTTAAAGTTGTTGTCTAGCTCTCCAAAGTCTGCAGCGCCCCCTATCCATGTTTTAAGAGATACGCTTATCAAATTGGTACTGAAGAAAGTCTAAACAAACAGAATCATTTCGACGCAACAAGCAAGAAAATCTAACCATTTCCCTAGTTTTTATGACGTTTCGAATTTCGGCACCCAAATTTTCGAAAGCGCCTAGCGCCTTACCATCGCGTCAGGGACCCTACATTCCCTATTCAAAAATGTTCGTCTAGGTGTGCTCTATCGATCCTTAAAGTTTGTCACCGACGAGCTGAATCACCCTGTATAAAGTCTCAATTAAGTTTATTAGTATAAAAGTACAGTCAAAGTTCTATAATCCGCACAAACTGGGGCCAAAAGTTGTGTGGATTATGGAACATTGTTGATTATAGAGTATTATATGATTTATATGTCCTTTTATTATTCCTAGACAGCATTTAAATTTTAAAATAAGTGTATTATGAAAAGATAAATATGAAATCTAATAATTAATTTAATATGTTATCTTAAAAAATGTTTTTTAAGTTATTTTATTGAAAAAAAAGCTGCTTAGTATATTAGTAATAGTTGCTTTTAAATAAAAATATTCACGTATGTTCTGTAATACAATTTGTTTTTTCTCTGAATAAAATAAAAGATTTATATTTAAAAAAGTAGATGTTTTATTATATTTTTTTCAATTTTTTTATTATTAGTTTTAAAAAATCATTTTTGGAGCACAAGTTTGTGAATTTTCTCAGCTATTTATTTGACTGTTTACATTCGTAAATTAGCGCGAATTATAGAAAATTGCGGTATTTATATATTTTCCCAGTTTCTCTGCTCAACCAATAACGCTTAATATTTTTCAAAGAAACTGTAAAATTTCAATGAGTTGTTTAAAGTTGTAAAAATGTTTGAAGTTTATTTAAACACGAATTTAAAGTTTCAACATATTGTTTTCTAATGTTAATTACTTACTGAAAAGAAACTGGATTTTATTTGCAGTAGTACAAAGTGTGTACTTTAACTAGGCCTGCCTTGCAACATCACAGCTTGCTGTGTTGACACTGTAGAAATGGTTGGTTGGTTTCATGGCTGGATCAGTGAGTGGTATGAAAATCTTTTCATGTCCAGTGAATCTGTGAGTGAACCTGCAGTTAATTGGTTTTGCAGTTTTTCTCTTGCCAATTAAATTTGCATATTAATCTTTAACTTGTGTACTTTAACCTCTTTTCTTTTTGTATTTAAGCCTGGAGATTTTGTAGGAAGGTAAGAAGTGAGCAGTGTTGCCAAATTGTGGATCTTGTCCCCAATTTGGGGAATTTTGAATCTCCAGGGGATTTTTTTGGGGGCAAGCAATTCTTGCAGACATTTTCCAATACTGGATCTGTCTCGAATTCGATTTTGGTTTGGAAAACAAAAATAAAATACAGAAATAATAGATATAGAACATTATTCTCATGGCCTTTCTTACCGTTTACATGTACAACTGATACATCACGATCTGCCTTGGACTATCCCCCGCCTGAATTTCCAGATAAGTAAATGAGGTAGACTTTCCTGTCATCGCGGTCGGACACACAAGCACAGATATGCATTTCAGTTAATAGTATAGATTTATACAACAAAAAGAAAAACAATTTTATAACCTTTTTTTTTTGTTGTTGGTTAATGCTTGTTGATTTGTGTTTCGTGGAATGCCAATAATGATATTTGCAATTGCAAAACCTCCAAATGCATACTACAATCACATTGCTAGTGCTACGCTTGTGATAGACAATTGCGCAATGAATGCAGCAGCTCGTCTAATTCTTTTTATGAGAAACTTGAATAAAAACTCTGCAGTCTTAAACGGCTTAGACCTTTACATTAGTAAATCTTCAGGACGTGTCATTTGATGTACTTTTTAAAGATATTAAAAACAACTATGTTTGTTTTATTATTGACGAAATACAATGATTAATACAACATAGATCCTTTACACTAGATAGGTGCTTCAGAAGGGATGAGAAAAATTGAAAATCATATTTTATAGTTTAAGTCAGATAAATGTAGTTAATGCGAACATCATTAACTACATCATTCAAACCCCAACAGAGATGGTCAAAACTTTGAAAACGTTATTGTTATACAAAACGTAGATTGAGCTAAAGTAATGATAGGCCAGCATCATCGACTCGCAACAAATCAAATGATAAGTGTAAACTAGCTCATGTCATTGTAAAATGTATTTCTTATTCTCGTCGATTAGCTGTGAATATATATGCAAAATTCTGTTAATTTAAATGCGTAACTTTTTTTCCGTAAATGGGGAATTTTTTTAAAAAAATGCTTGATTTGGGGAAAAAATGGACTTTAAATTTGTTAAAAAAATTTTATAACGGAAAATTAAAAAATGAAAACTTGCCTTTTTTTGAGCACAAATTGCGTTGGGGACTTTTTCGGAAAAAAGGTTTGATTTGGGGAAATTTTCAGAAATTTTGGGGAAAA
This sequence comes from Maratus speculifer, assembly GCA_964019185.1. NCBI lineage: Eukaryota > Metazoa > Arthropoda > Arachnida > Araneae > Salticidae > Maratus > Maratus speculifer. The sequence continues at coordinate 2,940,094 of CAXHSM010000423.1, read as the reverse complement.
TGGCTTTCGACAATCCGGCAACACTGGAGGTGAGTGCAGTGAAGTTGCAGATGGCAGTCATTGGTGAAGCCTTGAATTGGCAGTTTTGGTGTTCAATAAGTTTCTGTTATGCTGTCAGGAACAGTAGTGATTTCAGCCACCTTATTTAGTTATGTTTCCAGCCATGCCATGGAGAATTTGAAACCATTAGAAGATTGTTTTTAAATGATTTTACTAACCATTTTTTACTTTGTTTTAGAATTAATAAATTTGTTCGAGTTCTACAATTTGTGATCTTAAATTTTGGCCTTATACACCCAGCACACATGAGAATGATGCACTTAGACATAATTGAATCCTAGAGCAGGCCCAATCGGGAACTAAAACGCCCTATAGAGGCACTGCTCGCAGACTTCGATACAGGATAACTGTCCCTTTAATTTCCATTGAAACAATTCTTTATTATAAATGTATTTAAAAGTTTTAGATATTCAAATTCGTATAATATTTACTTCGTCAGATAAGACAGAAAACAAATGTCACAGGAAATCTGAAACTGTGCAGAAGAATAATTATTCTGTACAAATTTAAAACGCATGTAGTGCAATGAGCTTGCACGGCGTTATCCTGAATGAAGAAGTTACATCTTTTCTCAACCAGATGGTATATTCCAGCGCTTGAATCGCCAATACCTTCAAGGTCAACTGGAATTTCACAGAAATGGGCTGCATTTTTGCCGATTCCATCAAATCTAGCATAGGGAAATAAATGCGGACATCTGATTGGTTGAACAATTTAAAGAGCAATTGTTGCTCTCATAAGTCATTTTGAATGTGGATGTACGTATTAGTGTGTATATAGGTATATCATGTTAATGACAATTGACATGAATTAACATATTTATCATGAAATGATAATTTAAAAAATAAGTAATATAGAACAATTGATTTTGTAAATATCGCATAATTAACGCCGTAAAAAGGAAATGTAAATATTTTTTGTAAATAAATTGACCTGAATGTGGATGTACGTATTAGATGCGTACGTATAAATATTATGTTACAATAATTAAAAAGAAATTCATTTTTTTTAAATATATATATATATAAGAACAATTGAGAACATCGTCATTAACTTCTTAATTCTAAATTCCAGAAAATCTTTCCTTTTTATCTATTAATAAATATGTAAAATGATATGGAAATTAATAAGAATTCATCTTTTAAAAGATTTTTAAACAGGAACTGATGATTAAATAAACGTAAATCTAAAAATGAGCCAAAACAACATGCTCTTTAACTTATTCAACCAATCAGAAGCCCGTATTTTCTTCCCTATGCTAGCTTCGGTGGGATCGGCAAAAATGCAAACGGGCTATGTAGTGACAAGTTCTAGCAACGCCCCCTAAACGTCAGAGCCGTTCTGATTGGCTCGCTTGATTCGGATATCAAGACCATATTGGATTTTAATGTCTTAGCAGCGGCTGTTTTAAGATGAGTGAATTAGTTAAATAGTGTATCATTGTTCTCCATTTTTGTACATTCCTAGTTGGGATTTTAGTAGCAGAAAGTATTTATTTTAAAAATTCGTTTTAGTGATTGCAGTTTTAATGGCTTTCATACATTTTTAAGACTTATGTTTGAGATCTATCCATATCCAATGAAACAAATTGTTTGATTAAAAAATAATTGCAGTTAATTAAAAAACAATAAAAATCCTCAGATTGTTGTGCGAAAGTTTCGTATGGATTTTCTTGTGTAATAGTAACCTTCAATTGTTTTTAATTACTTTTTTTAAATGCCATATTTTTTGTAACTAAATATACTGAATATTTCTTTTTATATATTAAATAAATTCTTCTAATACAAATTTATTTGTGTGAATTTGATACAGTATTTTTAAATGCAAATTATGCAGTGAACGAAATATGTGTCACTATTTTTATATTCTTAATAATCATTATTATGATTATAATATTAATTATTATTAATTATGATAATAATTATAATTGTTATTAATTATAAATTTTACATACTTTTTATTAGCTCACAGGCTATCAAAGTCTGAGAGCTTATGTGCCCGCCCATTCTGTATGTACGTGCGTACGTTCGTATGAACGCGAAAACTCATGCTAAAAATATCCGATTTACATGAAATTTTGGATTTAGGCTTATTATGATAAGACGCTTCCTTGATTAGTTTTCAGAGTTCATTCGATAAGTATAAGAAGAGGAACGGGGGCTATTGCCCCTCCCCTTAATTTATATAAATGGGTTTTTTCTGCAGAATTAGTAGATTTCGTCAAACTTAGATGTAGGATCATTCTAATAATTGGCCTCCGTGGTTAGTATTGGGTCTCTTTGCATAAGTTTAAAGAAGGGGAATGGGGGCTTAAACCCTCCCGTCTTAATTTAGGTTTTTCACGCAAAATTTACCGATTTGCTTCGAATTTTGTATAAAGGTTTATTCTAAAAAGGCACATCTCTGATTTGTTTTTAGAATTCACTGGGTAAGCATAAAGGGAGGATAGGGGGAACTATCCCTCATAATTCATGTAAATGGTTTTTTATTCTGGATTAACGGATTTGTCTCAATTTTTGGATACAGTTTCATAGTAATAAGAAGCTTCGCTCATTTGTTATAGTGTTCTTTTGTTAATTATAAAGGGGTGTACGGGCGATTACCTCCACCCTAAGTTAGCTAAATAGAGTTTTATGCAGAGTTTATCGATTTGCTTTAAATTTTGGATGTAAGTTCTTTCTGATAAGTTGAATTTCTGAACAGTTTTGTAGGTTTAATGGTTAATTATAAAGGGGGGAACGGGGGACAACATTTCTTAAATTACATAAATCAGTTTTTATGCAGAATTATTCGTCTTGCCTCGAATTTTGGATACAGGTTTATTATATGATAAGGCGTATCCCTGATTAGTTTTGGCACTTCAATGATCAAGTATAAATAAAGGAAACGGGGAGGTACTTCCTTCCGTATTTTTTTCGAAAGGCATTATTATATAAGGCTGTAATATACAATTAGTCTGCATAGCCTGTGAGCTCTATGGCATCAGTTTAACTGGGCGTAATTCTTTTTATTACTTTATACATTAAAATGTGAAATTTATTTATTTGAAGGCATAACAATCTAAATTTGTTCTATGTATGAATTTTTTTAATGCAAACAAAAATTAAATAGATATGAAGTGTAATCTGCAAAAAAGCCTCTCATTTGCATAATTCTTGGAACAATTTTTTTTGGACTAGAGGACTTCTGCCGTATAACTAATTTTAGAAATCATCAGAAATTGGTGCAACAGCTGTTGCACTCTCATGCAAAAATGCATGAGTAGAAAAATTATTACGATTACATAAATTAAATTCAGTAATACAAAAATAATACGACTCCATTTTAAATATCATGCAATCACCATGGCAACTTAGAATCATGACCCATCATTGTATATCATTGAATTAAAGATGTACGAAAGGATTAAATAGACCGACGAAAACTTTTATGAATATATTTTTAAATTTTGACACTATTTTCTTAAAATTTGAAATAAACAAAATTTTGCTATGATTATATGTTAAGTTTCATACCTTTCAGCTGGATAATTCTTGCGCTATTATGTGTGGACAAATGAACAGACCAGACGATGACTATGGGTGCTGTGTATTTATAGATTAACGGAATTTCATCATAAAACATTATGTAATGGAATAGTTTTTGAGTGTCTATTTAAAGGAACCACGAAGGGCTACATATGTTATTCTTTATACCGAACATGCGATAGTTAACCTTAATAACCTATTTCAGCAGGGTTTCTACACAATTCTGATAAAAACATTCCCGAACTTTTCCTTGATCTTTCTCTATAAATATCCGCTTTTATATATTTTTATAAAATTCTCCACAGTGGACAATTTTAATCTAGACAAATGCTATTAAAAATATGTGCTGCTTTTTAACTTTTCTATCGTTATACGTAAGCATGAATTTTATATACAATTTTAGATTGGATGAGTAATTAATTCAATTTTTTTTCATTTACGGTGATGAAGTGTAGTACATAAAATATTGCCTAATCGCTACAAATATTTAAAAAGTTCTCAGCCTAAATTTTCAAATTCTCAGATTTTTCCCTGTTTATCAGGTTTTTCTGATCCGCAAATATCCTGTTCGATTAAAGAACAAAAGAATTTAACTATCTACACTATTAAAATCCGACCGTACGTATGTATGTGACGCAATCTCTTCCGATCCCGGACGCGGAGAAACGTCGCGTTTGTTTTGAATTGAAGGGAAAAAATCCCGGGATCTCGAGTTGTCCATTTGTCTGTTTGTCATTCCGTCCGTCTATCCGCATATAACAACTCAAAAACTACCCAACTGAATTGTTTCAAGCTTAAAATATATAATTATTAGATAATATTGTCGAGTCATTTCAAATTTTATGAAAATCGGACGCATAGTTTAATTACAGGGACAATCAAGAGGATTCCGATACATTTCGGTCAATGGGGTTCAAGTGCATTTTAATGGGCTTGCACTCTTTCGAACATAATAAAGTTGATACGCATCTATGAAGTATATACTATGATATACATTCTGTACAATCTGTGGCGCAAATAATATTTCTTATTTATTTACAGAGCCACACAAAAGTATTCTATTGCATAATTATATATTGAAACATTGCTTGGTACACATTTTAATCGTATATTTTATGAAATTGATATACGTTGCACAGGATTACCCAAGTTAAGTCATCGTTCAGTCCGCCCGTCCGTCTGTCTGTCCACATATAATAGAGTAAAATCTACTAAACCAAATCGTTTGAGATTTAAAATATATAATTGTTGCATAATTTTGTCAAGACAATTAAAATTTTATGAAAATCGAATGTATAGTTTAATAACACAGGTAATCAAAAATATTTTATCACATTACGGTCAATAGAAAAAAATACTTTCAAGATGGTACTTCAAGATGATATTTTAATGATGGTACACTCTTTCGAATATAATATAATTGATATTTCGTGTTCTTCAAGTTTTCTTTAAATAAACCGACCTGCGTAGTGGGCGGAGGCCGCTAGTATTTATGTAAAGTGAGTACAGACAGACCAATCAAAACCACAAATACTTTCAAGTATGTTGGAAAGTGTCAAAGACGCATAGTAGGTTGACATTTGACAATTTATGGCTAAATTGAAACATACTTGAATATTTTGTACATATCTGTATTTCATCTTCTATCTATATATACATGCCTTTATTTAGCTAAAATTTAATTAAGACTGGAACACAAATTATGGAGGTAAACTTTTAATTTCTTGTGAAATAAAAAAAAGCAAAAGTAACTATATTAAATCTTTACGATAAAAGTTTATCGTAATGTGCTGAAAAAACGATGAGTTATTTGCTTATTATCAAAAACACAATACGCCATGGAAGACTTTTTGAAGATTTAGAAAAAAGCTGTACATTTTTATTTCAATACTACATGCTAAAATACAAGAGATGCTATAATAGTAAATGCATTAATAGATACAGAGTTTATACTCTATTTTGAGAATAAAAAGGTAAAAGATTTTCAGCACGTGTCTATTAGACATGAGATAAATGATGTCTTTTTAAATTACTCCTAACAGAAAATCCTTTGGAACATACTTCACAAACAAAAGGTTTCTCCCCAGTGTGAGTCAAAAGATGAGCTCTTAGAATACTTTTCCGAGAAAATCCTTTCGAACATATTTCACAAACAAAAGGTTTTTCTCCAGTATGTGTCAAGAGATGGGTTCTTAGATTACTATTATCAGAAAATCTTTTGGAACATATTTCACAAAGTAAAGATTTTTTTCCAGTGTGAGTCAAAAAATGGGTTTTTAGATTCTTCTTCTGAGAAAATCTTTTAGAACATACTTCACATACAAAGGGTTTTTCACTTTTATGAGCCAAGAAATGTGTTCTTAGATTACTATTAGCAGAAAATCTTTTGGAACAGACTTCACAAATGAAAGGTTTCTCCCCAGTGTGAGTCAAGAGATGGGTTCTTAGATTACTATTCGTAGAAAATCCTTTGGAACATGTTTCACAAATGAAAGGTTTTTCACCTGTATGAGTCAAGAGATGTCTTCTTAGATTACTATTATCAGAAAATTCTTTAAAACATACTTCACAAGAAAAGGGTTTTTCACCTTTATGATTCAAGAGATGTCTTTTAAGATTACTAATTTCAGAAAATCCTTTGGAACAAACTTCACAAATGAAAGGTTTTTCACCTGTATGAGTCAAGAGATGCCTTCTTAGACTGCTATTCTGAGAAAATTCCTTAGAACATACTTCACAAACAAAGGATTTTTCACCTTTATGAGTCAAGAGATGTGTTCTTAGATTACTATCCGTAGAAAATCCTTTGCAACATGTTTCACAAATGAAAGGTTTTTCACCTGTATGAATCAAGAGATGCTTTCTTAGATTACTATTATCAGAAAATCCTTTGGAACATACTTCACAAATGAAAAGTTTTTCACCTGTATGAGTCAAGAGATGCCTTCTTAGACTGCTACTCTGAGAAAATTCTTTTGAACATACTTCACAAATAAGAGGTAATTTTCCTATATTAACTGAAAAATGTTTTTCTTTATCTTCATTTTTAGGAACAAAATGTTGTTGATTGGTGTAAGAATTTTCTTCTGTAATCGATGACATTTTCTAAGTTAAAAATTTTGTTTCGGGTGATAACAGAAACTTTTTAAAAGTTTCACTATGAAGAAATTTTTGCCATTTTCAATTAAGGAAATGACTTACTGAACTTCAGCAAAAACAGTTTTAGCTACTATTGAATCTGAAAAACAGAAAGAAAAATAATAAATAAGACATTTTTTAATAAGCTGCACAAAATTTTAACTGTCAACTAAGTAGCCGATCAGACAATTTTGATTTCTTTGGGGACTGGTCATCTAGCTTCAGAATTCTCTTCCCTAATGTTAAATCTATGGATGCTGGATGCATTCATATATTCAAACTATCTCTTGGGGAGATTAATATTTTTAAAATCTTTTTTTCTGTGTACTCTTCTTAAAAGATGTTTCTCTTATTCCTATGTTCTCAGACAATTTCTAAAATCTATGCTTGGTTCAATATTTTATGTATTAAAAGCGGGCAAACTGCGAGTAAGAGTGGGAAACATTCTATATAAAATAAAGCCTACACTTCAGAGGCATTTTGAGAACTAAAAAAAAACAGAGACATCTTTTAAGAAGTGCTTACAAAAAATAGAAGTTAAAAATATTAATTTCCTGAGTAGATATTTTAAGTATACGAATGTATCCAATGCCCCTAGACTCTACATTGCTGAGGGGCATTCGGAAACTGAGTGGATATATATATATAGTGGAGGGTATACGAGAGTATACGCCGTATATCTTCAGGATTTTTTTAAAGAACGCCGCATACCTTCTGTTTCTCTAGAAAGCTATAGTACAATCGAAGTTCTATAATCCGCACACGTTTCAACCAAAGGTTGTGCGGATTATGGAATATTGTGGATTATCGAGTATTATGGATAATACCTCATTTTATTATTTCTAAATAGTAAATTCTTTAATCAGTATAATAACAAAAGATAAATATGAAATCTAATGATTAATTTAATATGATATCTTAAAAAATGCCTTTTTAAAGTTATTTTATTTAAAAAGATTATATATATATATATATATATATATATATATACATATATATATATGTTTGTGCATTTAAATAAAAATAAATACATATGCTCCATAATGCTGTAATCCGTTTTTTACTGTTAATAAAATAAAAGAGTTATATTAACAAATCTATGTTTTATTACGATTTTTTCAATTTTTTTTATTATTTGTTTTCATTTTTTTAAATTACGAATATTAAATTTTTAACTTTTCTTTGATTGTTTACATTCATAAAGTAACGCGAATTATAGAAAATTGCGGATTATGGGTGCGCGGATAATCGATCTCTGACTGTATTTACATCGTAGGGTATACTCTCTACTTTGAGCATATACCATCTACTTAGAACTTATACGCTCTGGCTTTTTTACGACATCATCTCTGATCACCAGCTACCTTAACTAATAAATATACATATGTGTAATATTTAAGTAGAAATATTGATCCTATTCCACCTAATATATATTTCTTTTGAGCTTATGTTGTAGGGAGCTGTACATACACAATATCATCTTTGGGGGAGAAGGGGTGGGTGGTCTGGCACTTGATATTGTATTGATATCTATTCCTACCACTAGGTCAGACATGAAAGAGGGAAATATAAGGAAAAAGGTGGAATAATTTTCCAATTTACACAGTAAAATTAAATTATTAGAATTTTGACATATTTATTAGTTACTCATAGAATAAAATAAAATAGAACCGTACCTATGAATGTTATTTTATTTTTTATAGCTTAGAATTTCTTTTTTTAATGTAACGATAATTATATTGATTCATTAAAAAAAAATGAAAGTTTTGAGGCAATCTGCTGAAAAATATAAATCCTAATACCTGGTGAAAGCTTATATGGAGAACTACATAGATTAATAATTTGTCAAAATAAATATTATTTTCAATGATTTGATTGTTTAAGATTGTAACACTCCCCCCCCCCATTTTTTTAAATCTCCATGCTAAGTATATGCATTTCAAAAAAAAAAAAAAAATTCTCTGGACATACATTTCCAAGCATGCAATACTGAAATCAGTATCCACACAGCCTGGGATCAGGGGTTTTGTTTATTTTAGAATTTTGCAGATTGCTTTATTTAAATTTTTTAAACATTTTTGAAACAGAATTTGAATGTAATTAATAATGCAATTAAAACTATAATGAATGCTTTTAATACAATAACATATTAAAATAAGTAATAAACTAAAATAATAAAAAAAATAATTTTAAAAAAGATTTAAATCTTAAAAGCAAAGATCAAATTAATAATCAATAATGTATGATTAAATATTCATTATAAAGATGAAATGTATTTTTTCCTAAATTTTTTAATGAAACTTGCCTCATAAAGGTACATAACTAATTCACATCAAATCCATAAAATAAGGAAGTTTTATTGCATCTTTATCCAGACTTAATAACCAAAAAAAGCTTGATTAATACACGATATACAGGATGCATCTAAATTCTTGGGCAAAACTTTAAGGGGTGATAGTACTTATCAAGAAAAACAATATTAAATAGGAAACTAACGGTCCCAAACGTCTTCTGAAAGACATAGGTGCCATTAAAGTTTAGGGTTCAAAATTTCAAAAAACGGAAAAATTGGTCAATTCGTTTGCGGTTTTCACTCACCTTATGTCAGTATTTTCTTAAAAATAAACTATGAAGACAAATTTCAAAAATGCCGATAGAGGGCACTAAAGATTTTGGAGTATTGGTTAAACAACTATTTTTTACTGTTATTTTTTGCATTTCATTAAATTTTTTTAGAAGCTTAGACATAAACTTAAATTTTGAGCTCAAAATCTGAATCGTTGGGAGTGGTTAAGTAGCGCAAACTGAACTGTGTTCAGAGTATGAAATTTACCCCCTATCCTGGAACGCAGTTCAATTTTGCGCTACATAATTACTCCCAACGATTCAGAATTTAAACTCAAAATTTAAGTCTAAGCTTTTGCAAACATTTAATTAGGTACAAAAAATAACGGTTAAAAATAGTTGTTAGTTACACTAAAGTTTAAGAACTTTCTAACGGAATTTTTTGAAATTTATTTTCAAGGTACTACTGACATAAAGAATAGTTTTAGCAGAAACCGCAAATAAATCGACCAGTTTTCCGTTTTTATAATCAGTTAAAATTTGAACCCCCTCCCCCCTTGAACACAGTTCAGTTTGCGCTATTTAACCACTCCCACCGATTCAGATTTTCAGCTCAAATTTTTAAGTTTATGTCTAAGCTTCTAAAAAAATTAATGAGATGCAAAAAATAACGGTAAAAAATAGTTGTTCGTTACTCCAAAGTCTAAAGTGCCCTCTATCGGAATATTTTGAATTTCATCTTTATAATTTATTTTCAAGATAATTCTGACATAAAGAGTAGTTTTAATGAAAACTGCAAATCAATCAACCAATTCTTCCTTTTTTATGATTATTTGAAATTTTGGACCCTAAACTTTAATGGTGGCTATCTCTCTTGGAAAACATTTGGGACCCTTGGTTTCCTATTTAATATTGTTTTTTCTTGATGTGTATTATGACCCCTGAAAGTTTTGTCCAAGAGTTTAGATACACCCTGTATTTGATAAGTAGTACTTAAATGATACAAATATAATGCTTATAGTATAAAAATATGTGTTCATAAAAATTTAAACCCTTCTTTTTCCACCATCTTGAAATGTTTGACAAAATGCTAAAAGAGCCTTTTGACACCATTTTGGATGACTCCACCTATTGCACTTGGGTATCCTGTGAACAGGATACTGGGAGTGTATTCTGGTATGATCGGTTAAATAACGCCCGTAGAAATTGGGAATGTGGTTTTATAGCGAAGGCCAGGTGAAAGGTATTCTGGTGCCCCCTCGTTATTCCACAGTGGAAGATGAAAATCAGAATATCCCCTACCTGCAACTGAACAGTTTGTAGCCAATCAGATGAAAGTACTCACGTGTTTTTGTTTATTTTGGAGGAGTGAAACTCAGCTGTCTTGTTTTATTCAGATATAGTATATTTACATTAATAAAAAAGAATATTTGGGATATCTATAAAAAAGTTGAAGGAATGAATGCCATTGTTTTGCAAAATGGGATCCGTGATTGCAAACTGTGCCAGGTCTAAATAAAAGAGCCTATTTGCATTTTTACTTATGTATAAAATAGTACTTTTAGTTATTACTATTGATCCTAATTTTTTAAAAAGAAACTTTGTTCTATTTTAAGAGTGTATTCGAAAAAATGCTTTTCTATCTTTAACAGCTCAAAATTTTCCGATACATTTTCAGACTCATTTTTGAAAGTAGAAACATGAAACTTGCAGAGGTGATTTTTGAAGAGACCTATAAGGTGCCATGTGATGTCATTTTGCGCTCAATTCATTAGAACTTGATTTAAGAACAATTACTTTCTCAGCATGAACCCTTTTTTGGTTCCCAGATGTCCCGCTTCGGAAAGCTTGGTTCAAAAAGCCAAATTTGTTTGCATTTTTTCCAATATTTTCTGCATTTATCAAAAAATTCATAATCACGGCACCTTATGTACTTTCTAAATTAGACAATTTGCCAGTTTGGTGCCTTTGAGAGCAAAAATGAATTTAAAAATAAATCGGAAAATAAGCAATTTGAATCGAAATATACCCTTAATATCAGAAAAGATAGCAAATGTGTTGTGAAAGATATCTTTTTTATAGACTGCAATATATTTTTAAAAAATAATGGAAGCGCTTTTGTAGGTTCAACCAGGTTATACGTAAATATTTAAAGATATAATTGAATATATAATTAGTAACTTTTTATTTGTGTCTTTACACCACTTATTATTAGATCCAGAATTAATTAATTAAAAATGTTAACTTTTATTTCCACTTTCAATATACAGTGAAACCTCCAAATAAGGGACACCTATGGAACCGGAGCTTTTGTCCCTTAAATAGAGGTGTCCCATATTCGGAATTTTTTTTATTATTTTTAATTAATCGTTCAGAAAGATATAAAATTTACAAAGCAATAAAGGTGAAATTCAAATGTACCTGAAGTATATAACGAACATTAATCAGACAAAAGGAAGAAAATAGAATTAATTAATTAAAATTTTCAATTGAGATTACTAAATTGTTAAATGATTTGTAGAATTATTGATTTGTATTTTTATGCAAACTGTGTCCATACAAAAAAGTATGAAAACATTTAAAAGAATTTTACTTGAAGTTATCAATCAAAGAGGATTGTTTTGCAAATTTCAATTTTTAAATACAAACCTTTCAAGTGCTCATCTGCCATTTTTCATTACTAGCAATATTTACACACAAACACAAACACACACAAAAAAAACAGGCATTCAATTGTTTTGCGTATTTTAAGGCAACAAATCTCTCAACTGTTCTACTCAGCAAGTGGAAAACGTTTTGGCACATTTAAAAATTCATTTTTAAACGGAAAGGTATAAAATTGGAGCGATTGACTACGGAAGTGAGATGGAATTGAGTTGTGTTTTCAATCTTTTGATAAACAAATTATCTATTGAGTTAGAGGCGATTTTGATCATGTGACAAAGGCGTTTTTTTACCCTTTCTTGAATAGTTAGTCTTTCACGTGGGAATTTGCTTCAAAACGCTCACTTTACAATATTTTCTAAAAAATCTGTTGTATTTGCAAAAAAAAAAAAAAAAAAAAAAAAAATTACATATTTTTTTGAACAACGATGCCTTATAGTTTCAGACATTTCTGAATAAAAATAAAGTAAAACTCATGTCTTAAAAGTTGCCATTTTGGATTTGAGAACAGCCTTTTAAAGAATCTGTAAAGTTCTTTATTTCACAATTTTCTTTTATTCTCCACTTTCAGAATCATCGTCACAATTTTCAGCATTACATTCAATGGGAATAAACACACTGATATCGAATCAGAATTGTGGGTAAATAAATGCTTGTTAATTGCATCGTATGTCTCAGTATCAACATGATTGTCTATCTGTTAGATAAGTTGACAAAAATCTGCATTTTAATTTTCATCACAAACTACTTCACTATCTGAAATGCATGAACCAGGCTGTTTAATCTCATTTTCAAGTGTCCCTTATTCAAAGGTAAATACATTACACGTCCTATTCCAAGGGACTGGGACCGGAAGTTTTGTCCTTTAAATAGAGGTATCCCTTATTCGGAGTGTCCCTTATTTGGAGGTTTCACTGTATATATATATATATATATTCTTTGAATGATTATAATTGTGACATTAGAACTAAAAAATATATGAAAAATAGGTCAAATATTTAAATATATTTTAGTTTTATATTTATTGAAAAAAAAATCTAGTATTGATTATGAACTTACCTAATTTGTTGTTCTTAATCTGAAATCTACAATAAATTAAAAAAATATATATGCATATATAATAAGTATATCATTTATGATTTGTACTTAAGTATCTTTCACCTCCCTTATTGAGTTACTTTTTAAATTCACATTAACATATAAAAATTGAGAATGAATGAATGAAATGAATTTTATTAACATATAAAATTCACATTAACATATTTAGTTATTTTTGAAATAACTGATAAATTTTACTGATAATCTTTTAAATTATCAAAAAGTAAAATAAAGTGAAAATAGCATTTGATTTTCTTTAGAACATTTTAATTGTTACGAAAATAATAAAATCTTAAAATAATGTGAATTTAAAAAATAACTCAATAAGGGAGGTGAAAGATACTTAAGTACAAATCTTAATTGATATACTTATGATTAAAAGTTATGTCAGGCAATACCACTTACAACATCCATTGGAAAAAAACTGTATAATTTATTTACATCTTTCATCAAAATAATCTTTTTTTGTTTTGATTTAATTCAGCTTAAAATGAAAGTTGAAAAGGCAGACAAACTTATGTTCAATTTTTTAATTAAAGCAAATTCTTTTTATTTCAAATTGTGTTGCATACAATAAAATTTTCTAAATAATAAAAATCCTGATGAAAAGCACCCCACTCCGAAGGGCGAAATCTCAATGAGAACAACACCAGAATTGCAAATAATCGCCCAGTCTCCTTTTCAACCGGTTAACGATTCTGAGTCTGATCACAACAGAATCACTCCCCAGGACTGGATGCAATCTTATCGGAGACATGCAAGCTTTAAGACTCATTTCCTCGGAAAGTACCCGACTGATTTTAATGAAATTTGAAATCGACATTCGATGAATTATGCTCAAGACTTATGGTAGACAGTTTTTCTCAACGATTAAAACTTTTTACATTAGAGGAATGACAATTTTAGAATATTTTTTTCCCAAACTTATACTTGACAAATTAAAATTTATTTTAAAAAATAATAGAATTGGAGTATTGCACAAACTACTGATCAATCACAAAATCAAAATTTTGGACTTCACTTACCGTGAAACATCAAGATCCGGAGCATTATAACAGTGAAATTCATGTGTGGGAGAACATCTATAAAATAAATATAAAATTAAAATGAATGTTTAATTCTTTCAAAATTCTACTTAAACAAGAGTGAAGGAAGGGGAAAGGGAAATCCGAACTTTAGCGTCTAAATAAAGTAATGACAATAAATCTGCAAAATTCTAAAATCTGTACAACTTCTGGTCTCAAGTTATGTGGATTTGAGGGAGTCTACAAGTATTATATGATGCCAGAAGTGAAAACTTTTCTTACTGCATTTTGCACAGATTTATTTGTGTTATTTCAATGAAAATTACTTCCACAGTTAGTTAAATAATAAAAATAAAATAAGATTTTTGAATTTAATACTTATACTTTCAAAAAACAAGGGACTTTCTATGCCCTTACTTTAAAAAAAACAAAACAAAAAACCCAATAAATAGAGAAGAAAAACCCCAACTGGGTTATGTTATTTTATAAGTATAAAATCCAGGTTTTTAACAACAATAAACAAAAAACGGTAGTACTTGTTTAACTCTTTGACTAAAATCTATCACCAAACAATAAGATGAAGTGCCAATAATGGATAATCGTAAATATCATATTCAATTCACATTAATAGCAAACTTGACTTTGTTATGACATCAAATGATACATAATTAGACTTTCGATTGTATTTTCATTACTGTTTTATTAATTTATTTGTTCTTTACTTGATTAAAATAATAATTATTGTAATTTGTATAATTTTGCAAATTACTCGTTATGGCGATTTTTGTAATTTGGCAAAAATGGTCGACAAGATTATCAAGTAGTGCCCAAAAACTACTAAGAATAAAGTTTACATATTTAAATGCAGAAATAGTAAATCAAACCATAAACAAACAGATATTTTTAAGATACTGCACTCATAAATAAAATAGAAGTACAGGCAGAGATCTTTTACGCGCACAAATTGGAACTAAAGTTTAAGCAGATTATAGAATATTATGGATTACTGTATATTAAGTGGATTATGAGTAATTCTGTCTTTTTTTCTGGGGAATCTTTTAATACCATATTCAGTATAGAATGGAGGACCTATTATCCAGAATCCTGAAAACAGAGGACTTTCCATACTTTAAAATTTTCTGAATTTTGGCACTCCCACATCCTTCTTTTTTAAATTTACAATTTTTCAAAAACATAAAAGATTAAAACAATCTCATGTTGATAAGGAATAAAATATATGTTTTGAGTGCTTTTAAATTATGTAAACAAAAATTATTGCATTATACAACGATAACAATGAAAAATTTTTTTTTAAATGAAATGGGTAATTATTATATAATTTTCAAGCTCTACCTTTTTTTTCTTTACAGCTACATGATTCATGTAAAAAATTTTGATACATCATTTTTAATGAATCTTATTTCTTAAATAATTTTGCTTGTTGACCATGCTGGAAAACTTTTTCCATAACACTTTTTAAACATTTTTGCAAATTCCATCAGAAGAACAATTAAAAACCTTGAGCAGACAGATTATTTTGGAATGTCTAAGAAATGAGGGAAATTCAAGAAAATGTATGAATGTACATACAACAGAACTCTCCTATTATATATGTTTTCAAATTATATAATGTTGTAAACATACAATGAAATCTGATATGTTATGTTATTAAGTTTTCCTTTTCCTGCAATTGACTGATGAAATACCTGACCCTTTGTTGAAGATCCTAATATTTTTTAGCAATATATTGGCATAATACCCAATATTGACTTTTGTTAAGGTACACGGAATGTAGAAACTGCAGATAATGGGTGCATGGATCATCAAGCCTTGACTGTATTTTCAGTTCATATTTAAGAGAATTTTCTTACGTCAAATGATGTTCTTTTAACTAAAACATATTTTGTTACAAAGTCAAGGATCAATAATCATCGCATCCATAATCTGCAATTTTCTATAATTCGCATTACTTTACAAATGTAAAAAGTGAAATAAACACTTCAGAAAATTCAAGAAATTGGGCTCCAAAAATGATTTTCAAAAACAAATAATAAAAAAAATTGAAAAAAATCATAATAAATCATCTACATTTTTAAATATAACTCTTTTATTTTATTCACAGTAAAAAACAAAGTATATTATAGAACATATGTAATTATTTTTATTTAAACCCAACTATATATAATTTTTTCAATAAAATAACTTTAAAAAGGCATTTTTTGAGATAACATATTAAATTAATTATTAGATTTCATATTCATCTTTTCATATTGTACTCATTATAAAATTAAAATGCTGTCTAGAATAATAAAAGGACATATAAATCATATAATACTCAATAATCCACAATATTCCATAATCCTTTTGGTCCCAACTTGTGCGGATTATAGAACTTTGACTATAAACACACACACACAAAAAAAATCTTAGAAATAAATTAGTTTTTATGATTAAAAAGCATTTAATAGTAACAATTATGCCATGGGATGGGATAAAACAGGTTCTTTTACAAATTAAAGCATTAAAAAAGAAAATTCTTTGGAAAGAAATGAAAATGGCGCAAATAAATCAAGTTTTGGGGGTAGAAAATGGAAACAAAATGGTTATTTTTGGCCAAAACACATCAAAACAATCCATTTGTAGCAAATATTTTCATTTGGCATAGTTGGCAAAAGAATGTGAATATGCACATAAGTGACAGTCTTCTAGTTTTATTGAAGTGGCTTAAACTTATTTGAACAGGAAATTTTACTGACTATGTATAATGATATAAGATTGACATAGAGGCAAGACAAATTGTATAATATTATTATTTTTTCACCTGAAAAAAATACAGGAGACTACAAATATTAAATAATTGTTAGTACATAATAAACATTCCTCAGCTGCTTTTAATATAGTACAGTAGACTCCCTCAAATCCGCACAGCTTAAGACCAAAGGTTGTGCGGATTTCTCGTCATTAATTTGTTTAAATTTTTATACAATAATTTCAATGTAATTAATTAGGAAATCAAAACTATAATGAATGCTTACAATATAATATGAATAATAAACTGAAATAATAAAAATTTACATAATTTTGAAAATATTAAAAGCAAAAGCCAAGTTGATAATCAGTAATGTATGATTAAATATGTATTGTATTCATTATAAAGATTAAATGTATTTTTTTCAAATTAGTCAATGAAACTAGCCTTTTAACAGTACATTACTAATTCAAATCAACATCATAAAAAAAGAAATTTTATTTCAAGTTTAGCCAGACTTAACGAAAAAAATCTTGATTAATGCATAAATATATTTTGTAAAAATAATGTGATTACCAGTAATGTCAGCATTATCTCATTTTTTTTTTTTTTTTTTTTTTTTTTTTTTTTTTAAGAAATGAATTTATTTTTCCTTCATGAAAAAAAAAAAAAAAAAAAAAAACATGAATTCCATAATATTAACAAAAATTATTTATTAAAATATGTATGGAATCGATATAAAACTAAAAAATTCAGATTTTTGTCCCTATGTCTGAATAGAATATTTCATTGTTTACATTTGTAAATTATGTGTGGATTTTAGGGAGTCTACTGTTATTTATAAGATGAAATATGACATTACAAAGAAAATAAAATCTTGTAAGTAGTGTTATTGTTGGTAGATTGTGTTTCTTCTTAGCATTTGAATACACAAATAGGTACAATTTTCCTAAATGTAAAAAAAAAAAAAAAAAAAAAAAAAATTAAAAAATCAGTGCAAATTCTAGCATCTATAAGCAATTCATTTAATATTATGAAGATATTGGAATGGCAGATTATTGGCTTCTCAGATTGGTTTAATATTTTCTATAAATTTCAATGAAATCTATATAGGACATCAGTAGGTGAATAATTATTTAAAAAATGTTTGCTTTCAAATGAACAGAGCACAACCAGTCTATAAGCAACACAATGTTTTAAAATTTTAATGTTTAAAAAAATCAAATCAATTTGCTGTTTCTAAATTTAAATTTGAACATTTTTCATAGAACTAATTACAAATAAATAAATAAATGAAAGGGTAAACCATGTTTTAACCCATTTCTTGGCAGCGTTCTTTTAACTGTGTGATTGGTATGCTAAATCTGGAAACCCTTCCTCTCTCAACATAAAAGCTGCTCTTTTTGGCAACTTCAAAAGTGAACTTTTTTTTTTGCTTGAAGACTTTTTGCGTATGTGCTGTTAATTTCTCTCTGTTAGGTATTTCCTGATTGGTAAATTAAAAAAGAATTCACTAGAAAATAAACCAGAGTTAATTTTGAGATTTTTGACTGTATTAACTGCACTTACAGCATATGCACTAATTCTATAATGCATGGTAAACATTAAAAAGCAAAGATAGTCATACATTAATTTTGCATAACTTCAGCTAACTGTCAAAAAGTGGAGATGCTGGAAATCTCTGAAAAATAAAACAATTTTACGATTGGCCAAAGATTGATTACATAATGACATCAAAACAATTTAGAGCTCTGTTAAGATTCAATCAATTTAGAGTACCTTTATATAGTTTTATTGAAATTCATGCAATGACGTCAGATTGTAGTTTTATAAATTACTTTGATTTCTTGAGCTGAAAAATACAACTGTTGAAATTCAAGTGAAGCTGGAAAAACTAAAAATACAAGTTTCTGATAAAAATTGAAAACTTATTAAAGCATCTGAAATTTATTTTTGACATTTACAAAGTTCTATAATCTGCACAAGTTGGGGCCAAAGGTTGTGCAGATTATGGAATATTGTGGATTATAGAGTATTATGGATTATACATCATTTTATTATTCCTAGATAGCATTTTAGTCCTATAATCAGTATAATATGGGAAGATAAATAGATTATTAGATTTATTTCATATCTCAAAAAATGTCTTTTTAAATTTATTTTATTAAAAAATTAATATATATGTGCATAAAAATAATTATATATGTTCCATATTACAGTTTATTTTTTACTGTTAAATAAAATAAAAAAGTTAAATTTAAAAAAATGTACATGTTTTATTATGTTTTTTTCTGATTTTTTTATTATTCGTTTTAAAAAATCATTTTTGGATCCAAATTTGTAAAGTATTTTAAGTGTTTATTTTACTGTTTACATTTGTAAAGTAGCGCGGTTTATAGAAAAATAGAAAATTGCAGATTATGAGTGCGTGGATTGTCGATCTCTGATTGTATCTTTTAAAGCCAACAATTATGACCATGAACTCAAGAAGTTGCTTGGAGTCTGCTACTGACCTCTAATGGAACCTCTTCTTGAACCATACAGGATGATTTGGTAGAATGTATGGTAGAATGTATGGTAGAAGATCCATCATATTTTTCCTTTTCGGCCAAACTGACTTTTCTACAGCCTGCATACAATGCATCGTGACTGATATTTGGCAAATAAATTAAATTGTGCCTATGAGCCTGTTTTTCCAAATGTATTTTGTGGAATTCTTAGGGAACCCTCATTAAGGTTTTGTTTTAAGAGTAGCAAGAAAGGCAGAACCTCTCAGAACTTGCAGAAAATTAAAACAAGTTCTCTTGGTATCCTTATTTCTTTTGTAATAGCTTGTTCTAAAGCAACAGTAGAAATTAAATTTGAATTCTTAAATTCAATGACATTAAATTAAAGATATTTTATCTTTACATTCATTTTATTTATTTAAACTACAGTGTTTTTCGATAGCAATGAGGTAAGATTTAGATAAGAATGGACTTGAATCAGTATGGTTGACAAGGAGAATAGATGAGTTTGTGACCTGCACCATAAACTTTGTGGATTTAACTTATTTTTCAATATAGTGATTAATTTAAAAACTCATTAAAATCTGTGTTTTTTTTTTTTTTTTTTTTTTTTTTTAACAACGAAAATAAATATTTAATATTAATATCTATGCCAGGGGGTGCCCTCCTCCCGTGAAAAATATTTTTTTTTTTTTTTTTCCAGGAAGAAAAATTTTGTCTTCAAATATTTCATTAAAAACATGCACAAAAGTATAATTTTACAAGAAAAATAAAAAAGCTAATGATTTTAACTTTTAAAATTAATGGCCATATTTGAAAATGAATTTCGTTGGTGTTTCAGAATTGCAATCAATTTCAAAAACCAATTCTTAGCACAATTACAAATAAAACAAAAATAGTACTTACATTTAGCAGAATTTTGCCCAAAAAGAAGATATATAAAAATAATAAACAGAGCAAAGTAATTCAGATTCTAAAGAAAAAAAAATCTATATAAATGTTATGTGTGGTAAAATAAACAATTGCAAAAAGATAACTAAAAATAAAGTAAATAAACAATGGCAGTGAAAATAAAGTAAAAGAAATTACACCAATTCCGAAGATCCATTCATCTGTCTGTGTCAAAACAATGTGCTGATTTTTGCAATTAATATTGATTAAAGTCTTGTAAATGCACCTAAATATGAAATGAGCATGAAGCCATTATCAAAAATAAATCCAAAAAAGCATTACATTTTAATAATGCTTTAAATTCTTAGAAAAACATTTTAATAATGCTTTAAATGACTATAGGAAGAATGAAAGTTGCGATAGATGAAATTTCGTGTAGTCACATTATCAAACAGCAAATTGCATAATTTTAGTTGAAGATTAACCAAATAAATTAAGTTAGTATTAACTTATTTTAGTAAAGAGAGTGAGATTAATAAATTAACACTTTAAAAGTTACCTGATATTACAAACATGACGAAACACAAGACGCCTACGCAAGAATGAATCATTTTATATCAGGACTCATTGAAAAGGATTCAATCAATCAAAGCATACATATCGAGAATGATGAGTATTTTGAATCGGAGAAAATAAAGTGTTAGATTCGTCGTTGAAGTGTTATATTTAGGAATTCTGACTAATGCTTTCCACTCCCTTTTTATAAATAAATGTTTCATTTTGTTAATTGAAATTATTAATGGATTGATTCATTATTCATAAATGAATTTGTTCGTTGTGATTCACTCTTTTTGTTGGCGTCTGTAAAGCCAAACAAGCCAGATTAGCTGACACTCTTGTGAAACTGAGAAAAAGAAAGCCTTGATAGCCGTTTTTTTGCTTTTAATGTATGATATTCTGTAACAATTGCTGATTTTTAAAATCATTTTACTGATATATCTTCTTTACTTTACTAAATGAATGGTAAGACATGTTTTTTTTAGTCTTTCTTCTACTGAAAATTTTACAACTTGTGATTTGATCGTATGATGATACGACATATTATTTGTCGCAACTTTGATTTTTGCTGACATTTATAGTCATTTTAAATAGTCGGCAATCCGGTAAACTGCATGTTTGGCTGGTCGAATAGCAACTATTAGGTAAGTAACTGACATACACTATAAAAACTATGCTTTGAATTATTACATCAGATAACTTTTTTAATTAGTAATAATTTTTTTCCTAAATTTCATGCTTGATATTTTCCGTAAATTCTGAAAGAAAAATTTTAAAGTAAAAGAGAGATTTTGAAAAATTGGATTTGGAAGAAAAGTTTTACAGTCATATACTGTGAACCAGAGAACAGAGAACAAAACCATCATGACAATTATGTAGCATAGCACAGCTGATAAAAACTACAATGATGATAATATGTAATATATTTTATGGGGTTTATTTAATAGCTCATTTTTATTTATATATTTTTTTGTTATTTATTTATTTATTATATATTATTTTTTTATTTGTTGTTGTTGTTGTTTTTGTTATTTATCCTTTTTAACAGTTTTAAATATATTTAACGATGTTAAATTACTGTTTTGAATGTGTTTGGTAACCCTTTTTGGAAATTTATTTCTTGTCCCAAATAATGTATAAGCTTTAAAATGATCCTTTCACGATAGATCTGTAAAGATTTAATGAAAAAAAAAAAGCCATTTTAGAGTTACAAACATAAGTCGGCAACAAATTATTTGCATGTGTTCCATTAGTTTTACAGAAATGGGGCATTGCGAGAGGAGCTATACAAGATTCTTAGTGTGTTCCATCAAAGCCAGACATATGTATCTGCAAATACAACTACAGTAGACTCCCTCAAATCCACACGACTTGGGACCAGAGGTTGTGCGGATTTTAGAATTTTGCGGATTTCTGATCAATACTTTGTTTAAATTTTTTAAACAGTCATTTGAGTGCAATTAATAGTGCGATCAGAACTATAATGAATGCTTACAATATAATAAAATATTAAAATAAGTAATAAACTAAAATAATAAAAATTTAGATAATTTTTAAAATTATTAAAGTACTAATAGCAAAGGTCAAGTTAATAATCAATAGTGTATGATTAAATATTCATTATAAAGATTAAATGTATTTTTCCAAAATTGTTCAACAAAACTTGCCTCATAAAAGTACATTACTAAATCACATCAAAATCATAAAATAAGGATTTTTTTTTTCAAGTTTAGCCAGGCTTAATAACCAAAAAATCTTAATTAATGCATATATTTATTAAGAAAATTGTGATTACCAGTGATATCAGCAATATCTTGATTTTTTTCAAAAATAAATAAATAAATAAATCTACCTTCATGAGAAAAACATAAATAGAGTATTATTGAGAAAATTACAAATTAAAAAATGTCTGGAATTGATACAAAACTAAAAATAAAATCAAATTTTGTCCCAATATCTAAATTGAATGTTTTATTGTTTACATCTGTAAAATATGTGCAGATTTTAGAGAGTTGCGGATTTCTGGTTTGCGGATTTAAGGGAGTCTACTGTAATTTCCTTTTTCAATACCATCATGTTTGGGGGGAGGGGAAGCATCTCTTTTTCAGATAGAGTGAACCTGAGCTTTCTTAATTCCTTGTTTTGCAAATGTTTGTTTATCTTATTTTTCAATCTTTATTTTTGTGTTAAATTATTTAAGACAGAAAAATATAAATAAATCTACTTTTAAACCAAGATGACAAATACAGTCAAGAATCAATAATGCACACAGCATTCTAAAGCCCATGTTGCTTAGCAGAAGTAAATATCAGAAATTTATCCAATCTACTGCCAAAAGTACCTGACAAATTGCTACAAATTCCTTCAGTCAACTGCAGTAAAAAAACATAAATTTTGACGAATCATGGAAAAAATTGGGGGGTTTTGTGAAATGCAGATGGAAAAAATTACAAATTTTTCTACTATGTATTTAAATATAAATTTTGGCAAATAATAGTAGAAAAAAATGCAAATTTTGATAAACAATTGTAGTAAAAAAAATCGAAATTTGTCAGAAAATTGTGGATCACATAGTGATATTTGACAACTTATCTTTGGAAAATATCACAAACTATGGCAATAGTTGCAGAAAAAAAGGAAAATTACTCATAATCCATCTAATGCTCTGTAATTTGCAAAATTCTATAATCTGCACAACTGTTGGTCCCAGATTGGTTGGTGCAGATTCAAGATCATTAAAAAATTAGACTTTGTGACATGGAAATAGAAAAAGAGAGAATCATTTCTTTTTAAATCATTTATTGGGTGGTGGGGCAGCTTGTTTTTTTTAGTATAAAGGTGTCATAACATGAGAACCATTATTTTAGAATATACAGTACAGTTGAACCTCGAAAATCCAGACATCCAAATTCTGGAAATCTCTAAAATCCGGACATTTTTCCGATTTCGGTTTCATTAATTTTTAAAATAAGACTTAGCTGTAATTTTCATCAATTGCAGCTAAATTCTGTTAACTAAGTACTAAATAAATATATATAGATATATTCTGGTTAACATTGTGATGATTGGACTTTAATTGAAGACTTTATTATTTAAAAAATTAAAAAGTTAAAAAACGCCCCCCCCCCCAAAAAAAAAAAAATGAAAGAAAGAAATCGGAAAAGTTGACGAGTTACGTTGATGACTCAAAGCTTCGCATATTTTAATTCTAATAAAATCACTACACTCAGATGTCGATATGGTCTTTGTTTCAGTTCCGTCGTTTCTTTCAAAAGAACTTTGAATGCAGTAGGAAGAAAAATAAGAAAACAAGTTTTTTATTTATTTATTTATTAACGATCCTTTGACAAAATTCCCATTTTTGTCAATTTTTTTCTGCAATTGATTGACAATTTTTAAGGGGGGGGGGAGATCATTTATTAAAATTAGAGATATTTTTTCTTGACAGACTGATAAAATACAAATTTATTTTCTCATTCTTTCGACAAAATTTGCGTTAGTTTACCTCGATCATTAATCGAAACTTTGTGATTTTTTTTCCACAATCGATGATAAAATTTTTCTCAGCGACCGATAGACAAATTCGACACCCCCCATCCCTCTCTTTAATTAATTATTGAAATTAGCAACTTATTTTACAACGATTAGTTGAAGAAAATATCTGTTTCTTAGATGAGTGACAAAATTAACAAAATTTTTCCATGATTGTTTATAAAAATTCGTTTTTTTTTTTTTTTTTTTTTTTTGTGGCCTATTTATGAAATGATACTGTAAAATTTCAAATAAATAAATAAAAATAAAGATCACTAAAACTTTAAAAAATATATTATTGGAAGTATCGTTTTTTGTTTGCTCTAGGAGAAAAAATTGCCTTTTTTTGTTATTATATTGCCATAAAAAAAGATTTTTTAACAAACCTCCAAAATCCGGAATCGCCGCGGTCCCGGATTTTCGAGGTTGAACTGTATAACTACTTTAACCCGGAATCGTCGCGATTACAGCGAGTCTGAATTATAGAAAATTCCGGATTACAGAAGTTGTGTACCTAAGATGCAGGAAGATTAATGATAATACTAATATCTCTTATTTATATGGCTATACAAAATAGCAAGAAATTGGATAATTGAAAACATTGAAAAAAATCAATTCAAAATACTCAAAAATGAATGTTTTTTTTTTTTTTTTTTTTAAATTATGTATATTTTATGCAGTATTACCATAATTCTATGCAGTGTTGTCATCTATCGTAAATTTTTAAAATAACAAACCTACGATTTTTTAAAAAATTGTGATTTTTGCTTAATGAGTACCGTAAAATACCGTTAATCCGCCCCCCCAAACGAAAAGAAAAATCGTACAATAGTTAGGGGAGGGCGCTTACACGGGATTTTTTCGCGATCGTTCAACAAAATTTACAGGAATGAATCATCATAAAATGAATGAATCGTTGAATGAATCATAAATATTTATACTTGAAAAAAATTGGGTTTTTTATTTTTTTAAACGTAAATTCTGTCGAAAAAACGCAGAAAAATGGAGAAATTAGTAAAAAAAAAGCCAAAACAAGCATGAAATCAATTAAAAAATCTTGAAAAAACGCGCATTTCATCAAAGATTTATGATTCGTTCATTTCAAAATGATTGATCTCGCTCTCAATCGCCTTTGAGAATCGGGAGGGAGGGCGCTTTCTCGGGATTTTTTGAAAATTTCAAATTCTTTATAAAGTGGGGAGGGGGCATTTGATCGGGAAGGGCGGATTAACGGTATTTTACGGTACTTAATAAATAATGCATATCACAAGAGTAATAGACTCATGATGAACAATATTGAAAAACTAAATTCTAAAACCAAAAAAAAAAAAAAAAAAAAAAAAAAAAAAAAATTCTTTGTGAAATTTAAGATTTACAATTATAATTTAAAAATCAATCGTATAATTACAATATCGTATTTAAAAATGTGATATATAACGCTAATAATATAAAAAATTAAATATATAGCAACTATAAATATCAAAGTAAGTCATAAGTTAAATACTTAAAAGAAAGAACAATAAAAAAAAATCCGATTTTGTGATATTTTAGTGCATCTTAACTTTCAAAAAAGAAAAATAACTGAAATTAATATCAATCATGAATTTTTACAATTTTGTAACTAAAAAGACACCTATATTATATTAATTACAAATGTAATTTAGAGAGTTCTTACAGTTTTAATATTGAATAAAAAAGTTGTTTTATTATGTAACCAGTTTCTGAAATTCCTTTACATAAGACCTATGGCGCCATCTATTATTTCTAATCCTAAGTAAAAATGAATAAACATACCAAAGTGTCCGGATTATAGATGTCTGGACTAAAAATGTTATACTGTATATTAAAATAGCTAACATATATTTCTTGTCGTTGTTAAGGCATATATCAAATCTAAATTTGCAACACCTTCATACATTCAAAAAGCCACTTTTAAACCTGCACATGTGTAAGTAAAATCTCACTATTTTTAAAAAACAGGAAAATCAAATTACATTTTCCAGTTGTCGCTAAAGCAAAGAATCTATCAGCGAATGTTGCCAAATACGGTGTTACTATCAGATTTTTCAAATGTGGCAGTTTAGAAATAGTCCTCGTGAGATAAAACTTGCTTAAAACTAAAAATTTTATATATTTATCAAAAAAATTCTGGGAGCTAATGCATGATAGATAATGTTGAAAAAAGGAAAGAAAACTCTTAAAAAAAAAAAAAAAAAAAAAAAAAACAATCTTTTTATTACTATTATTATTTTTAAAAAATGGTTTATTTTTTAAATTTTTTTGCCAAAACAATAAATGTTCTCAAAAGTTCTACAAGAATCTTTATTGACAACAAATTTTTTTACAGTACACCAGTGATTCCTGAACTTTTACTGTTCTACCAAAGCATCTATAAAATCGTGATTGCCAACCTCCCCCCCCCCCTACACGTACACACACATATTTTGAAACATACATATCTTATTATTTTAAAGGTGAACTATATTTTCCTCAAAGAAGGCTGGCAGACCCTTAACAATAACTATTCATTTTACATTTTTTTAAAATTTATTAAAAAAATTAAATTTCCATTTCAAAATGTATGATTTTAACATAATTCTATAAATGAAACGATAAATCTTCACTTTTATGTTAAAAAGCGTTTTGTCATGTCTTTCCAATTTACTTGAATACTTTATAAGAGTATTGGGTACTACTAGGTTATCCCGTCGACCAAAAAATTATCGCCAAACTATAAGATTAAATGCCAATTATGGATGATCGTGAATGCCACATTCAAAGGAATTAAATACGATTCACGTGTTTAAAATGTCATTAAGTGATTTTTATTTTGACTTTTTATTTGTATTTTTATTAATATTCTACTAATTATTTGTTTTTGCATTATTTAAAATAAAAATTATGCCAATATGTATAATTTGGTTATTAGTTTGTCGATTTGTATAATTTGGCAAAATTGGTCGACGGGATAACAGAGTAGTATCAAGTATTGTCTATATTTTTATTTTCACATTGTGTTTGAAGAGACTGTTGCATCATTGAGCATCAAAATTGATATCATTGACACATTTTATAATTCATAATAACTTTTTAACAGTTAATGATAACACTTTTTTATGGATAACAAAACAAGCAAGAAGCATTTTAAGAATAGGACCTTTATCAAATTTGAGCTGTTTATTTTACTTCTCCAAATTAAGTAGAACATAACAAATTTTCCATTGTTACTTTTCGAAAAATACTGATTGCAAACCTATGAGTTACAAATTTGAAATTGTCCCCTAGTGGAATACGCCCTGTATTGAGAACCACTGCAGTACACAATCATTTGTAAAATTATTTTTCTAAAAAACAACATTAGTTAGCAGTGATCCTTTTAATTATCTTAGTGATAATATTTAAGTCATTAAAGATAATACACTTTTATTTTAAAATACCTCTTTTTAAATACATTTATTTTTTAAAAAATTCATGCAAATTCATCTATATTTTTTATCTTTTAACTACCATATTTATCTTCTAATAAGCTACTTTGAAATATTTTCTAGAAGTATTTACCTATTCCCTTTCTTCCAATGTTTGTAGATAAGCTGTTTTTTAGTTTTGTAACTTCTACAACTGATTCTTCAATGAATAAATGCATAGAATATTACTGTAAGATTTTTAAATTGTCTGTTCATGTAAGTATTTGTTCATAAATTTTCAAAAAAAAAAAATCACCTAATTATTTGTAAGGTTATAAAGAAAACTTCTAGAAATTAGATTTGTTTATCATCTTGTTGATTGTTTGACAATAACCAAAAGAATTAATGTAAGTTCCTGAATCAAAGTATCTTTCATTTTACTTTCTAAATTAATTATATATTTATCCTAAATCTTTTTTTTTTTAAATGTTACCTTTGTGAACAAAAGAGTACAATTGGATAACATCGATTTGATCTAATTAGCGTCAAATAAAAATCTTTTAAAATTCTGAATTGTTTGTTAAAAATCTATCAACTATTGACAATTTTTATAAGATTTTTTATATGTTGTTCATTAGATGAAATGTTTTTTTTTTTACATGTTTTTTTTTACCTCTTCCAAATAATGAAAAACAAGAAAAAAGTAGTTTTTTGTTATCAAAGGAAGATTTCTATGACATCATTTACGTAAAATTCATGTTCTTATTCTGCTTGCACATTTGCATAAAATTATTTAAAGTTCAACTGAATTTTGATTTCGTTATATGATAATACAACATTGATATTGTCACTAGAGATTGATATTGTCACTAGAGCCTATTTTCATTCACAACACTCAGATCGGGCCAGCACTTCACTTTTATCGAACCGTTGCCTTTCTTTTTTCTGAAGCCTCGTACCGAGCCTAATCATTACTTATCCTGGAGTGAGCTTGAACCTTACATTTTCTGAAGGATTTGAGCAGGATCGATCTGTATTTTCGGATTCTGCATGAATTTTTAACATTTATTCTAAAGTTTGTGTCAAGTCTCTTAGCAAAAAATGACATAGAGTTACCATAAAAAATAAGTGAAATGATATGTTTTTTTGTCTAAGATAAAAAAATATCGTATTGAAAACCATATACGCATTAAGTGTATGATAAATTTTATGGTCCTATAGGCTAAAAATAATAATAATTTTGATTGCATCATCTACAAGTTATATTGGGATGTAAAGTTGTTAATGTATTTTGTCCTTGGGATTGGCGGGGTTTCGATCTGGCATTATCAGGTTTAGTAGGCGAATGCCCACGATCAGCTGTAGAGACTCGCTAAAGCGGACTTAATAAGAAGTCTCAAGAAAAAGAGCTTTTCAGTATACCATCATTAATTGTCGTTTTGGTAAATGGTTGATGAAAAAATGGAAATTTTAAGCATTTTTTTTCTTTTAATTGTTTTACAGATGTGTATTTAAGCGTTGATTTATTATTTTAATGAATTAAATAAATTGATTAACGATTATTATTTAGTTAAAGCAAGCTAATAGATTAGTTTCAATCCACGTAACCACCTGCTCCCCTCCCAAGTTTTATCCAACCAATCATAATCGATAATCTATAGCCTGTATTTTAAGTCAATCAATCACAATCAGCCATATTTGTGAGGGGAAAAAATGCCTGGTTACTAGAATGGTTCCTAGGGTGTGACGTCATCGGAAACTAGTCTATTAATTTTTATTTTAAATTTAAGAATCATTAAGTATTAAAAAAAATTTAACTTTCTTTCAGTTAAGAAATTTTACTTTTTAGGAATTATAATGTGTTTATATGTGTTAATTTAAAAAAGAATTTCAACAGGGAGAAACTAATTTTAATAAATAGAAAGTCGATAATAAGAAACATTTAATTAGAATAAGAATTCATTTGCT
Organism: Maratus speculifer; assembly: GCA_964019185.1. NCBI lineage: Eukaryota > Metazoa > Arthropoda > Arachnida > Araneae > Salticidae > Maratus > Maratus speculifer. The sequence continues at coordinate 2,910,409 of CAXHSM010000423.1, read as the reverse complement.
AATTTACTATACAATATATTTTTAAGCATTATACGGCAAATTAATTATTTTATTTATGAGCATTTTTTAATTTAGAATTAACAAGAATATATATTAATTAATTAATTAATTTTTTTTTGAAAGTACTAATTTTTGATGGGAATTTTGAATTTTTCTTTTAAATTTTTATTGCTGAAAAGATAAGTAGATTTTTTGAAATTTTTGAAGAATGTAAAATAATTTTTAATCTTTTCAATAATAATTAACTTTTAAATAAGAAACTTTGTTGTTACATATAAAATTAACATATGTTTTTAAAATAAATTTAATTAACTTATGAACTGTTTTGTGTTTCTTTCTGCGATTAACCTTTAAAAAATTAATTCAAAAACATTTTCTTTAAATAAATAAATAAATTATATAATATATATTACATTTTTACAGGAAATATATATACTTAAAAATATTGTATTTTTTTATTTAAACATTTAAGTTTTAGTGAAATAAGCTCTTTTACAAAATAATAATAATAATAATTTAAATTAATTTTCAGTATTAATTGTTGTGACACCTCTTATATTACAATATTATTCAAAATTGAAGAGATGGTTTCAAAAGTACTGTGTCCCCTTGAAGTAAAATCAAGAAATTGCTTGTATTTAAACAAAGTCTATTTGTAAATACTCTTCTGGATTACAGTCCATTTATAAATAGGGGAGGCGGGTGACTTTGACAAGCTTACCCCTCACCTTCACTGATTGAGGGAAAAAAATCACGTGTAGTTTTATAGAGTTCATCAGTGGTGACTTCATAACTCTAGAAATTGGGTCAAAACAAACCCCAGAGTTCAGAAAAGATAGAGATGAAATGTGTTGTTTTTTCCTGAAGCTACGAACTGAACCCTGATACTGATTTAAACAAGTTACAATCCGGCCCAAACACTTGCGGATCGCTTTTAAAACTTCACCTAGTTCAATAAATTCAGCCTTTGAGCAATATCTGCTTTCATATTGAAAACTTTTTGATGGTATATAATGCATCTGTAACACACTCTAAACTCTCTCGGTTTGTTTTGACTAAGTTTCCATGGAGATGCGGGGTTGAGTTGTCTGTGACGTCACAAGTTTCCCGAAAACACAGTTTCACCTCGTCAAGGTTAGCCGCCTCCGTTATTTAAATGGACTATAGTAAAGTACGCCCTTATCTTCTCAAAAATATATTTTAGCATTTTTTTTCTTTCTTCAATACAAGTTGTGCCAGTGAAAAAAATACTGGTTTTATTATTTAGAGTACAATCAAGGTATTGTATAAGCAAAAACTATTTGTATTTATATTTTTCGATTTCAATTAATTTTTATCTTCTTAAATATATATTTTAGCATGTTTTTATTATTATCCTTATTATTAAGTACAAGTTGTGTCAGTCAAATAATAATGAATATTATTATTTAGAGGAAAATCAAGGTAGTATTTAAAGAAAAACTATTTGCAGTCACTCTTTTGATTTAGTACAAAAAGTTATAATCTTATCAAAAACGCAACTAAATAAAGAAATTTGTTAAAGGCCTTGATTATGGTCTGGTATATAATGAGTAATTAAAAGGAAATCGTAAAAAAGTGTACAGGGGACACCGGAGCAGAATGGGGTACTAGGTTTAAAGTACGTTTTCATGTCTAAGATATTAAAAATAAACTTATGCTATAGCGAGGTGCAAAATGATAGAAACGATACGAAAAGAAAGAAATTAATTCGGGTTTGTTAAGAAAATTCATAAAATTTTATGTAAAAATTAAATGTATGGTATTCGAATTACTTTTAAAGTAATTGTTTACAAAAATTGCATACAGCTTTTTAATATTTTTAAAAATATGTATTTTTGCCAAATTTACGCAGGAGCATAATGATAAGAACACATTTGATATTTCAAAACCGCGGAACGTAATTGGCTGATATTTTCGCATATTGATTTAAAATGCATCTTAAAGACATCCTGAACAAATTCATTAGTTCACAAAACATTTCTTTCACAGGGTGAAGCAAAATACTTTGTAACTTCTAAAAAGAGCAAACTCTAGGTTTTAACAACGTTGGAATGTAATTTCAAAGAATTACGGATGAAATTGAACTTTCAAAGACTCATTTTTTTTTAAGAATCCAGCTATTTATGATACTGCAGAATCTACAGGGAGACCAAATAATCTTTCGAAACGAACCTAAAGTTTGATTATTCGCACTGTTCCAAGTAAAATACTGATAACAAAGGAATTTGGAAGCCAGATCAAGATACTGGCGTTAATATCGACCATACGAACCATATTAAAAATGTCGACAGTTCTTAAAAATATGAAACCACGTCGATGTTCATGTTTAATATCTGGCAGTAAAAATGCCCACTTTCCGTTTGGTGAGAAACACCTAAAGCAGCAAACGAAATGGTCTTAAATTATCTTCAATGCTGAAAAAAAGCTTAATTGCAATATTCCAGATGGTATATATCCACATTTGCATGGCTTTCAAAATGAAAAAGACGTATTTTCCTTTTATCAATTAAGTGGAAGCTTCTTAAATGTTTTGGCTGCTTTTTCTTCGGCTGGTAAGCTTATATGGGTGATTCTCAAAATAGGGGACAATTTCAATAGTAAAATCTTAAAAAAATTACTGTTAGCAAAATTTCTGAAAAAAATAGGTGTTGTTAATATAGTATTAGGTATACTTTACATGTAGTGAGCAGAGCTAAATATTTAAAAATTAACAAAAAAAAATAATTAGTATTTTTTGAGCCATGCTAATGACAAAACAAATTGTATGGAATAAATATAATAAGAAATTTTTATTTTCTTCCTCTTTAAATAATTTTTTCTATATTTATTAGCCTTCCTTTTCAGCAAATGATTTCCATTTTTACATATATACATATAAGAAGAATAAAAACATTCCCAAAGAGCAAACTTTGTTTACATGAGCAACATTCTGACACTAACAATGTAAGAAGCTGTCAGTGATTTTCTGACAGATTTAATGCATATTTTAGGGATAATAAATATAATACCTAAATTTATATGTAAAATTAAACTTTATAAAGGATACAATGTAAGCACTGGTTACATTTATGCACATAGGATTCTGTAGCATGGACAGAAAGATCATGCTAATGACACTGATATTTGTCTATGCTAATGACAAATTTTAATTTAAATAAGATTATGAGCCATAATATAATCACAATGCAATAGTCCTTTCTGGGGCTTTTTAAAACACAAAAGTTCTATGCAAATAAGTAAAATAAAAATTTTAACTATAAAATAAACATGAAAATTATTATCCATTCTAATGACATACAATTGATGTACGCCCCTAATATTCAACTTATATTCTTAAAATACAATCCATGCTTCTATTTTCAGGCTGGGATAAAATGGCTACTTGTTGCCATGGAGAAACTTTATATTTTCAAACTATTGTCATATGTGAAAATGAAATTTTGATTAATAACCAGCTGTTATAGTATGATCTTGTTTTGAAAGTAGAATATGGAGGACAAACTTTAATTCTTTTTTTATATACTATAATTTTATTTTTAAAAAGAAATTTATTGGATAAATCCTCTCCTTGATTAATTTAAAGAAAGAATAACATTTGTTTTATTTTATAAACATGATATTAACTCTTGAAAAATGCTAGTATACACAAGGCACAGCTGCTGTGGACATCCATGCTAATGACATTTTAAACATTTATTCTGTTATTTTAATGTGTTTTTAACTAAAAAATGAGTAATTCTTGAGTGCAAATAATGAATAATATTAAGACAAACATATATAAATATAAAAACATGACAGAAAACCTCTCAATTTTTTTTGTATGCCGAAAGACATAAATTGTCCCCTATTTTGAGAATCACCCATATATGCTTTTTCTAGATGAATAAACAAAATATAAATACTTTTATTCGCAGCTTAGAATGCCATTTGTTGAACCTGAGTGAAAAAGTTACGGACTTTTACCAAGGTTTTAACAAGATAATGCATAAATTCACTCAGAAAAACAAAAAGTGGTTTGAAGATAAATAAGACTTAAATTTGATTGGCTAGCCAATGGTCTAAACCTAAATTCCATGAATAACGTTTGTGGTATTTTGCGACACAATATATAATGAAAGATGGTCAAATCTTGCAGTATCACTTGCAAGCAGAATTAAAACCTGAAAGTTAGAAGATATGATGTGTTTTATCACCCCAGCAAATTCAAAACTGTGTGAACTCTATAGTACAATGTTGCATTGGAATTATTAAACACAAAAGAAGGCTCAAATAACATTTAATATTTCTATAATTAAAAAAAATATCCGTTTTAATCTAATCATTTTGCCCCCAGTGTAAATCGAATAAAAATGCAATATATTATATTATATTTATAAGAGTTGCTTTAGAATGTTTTCTTTATTTTTATATTAAGCATTTAGTATGATAAATTAAATTTACATGGGTTATAAAAGGGTTAAATAACTATATTTTTTATTTATACAATTGTATGATCGTTCCTATCGTTTAGCATGCCGGTATTTTACTTTTTAAGTAACGAATTTCATCTCTTACCTTATGCTAATTCTACAGTATATTGTTTCAATATTTAATCTAGTGCATTTAGTGTTTTATGTAAATTTTGTATACTTTATAAGTCTTTTTTTGCCTGTAATAATTTTTAAAAATTCATGTATTGAATTTACATTGAAAATTGTATTTTAGTCACCTGGACGGAGTTTTTCCTATTCTAATTTTTTATAGAGAGCTCAACTGAGCACATAAAATTACAACAAAGAATGAGACATCTGTTCTACCAGATGCGTTGCGAGGTAACACAGCGAACCAACCACTGCCAGTCGCCTTACTAACATTTTGTTCTTGAAAATATTTTAGTTTTGTGTTTACCTGGTATAAATTATTAAAATTATTATTCATAGTTGAATTTAAAACAGATGTTTATTTTTTTTCTGATTTTAGATTCGAAGTTAAATGGCTTTTTTGTGAAGTCATTTCCTTGTATGAAAATGTTAACATGAATCTGACAATGATGACAATGTCTGAAGTTTTGTTCAGATCATTTCCTTGTATTAAATTGGTAACAATCTCTTCATACTAATAATTTGAGGAATTTCCGTTGTCGTCTTAAACTTAGGATAATGGCAACAATTACAGAAGTAAATACTTCCTCTAGAAAGCAGCTCCTTGTTCCTCAAAATTGTGATAAAGAAAAACACACTTCCATTGATACAGTAGAAAAACCTTTTATTTGTGAAGTTTGTTTCAAAAGTTTTTCAAAGACTAGTGACATAAAAAGACATCTCTTGACTCACACTGGAGAGAAACCCTTTGCTTGTGAAATATGTTTTAAAGGATTTACTCAGAATTGTCATCTAAGAAGCCATCTCTTGACTCATACTGGAGAAAAACCCTTTGTTTGTGAAATATGTTTAAAAGGATTTTCTGATAGGAGAACTCTAGGAAGACATTTCATCATACATGCAGCTGAAAAACCTTTTGTTTGTGAAACATGTTCCAAAGGATTTTCTGATAAGAGTAATCTGAAAAAACATCTGTTGATACATATAGATGAAAAACCCTTTGTTTGTGAAATATGTTCCAAAGGATTTTCTGACAATAGTCGTCTAAGAAGTCATCTATTGTCTCATACTGAAGAAAGATCCTTTGTTTGTGAAATATGTTACAAAGCATTTAATGATAAGAGTACTTTAAGAGAACATATCTTGTTGCATACAGGTATAAACACCTTTGTTTGTGAATTATGTTCCAAAGGATTTCCTCGAATGCGTAATCTGAGAAAACATCTGTTGACACATACTCAAGAAAAACCCTTTGTTTGTGAAGTATGTTCCAAAGGATTTTATCAGAAATGTACTCTTAGAAGCCATCTCTTGGTACATACAGTTAAAAAACCTTTTATTTGTGAAACATGTTCCAAAGGATTTTTTAATAAGAATACTCTGAAAAAACATCTGTTGACACATACAGATGAAAAACCCTTTGTTTGTGAAGTATGTTCGAAAAGATTTTATGACAATAGTCAACTAAGAAAACATCTCTTGACTCATACTGGAGAGAAATCTTTTGTTTGTGAAATATGTTTTAAAGGTTTTTCTCAGAATTGTCATCTAAGAAGCCATCTCTTGACTCATACTGGAGAAAAACCCTTTGTTTGTGAAATATGTTTAAAAGGATTTTCTGATAGGAGAACTCTAAAAAGACATCTCTTGATTCATACAGGTGAAAAACCTTTTATTTGTGAAATATGTTCTAGAAGATTTTCTGATAAGAGTACCCTGAAAAAACATCTCATTACTCATACAGGAGAAAAACCTTTTGTTTGTGAAATATGTTCCAAAGGATTTTCTCTGAATGGTAATTTGAAAAGGCATTATTTGTCTCATAAGAAATAGAAACCTCCTCTAATAAAAACTTCTTACATTTTTAAAAGAAACTTAAAACTAATTATGAATCCTGTATTTGTCGTTGCATTTACTGTTATCAGGTCTTTTATGTTTTAAAATTTAGTTGTAAATTTAAAATATATATATATTTCTTTTTTCTAAATCTTAAAATATTCTTCCATAGCACAACTTCATTTTCATAATAAGTAAATACTTTACCTATCCATTAGGTTTAAGTAAACCTTTATTTTATGTTAAACTTTTTGGTAGTTGCTTCTAGTTTTTGTCATTTCATTATAAAGGGATTTTGTACTAAAATAAAAATAAAATAATCTGACTTTACAAGATAAATTTTACCTTAATATCTAAAGCCGTAGGAAGGATTTTATTGAAGTAATACTTTTTAAAAAGTTGTGAAATATGATAAAATTATATGTGAGTAAATAAAAACTTATTTGTTAAGTTTTCTTTTAAAAAACTCCCAATTATTTAAATAAAACATATTGCATTATCGTGTTTTCTTTGCACCCATCCTGAATTAAATATTTTTTTTAAATTATGCAAATAATTTAATATTTATTCGTCACGTTTAATCAATTCATTCATAACGGTTGTCGAAAATCAATCAATATTTCGCTAGATTTGTCGGGAAAATCGATTTTCAAGATTACCAATGCCAATATGTGTGCTTGGCATTCAATGAAACAATGTCACCACATTTTGCATCGATATATAATTGTAAATCTGCTGAAAGAGCTCAAAATCTTATTTAGTTGAATTTAACCTCTTCAGTCCCTGAGTACCCAAATGGGTACATCAGTTTTGTCCCATTTTATTAATGATACTCAAATATAAATGAAATTTCGATGTAAAAATAGTATGTTTCGAATTCTAAGACTCGAGCTAATGAAAATAAAACAAAAATCTCGTTCTGAAGTCAAACGAGAGAAGAAATAATTCAGTAATAATTAAAAATACTGTAATAATCGCCAGTAGCGAAGAGGTTAAGGCTAGTTTTGAAGCGAGCAACGCCAAGGTTTTCCTGCTGTTGTGTTATATTACATTTGTGTATATGCAAATTTTATCTAAAAGACATCATTTCATTGACAAGTCTGTTTTAATATTTTCATTAAACTCTAAATTTTATTGAAATAATGGCAATACTAAAAGTTAAGCAATTCTAATGATTTATTGGAATTTTAGTACATTGATCAATACACTTAAGGATAACATTAATATCCATAATTAACATTTTTTATTTAATGTTGAAAGACTTATTATTTTATTATTTAATAATACAGAATGCAATGAAACATCATTAGCATTTTCCCCTTTTGGAAGACTGACAAAGGATTTTTGCTAAATTTTGTTACCTATCGTTTTGGAGCATGAAAAAGTTAAATGTTCGAGAAAATTTCATTTGCATTAGGTCCTTTAGCCATCAGTGTGGGTCAGCTGGAAAGAAGTGTTAAAATAGTTATTAAATTTTTGAACATTCTTTCCTATTATTCCTTTTGATTTCCTTTTGATTTCCTTTTTTTCTGCTATTTCTGTATTAATTACCAGGAAATCTCCATCCGTAAATGACCGGAGAGGTATTTACTTTCTCCCATAAATAAATATAATTCTTCATAAATATTTTCATTCGCTTTCATTAGGATCACTCAACTTTAGTTTTCGTATATTTTTATGTGTTATTTCTTTATTATTATCAAGAATAATCCCTTTCCGTAAATGATAGAAGTTGTGTTTACTAACTCCCAGAAAAAAAATAATATAGTGAAATCTCCTACAACGGTCTCTCCGAACAACGATAACCTCTAAATACCGAGTAATGTTTTAGTATTACCAAATCTCTTCCATAGAAATAACTTTACACTAAACCTCCGAACGACGAATTCCGAGTAACTGCCATTCCACGGCATTTTATTTTTTTTCAGTGGCGTAGCTAGAATGGGTGACACCCCCCACCCCGTCATTTTTTTTTCAATCACAATTCTATGTTATTACAACAAATGACCATACCATCCCTTATTTACCCATTGTTCTACTGCATAAAAAACCCACAGGAGCGGCTCATCTCTCAACCCATGATCCGCATAAGTCAATGCGGTGTCTATATGTAGAAGATAAATTTTCCTTTTAAAGTTTGCTTTCGCTACCCATTCATTGGACAGGTTGGTTTTAATTCACTGGTGCATATCTTATTTAAAAAAAATTCACATTCTCATAGAAAGGAAAAGTAACTCTATTGCGTCGTGTGCTAGAATTTTCATTTTATTTCAGAATTTTTTTCCGAAATCTCATAAGATTTATATATAGATATATATATGAATAAAATATATGTACATAGATTGTAAGATATATATATAGATAGATTTGCAAAAAGAGATTGGGTGTCACGCCTTAGAGGATGACACTTTAGAGTGTCACCCTTTTGAGAGTGACACCCGGGGCGATCCCCCCTCCACCTCCCGCTTGCTACGTCACTGTTTTTCCTTTTTTAGCGTTTTGTTATAACTAAGTCTGAGATTGCGAAGAATGTGGAGGCGGATTTTCTTATTTGACGACTTTACCTTTTCTCTACTAACTTCTAGAAGTTGCTTGGCAAAGCCCCCCTTGTATAGAGGTGTGACCAGTGGAGAGGTGACGAAATTTAAGTGTAAGCAAGCCCTACTCATTTGTACTGTTTATCAATAATGTGCTGGTATTTCTTGTCCATGTATTTTTCACTAAAATAATAGATTCAAAGTGAACATCTTTAACTTTAAGTGATAACTTGAAAGTTACTCAGAATAGCATAAAAAGGTGTAAATAATTTTCGTCAGTTATTCTGATTTTAATGTAATGTAATTTTGAGTTTTTAAAATGTAGAAGCTCTGAATAACAATAACCTCCGAAATAAGGCACTTTATCGTACTCCCAGTGGTGGCCGCTATTCAGAGGTTTTACTGTACATCTCCGCATAAATATTTAATTATCGTTCTCGTTCGGATCTCTCTGCTTGAGATATACAATGTTTGCTTAGCTATTTGTCCATTATTATTTACAAAATAGTTTCCCTCTATTCAACAAACAGCTGTTTACATTCTTCCAAAAATAATTTCATCGCCGCATAAATATTGTATTTTCTTTTTCTTTCAGATCACTTTGCTTCAGATTGCCCATGTTTTTTTCTGAAATTTCTCATTATTATTTAGAATAGGGTAGATATGGAAGTAATGAGCCACCTTAAGGAATTTCTCTAAAAAATAATTTTTTATTAATAGTTATAATTATTGTATTCCAATTTTTTTCATATTACATTAATCTTTCAACAATATTTAACTAATCCCACAGTTACATTTCCCAATAGAAATAAAAATTTCATTTTAAATAATAGAAATATGTCTAAACACTCAAATGCCCAGTAATGGACCACCTATGTTCCAGTAATGGACCGCCTATGTTCCAGTAATGGGCCACCCTACAAAAAATAACAGATAATTGTTTTTAGGTGCGTTCGTAATTATGTAAATAGGTAGCACCTATAATTGTCGTTGAGTCCGTCTGTCTGTCCATCTATCTGTCCGTTTGTCTGACAGTCTGTCTATCTGTCCGTTTGTCTGTCCGTCTGTCTGTCCGCATATAACAACGGAAAACTATCCAACCGAATCGTTTGAAATTTAAAATACATAATTATAACACAATTTTGTCGAGTCATTTCAAATTTTATGAAAATCGGATGGATAGATCAATTACAGGGACATTCAAAAGGATTCCGTTACATTACGGTCAATAGGGAAAAAAGTTTTAAATGCATTTTAATCGTTTGAAATTTAAAACATATAATTATTGGGTGATTTTGTCGAATCATTTCAAATGTTATGAAAATCGGATGCATAGATCAATTACAGGGACAATCAAAAGGATTCCGTTACATTACGGTCAATGGGGAAGAAGTTTCAAATGCATTTTAATGATGTTACACTCATTCGAACATAATAGAATTGGCATGAATCTATGAAATATATACTAAAATATGCATTCTGTACAATCTGTGACGCAAAGAATTTTTATTATTAAATTACAGGGCTATACAAAAGTATTCCACTATATAATGCTATACGGGGAAACATGGTTTGGTACGTGTTTTAATTATATTCAACTATTTCACATTTTATGAATAAGATATACGTTGCTGAGGTGTAATAAGAATTACTATTCCTGTATATTTACAGAATTTCAACCAATATACTGTATCCGAAGTACTATTTACTATAAAAGCAAGATCTGAATATTTTTAAAACTTCGTTATCGTACGAACGCACCTCATTTGCTACGTTCACGTGCAATTTCCAACTTGTTCTTTTTATGTCTGCGTAAGTCGCATCTTCTTCTTCCTCAGAATCCACATTATCCTCTTGTATACAAAATTCGGCCTTTTTGAAGCAATTGTAAATTGTTTTTTCTTCAATTACCCCCATTGATCCCGTTCTTATATGTATAACTATTCAATTAACATTATTTTGAGAAGGATGTTGAAAGGTGTGTGAAAGGAGGGGGTTGATAAATTTGTTGGACTTAAGGAACAAGAAAATTCAAGTAGAGGAGTAATATAAAAAAACTCAGCACTGAACGATAAATTAGGAATAAGAGATGGAAATTTGATTTCATGTGATTTCGAAGTATTTTTTTACAACTGAATAAAGAACATTTTATGAAAATATTCGTTATATAGAGATAGATATTTCGCTATATAGAGACTGTTTTTAATGTAATCATGGGAAAAGCGGAACATTCCTACTAAAAATTCGTTATATAGAGAAATTCGATGTATGGAGTTTCGTTATAGAGAGACTTGACTGTATTTATAAAGAAATTGTCTTTATTAAATTCTAGTAAGTAAAATTTAAGTATTAAATTTGTTTATTTAGTTTTCAGTTAAATCAAAATATTTTATCACTACTGAAATTACACTTTTAGTATTGGTCACTTGGGTGGTCCATTACTGGCAAATCACGAAATAAGCAATCCAGTAATGGACCACCCCTCCTAAAATCTTAAAAATAAATAAAATTTTGTAAATAGCCATTGGTATATTAAATTCAATGCTTTATATTGCTAACCAAACAAAAACATTCAATTTTTACGGAAAAATAAAAACGATATAAAACTAAGTAAGTAAAGTCTGCTCTTAGCATGTTCATTAAGATTTTCAGTGAAAAACAGAAAAACTGTGAAACTTTATTTTCTGCTTCCTAATTGTTTTGACGAAAAGTGTAAAAAATTAATCCAGCTTATAAAGCATGCAAGGTAGAGTTCAGAAAAAAAATAATAAAAGCTTAACTATTATTTATTATTTTTTTATAAACCAAAAAGTGCGAGGTGGCCTATTACTGGAAGGTGGCCCATTACTGGCACATCTACCCTATTATATTTTTAAAACGAAATGAAAGATATTTACTTTCGTCAGAAGACAAACAAATTCGGTAAAATATCTTGGTCTCATTTTCGTTCAGTTCACTCTGATTGAGATTTCCCATGCTTCTCCAGCTATTTCTGTATTATTATTGAGAAAAATCCTTCTATTTATTAACAAAGATGTATTTACTTTTTTCCACAAATAAATACATTTTCGCATACTTATTTTGTTTTAATTTTCTATCGGATCAGTCTGCTTGAGATTTCCGATACTTCAGCTATTTCTCTATTATTATTTAGAAATCATTTTTCATTATTTTGACAGAGAAGCATTTATTTTTGTCCCAAAATAAATACATCTTCGTATAAAAAGTATCTCTTTTCTTAACCGCTCCCCGCTTCGTCTAATATTTGATAGCTGTCTAAATGACAGACCAGATGTTAAGACCAATAAGGTTTTCTAAGCGAAAAATCCCAGCCCGCTGTCGCCCAGTTAGCTTAACAGGTAATTCATTGGCCTTGTAAGCCAAGTTTCTTGGTTCAATTTCCAGCCTGGGCAATTTTTCGCTCAGTTGGAAATATTCAATTCTTATGATAAATTTACCAATCAGTTTAATTGTGTTAAAATTATAGTATATCTCTATTTTCATTTAAAGAATATATTTGAATAAGTATTAATGTGATATTGTAGATGAAACACGGGAAATCTCAAGCGCAATGATCTGAAAGAAAAAGAAAACGTACTATGTATGCGATAATAAATTTGTTTCTGGGAGAATGTATGAAAATAGAGGTATTTACTTTTGCCCAGAAATAAACTCGTTCAATGATTTTTTGTTTCTTAATCTATTTTTCAACCATTACCAAGAAAATTTTCTTCTGTAAATCAACATTGAGTTATTTAATTTCTTCCAGAAATAAATACATTTTGCAACCTTATTTGCTTTCGTTTTCTTTCAGTTCACAAAATTTCTTCAGTTATTTCTCTATTATTTTTTAGAAATCAATTTTCCTTTTTCTAAGTAACTAAATTTCTCTATTTAATCTAAGAAATCCACTTACATAGATGAACGGAAGGCGTTTTACTTTCTTCCAGAAATAAATACATCTGCGGATAAATATTTTGTTTTCGTTTTTCTTTTCGGATCAATGTAACTGAGGTTTTCTTCGTCTCTTCAGCTATTTGTAAATTATTATTTTAAAAAATCGTCTTCTGCAAATGAACCGAGTGGTACTTACATTATACTAGATATAAATACAACTTAGCATAAATAAATTGTTATTATTTCCTTGTTATTGTGTTCACCCATTTGTTTTCTATTATAGGTAATATTAGGTTGTAAAATTTTTTTTAAATATCAAAACAATGTTATCATACGCTAAATGAAAGCACTGTTCGTGCTATGAAATATTTGAACTCTATTCTCCTGTTAAAAATGGCTGTATTAAAAAATTTTTCAAATAATAGCAACTGATGTTTGTTTTTAATTAGTGTATGAATTCTCTTTAAAATTTGTTATTAATACTATTTTTTTCTTTTAAAAATTTCTGAGTTTATCCATTGTTTGTACACTGTTAAAAATTGTAAACATCTGCTACATCGGAGGTGCCTCATCAGCATGATCCAATATTTAAATTTTGAACGTAAACTGATAATTCTGCACGAAAAACTCACATATATAAATGGCGGGTAGTGGCATTAGCTCCCGTTCTGACTCTTAATACTTATCCAATGAACACCTAACACTAATTAGGGTGCGCCTCATCAGAATTATCCTATATCTAAATTTTGGAGAAAACTCATAAATCTGCATGAAAAGCCCTGTTGTACAAATTAAGGGCAGGGGCATTAGCCCCCATTCCCGCTCTTTATACTTATCCAATGAACACCTAATACTAAAGATGGAGGCGCTTCATCAAAATCATCATATATCTAAAATTTGAACGAAAACTGATAATTCTGCATGAAAAACTCATTCATATAAATTAAGGGGAGGAGCATTATCCCCCCGTTCCCCCCTCTTTATACTTATCCAATGAACACCTAATAGTAATCAAGGAAGTGCCTCATCAGAATGATCCTATAGCTAAATTTTGAATGAAAAACTGACAATTCTGGATGAAAATCCTATTTATATAAAATGAGGGGAGCAGCATTAGCCTCCGTTCCCCCTCTTATACATGTCAAATGAACTCAAAAAGCTAATCAGGGAAGCGCCTTATCAGAATATATCTATATCCAAAATTTTAAGTGAATCGGACATGAGTTATCGTGATACGTACATACGCACGCTCGTAGGTATATACGACCATATGGGCACATAAGCTCTCAGGCTTTGATAGCCTAACCCGAACTCCAAAGAATTTCTACAGAACATTGATCTTTACTCTTAGGAATGAGTTCAGACCAAAAACTTATCTTAAGTCTTTTTTTAACCTTGTTTATAATCTCCATTTATGCAGAAGTGCCATAGGCTGCGATATTTACGCTTTTAATGAACCTTTGTTTGTTGTATGTAAATGTTTCAGCTATCATTGGTATTATTAATCCATATTCCAATTAATGGAGACAAAAAAATCTAAAAAGTGGTATATGGTAAAAGTAAAATCTTCTAAGACAAATTGCAAAGAAAAAAAAAAGATACGTTCCCTTCTTAGGAGGTGTAAATATTTAATATATTTTTTTCTCATGTATTGTTGTATTTATTTTGCATAATTGAACAGTTTAAAAGAAATTCGCAGTTTTCAGTTTAAAAGAAAATTCCGTCATAATGATGTTTTTTATGTGTTTAATTCTATTTCAAAACGTCTAGTAATCTACCATTCTTTAAAAAGAATAAATTCTAATTTTTTATTGTAGAATAATGATGACATAAAAGTATATGCTTTTTTTACAAAAAATTTTGGATCAAGCCAAATTTTATTGATTTATGAACAGACTTGGCCACGTCGAGAAAAAGATTTCCATATGGGATGATTATACAGGAACTGTTTATTTTGGACCGTGAAGACTAGGAAGAAAGAAATCAGCCTCGGCATCGTACGGAAAAAAGTTATGCCCGGCCCGATACTCCGGGAAAAAATTAAGGCCCGAGCCTGGCCCGAATGTCGTTAATGAAAATCGGCCTGAACCCAGCTCACGGGCCGGGCCGGGCCGGGCTCGAGCTTCGGGCCAAGGCCCGGCCCATGCAAATCTCTCAGCAGTAGATAATGCACAATTTTTTATGCAAAAAATAATTGCTATTGATTTGCAGGATCACACAAACATATTTCATTGTATGATGGGACAGGGAGAACATTGTTTGGTGCGCGCTTTAATTGTATTAAACCATTTAACATTTTTTGAAATATATATATGTCGACGAGGATCATTACAAGTTATTTCTCGTATAACAGAAAGCAGATAATATTTACAGGGTCTCACAAAAGATTTCGGCTACTATACTGTATTTGAAATACTGTATACTCTCACACCAAGATCTGAATATTTTTAGGGCGTTTGTAAATATACAAATACGTAGCACCCATAGTCGTTATTCAGTGTGTACGTCCATCTGTTCGTCCATTTGCTCGCATATAGCAGAGCAAAAATTATCTTCATTTTCAAATCATTTCAAATTTAAAATATAAAATTTTTGCATAATTTTTTCGAATCATTTCAAATTTTATGATAATCGGATGTATAGTTTAATTACAGAGACAAATAAAACTATTCCATTACATTACGGTCAATAGGAAAAAATAGTTTCAAGTACATTTTAATGATGTTACACTCTTTTGAATATAATAGATTGACATAAATCTATGAAGTATATACAAAAATTTACATTCTATAAAACCTATGATGCAAAGAATAATATGAATTAACACGACCACACAAAAGTATTCCACTACATAATGATGTATGGGAAACATTATTTGGGGCCTGTTTTAATTATATTAAACTAAATCTCATGTTATGAAATTGGTATGTGTTGCTGACGATTACGTCAAGTTACATCCTGTATTACAGAAAGCAGATAGCATTTACAAGAACACACTAAAGATTTCGACCATTATATTGTATCCAAAGTACTGTATGCTGCAGCAATAAGATCTGAATATTTTAAAAACTTCCCTGTAGTACTAACGCACCTCATTTGTTACGCTTCACGTGAAATTTTTAACTTGTTTTATATATCATGTCGGATATTGTGTGAAAGTGAAAGCTTTTGCCATGCTGAACTCAAAAACACATTTCTTTTAATTTTATGTGTTATATTTTTAAAGATAAGGCGAAGATGTAGAGCAAAAATCCCCTCTTCTATTTCCGAATCTATTGAAACTAATATTATGAAAAAATAGAGTTATTAGCCATTAATGTAAACCTTGGAGAGAAACTATAGCGATTATTGTAGGTTTTACAATTTTCGACAAAAAAGCATTTTTTCCTTACACAGAAATTTCGATTTACGAGCATTAAGCAAATGTATTAAGGAGCGCTGGAGGTACCTGTCGAAACGGAATTGTAAAAGCATTGTTGATAATGTTTTTCATAAAAAAATTGTCAGAAATTAGACGAGATATTAACTCTTAAAGAAACGGACAGTTGAGACATACATAATGACAGGGGCGGCATACTCTATGTACCATCGGTTTTTAAAGCCTGAGGTAACAACTTTTCTTGATATATTTATTTAATGCAATACCAAGTAGCAGTACAAAAGCAATAAACGTCAAATTGTTATAAATAAAGAAATTTAATTAGAACTTATCAAGTTGGTCATGTATACTAGAATGTTGTTTACTCTGAACAGATAAGAAAGTCTTTGATAATTAAATACATTTAATTGTAGACGGCACAGTGTATGGACATTACATAAAAAAATAATAAAGATATTCTGCTACCTATTACATATTAGCGCGTCACAGCACGCACTTTCGAACAACCAACATCACTTTTCTCTCCTCGGATTGCTATTCGGCGTTTTTGAAAAATGTTCTTGGGCCGTGGAGTATAGGCCACAGAACTAACCCATTAAAACTCAAATTATTTTCTCCATGAAAATTAAAATTTTAGGTTTCCTACCACTTTTAAAAGAAGGGCATTTTTTACATTATTTAATGAAGGAGTTTGTTTTGTGAAAAAGAGTAAATATTTATCTTTATATTTACTGGCGTGAAAGACGCTTTCTCGCCTCTAAGTCTAGTGATCTAAAATATACCACTAGGTGTTAATGAGTTAATAAGTTAAAAACTGTGGCATTCACAACTAGTTTGCATTGAGTGGATCTCTTAACACCCTTCACGTGTTTTAATTAACTCTAGAATGGCCCCGTAAACGGTCATTTTGACTGCTACCTTATGAATATATTTCGGTTTAAATCACAAATTTTATTATAAAAAATTAAAAGATACAAAAAAGAGAAACCTTAAAAAGAAATTAAAAAAATTTTATATCAAAATTCTGGTTTGTAATAGTTTTATAAAATTTAATTAAAATTTCTAGCCTTTCTCGTGTTAAAACCTACATGTTATAATGTAGCTCGTACCATATCGGTGTTGCAAATTTGTGACAAACTTTCGAAGCGTAATTAGCACAATGCAAGTTTAAATTTGAAACAAGATTTTTAGTTTAGTTACATCATAAAAACAAAAGAATATTATTACGATGAATTTAGTTTTATGAAAATGCTAAATGAATATGCACTACTTTTATGGTCCGTACCGAATTAAATTCATAAAAATATTTAAAACAACAGAAAACAGATTAAAATAAGATTAAAAAGTAGTTATACAGAGTAGTAATATCTAATGTTATTTAGATGCAATATCTCTTTTAAATCTTTTTAAACAATTAGTCATAGTTTTCTAGTATATACAGGTATACCCAACCTTTCATTGTATTCTTTTTTTTTTTTTACAAAGTATTAGTATAATTTTAGCAAAGACTTTTTTAACAATACAGTACAATATCATTTATTTACTGTGCGGAACTCCCTGAGTGTGAGTAACACTCGCACTGGACCATTTATTTTCACTTCATCTCGATTCAAAAATTTAAGTCTGGTTCTTTTGAAATACATTTCAATTGGTAATTATCTTTTATTATTTTTTTTTGTAACTTTGTTAAATGTAAGTTTCAAATAAAAGTAACTTTTAAAATGTTTAATTTCATATTCTACCCTCCCCGCTCCTTATTTTTTTTAATTGTTGCATTCGCTTATAGATGAAAATTAGTTATCGACACTCGACACATTGTCGAAAACATTAAAAAATATGCTATCAATCGTCAAGAGAAAAGCAGCTATTTTCAAGCAAATAAGCATCTCTACTTTGATTACATCTAATTAGTATACTAGCTATTTCTAATTCCTACTAGATGCAAGCAGATTTCAAAGATTTTGCTGTATTTTCAATATTTCAAATTGTCATTTTTGCTCTTCAGTTGGATTATTTTTTTTCAAAAAATATAGTTTAATTCTGCAAAATATATTCATCACATTCCATTCCACATGCATTTCAAGTAATTTATTCTTTCATTTCCCAGTCGATGCAAGCACATTTTATGGATATTTTGGTATCTTCAATATTTCAACTCCTGCATCATGCTCATCTGCTAAATTATTTTTCCTTAAGAAATGTTGTTTAATCCTTCAGAATATACACATCAGTGAAGATTTCACTTCTATGTAATGTGCGTTAGTAACATATTTCCATACATTAAGTAATGTCTAATGAATCATTTTTCAGGGGATATGACTTTTTTAAATTGTTTTTTTTTTTTTATTGTATAGACATAGCTGATGGAATTTCGATTTGAATATTTCCAATAGTAATTTTATTAATAATTGTATACAAATAATTCATAACTATGTACTAAAAAAAGAGAAAAAACTAATGTGTTAATAAACTTTTTGATTTTAAAGGGATTTTCCTGAATTTTTAATCCTTCCCAATTTTTATTATAAATAGCTGGTTATTACAATATTCTGATTCATAAAAAAATATGTTTATATATGATGATTATAGTTTATCTAGAGGTCAAATTTTTTTTAAACACAATAATCAACCACTTTAAAAAGTGGCCACTGAAATGAATCTACCGGCCACTTATTATTAGTCAATTTTCCAGTTTCCACTTATTCTCTGCATCAGAAATCCAACATACTCTAAAATATAATTTGAACTATGGTGACATTAAATTATCTGGAAAAAAAATAATTTTCATGAAAGTATTTATTTAAAGCACTGAATACAGAATTTTGAAATGTGTTTCATAAAGTGTAAAACAATGAGAAATTCAGGGGATAAGCAAGAGGAAAACTCCTCCTTTCTCCCCCCCCCCCATAGAATATATAATGTAATTTTTTTTACACTTTAGAAATAGAAATTACCTCTGCCACTACAGTATTAAATATATATAGATATATAATCTTTTTAAACTGTTTATTTATAGGTAACAAAGCATTTTGAATATAAACATAATGATATTTTTGTTTTATAAATTTCTATTTTAACTAATATTTAAAATGTATAAAACAGTCTTCATGTTAAAAAGTTTAGGTAAAGACAGTTTCTTTAGAGAAATGATGTGTGTTATTTTTATACTGGTATTTTTGCAAATACTTTAAGTAGCAAATATCAATTTCATGATTTAAAAATAAAAAATAATTCATTCCAACCAAATTTATTAAAGAAAAAAAATTATCTGAAAGTAGATCTGCAAATGGTGATTGATTGTCTGGCCATGTCCAGATATGAATCTGGTGAGTCAATCAGAAGTAATCTGAAATACTTTAGAACTGAAGTCTAGTAAAAATTGAAATGATGCAAAATTATTATTATTAAATGAAGAAATACAGAAAGAAAAGGAAATTAGATTTATGAGATGTTTTATTTAAAAATATGTACATGATGCAACGTAAACAGGATAACATATAAAAAAGAATATTTCACAGAGTAACTGACAATTAGGATATTTAAACATGATTTTAAATTAATTCTAAATAAAAGGGCAATTCTTGCCTCACCATAAAAAAATACATAAAACAATAGTGAAAGTTTTCACAATATCACCTTTATCTTCTATACATCTTCATAAACATGGATTAATTATTATGACTTGTGCTAGAAGTTATGTATGCAAATGAATAACAAATAGTTTCTGTTACTAAATATACAAAAAACTTATTTCGGTGCACATTAAAAATTCCTTTAATTTCATTAAATAAATTTTTGAAACAGTGTAAAATACACTTCTAACGATTTTTAAACACACATCGGAATATAATTTATTTATTATGAGTGCTCTTTTGAGCTATAAACACTACATAAGTTATTTACAATAATAAATGTATCATACGAACCCTCAGTGACATATACCAACTACATGGATGTCCAAGTAATTCACTAAAATTAAAGCACAGACATACAATAGACAATTATATCAACGCCTAAATAATTTTAAAATAAGTTTTGTAAGAGACTGAATTGAATGAAGGAGCAAACATTTTAAACAAATTTTACCAACATTTACTGCTATTTTTCACCTTTTTAAAATTCTTGTTCCTTTATGAAATGATATACCGTGTATGAAAGGCGTAAGTAGTTTTTTTTTTTGAAAAATAATTACATTTTATTTTTGATATGAAGGGAGGAATCGGAAAAAGTAGAATTTTAAACAAACATATTTTTTCGTTTGCAAAAAAGTCAGTTTTACAGTCAATGATTCATTGTATGAAATCCTGCTAACGTGGGTCTTTTAAAAAGAATATTCTCAATCATTAAAGAATATTATAAACACTTGAATCTATATTATGTAAAAAAAAGAGATCTGTAAGATTTTTCAAAAAAAAATATGAAGCAGTATTAAAGTAAAAATTATTTGGCCATAAGAGATGGTCACACATCTAATATAGATATACCACTTTAAATTTCAAATATTTCGTTGGTCAGTAATTTAAGTGACATGAAATGCAATTTTATTAAAATATTCAATGTATAGAATTGTATTCAGCATAGTATTAGAATATTCAGTGTCTCCTATTAAAAAACTAATTAGCAGTAAATTTAATACTTAGATTACAAAAAATAAATTCCTTGTTTATCTCATGCAAAGGGATCCATCAGTGAAACGAAAAGTTCTACTCTCCAAACTGGTAGACGGAAGGGGCCGTGTTTGAACGCAATCGTTCGGAGTTCTAAAATATTCTTTCCGAATTATGGTTTTCCTTACGTTAAAGGTAAAGTTCACTTAGATAGACCTTCAAAGAGGATAGTCTGTACTTCTGTCGGCCTATATTACACGTATTGACAATATGCCCTCTAAACACAGCCAACTCACACTAAAGGTTTCTCACTAGTATGGATTAGCAGATGCTTGCACACAGAATTCTTACGTGAGAAGTTCTTGTTGCACATTTTATGTGCGGAAGGTTTTTCACCAGTATATATTAACAAATGCCAGCTTAAAGCACGCTTTTGAGAGAATTTTTTGAGGCATATTTCTCATGCAAAAGGTCTCTCATCAGAATGACTTAACAGATGACGTCTTAACTGGCTATTTTGAGAGTATTTCCTGTTGCATATCTCACATGAAAAAAGTTTCTCAAAAGTATGAATTAGCAAATGATTGCACAAAGAACTCTTACGTGAGAAGTTCTTGTTGCATATTTCACATGCAAAAAGTTTTCCACCAGTATGTATTAACACATGCCGGCTTAAAAAACGCTTTTGAGAGAATTTTTTGTTGCATATTTCACATACAAAAGGTCTCTCACCAGTATGAATTAACAGATGCCGGCTTAAATCACCCTTTTGAGAGAATTTCTTGTTGCATATTTCACAAGAAGAAAAAAGTTTCTCATTTGTGTGAATAAACAAGTGCCTGCTTAAAGTGTTCTTTTCAGAGAATTTTTGTTGCATATTTTACTCACTTTTCACTCATTATTTATTTGCTCACCAGTATGAACCAGCAGATGTTTACTTAAAGTACCCTTTCGAGAGAATTTCTTGTTGCATGTTTCACACTCAAAAGGTTTCTCACCAGTATGTATTAACAGATGCCGACTTAAAACGCCCTTTCGAGAGAATTTCTTGTAGCATATCTCACATGAAAAAAGCTTCTCGTTAGTATGAAATAGCA
Organism: Maratus speculifer; assembly: GCA_964019185.1. Lineage (NCBI taxonomy): Eukaryota > Metazoa > Arthropoda > Arachnida > Araneae > Salticidae > Maratus > Maratus speculifer. The sequence goes on along the minus strand of CAXHSM010000423.1, from coordinate 2,888,455 downwards.
AATGATTGCTTAACTCACAATATCGAAAGAATTTCTTGTTGCATATCTTACATAAAAAAGGCTTCTCACCAGTATGAATTAGCAGATGTCTGCTTAAAGTACTCTTTCGAGAGAATTTCTTCTTGCATATTTCACATACAAAAGGTTTCTCACCTGTATGAACTAAGAGATGCTTGGTTAAATCATTCTTTCTAGAAAATTTCTTGCTGCATATCTCGCACGCAAAAGATTTCTCACCAGTATGAACTAACAGATGGCTGCTTAAATGGTGCTTATGAGAGAATTCTTTGTTGCATACCTCACATACAAAAGGTTTCTCACCAGTATGAATTAACAGATGGCTTTTTAAATGGTGCTTATGAGAGAATTCTTTGTTGCATACCTCACATACAAAAGGTTTCTCACCAGTATGAATTAACAGATGGCTGCTTAAATTGTGCTTATGAGAGAATTCTTTGTTGCATACCTCACACAAAAAAGACTGTTTTGGAAGAAATTTTTCCATAACTCACAAATAAAAAAATTTCCTGTCTATGAATTAGAAGCTGCTTTTTCAAAAGGCTCTGATAAAAAATATTTTGCTGTGTTTGTTTCACACATTGAAGATATTTTAAGTGATGTTATGCATTAGATTAATGATTTTATGCATCTGCAATAAAATAAAATTTATTAATATTGTTTTTACGTTTTATTAAAAAACAAACAAACAAAAAAAAATAAACTTATCACGAAAATATAAAATCAATGTAAAAAATAAATTGAAATAAAATTTCTCCCATACTATTAAAAACTACAATAGACACATTACTGGAACCAAAAGTGTGTCAGATGCCTCTCCGAAAAGTATAAATATTAAATTATATATAAAGTAAATAGCAACAATTTAAAAATTAATAATTTGTTATAAACTAAATAAAAAGTAAATTTATGGTGAAAATTCTATAACTTAATATCATTTAAAGAAACGGTGATACATTTTACAAAGAATGTACAGAAAATAAATTATTTTTGTGGTGATGGAATTTTAATGTGCAAATGAGTTTAGTAAGAAATTCTCTGGAATTCAGAAATTTTTTATGTATTTTTTTACATATGCTGTCCAAATGTAAAAGAAAGAAAATTCAAACATAAATAAATATTTAAAGTTTGATTTGAGCTATGCATTAGCTTAAGAAGATTATATTGAATATTTCTAACATTAAAAAATTTAGAAAATCAATAAAAAAGTTTGAGGCATAATTCTTCAAAATTGTTATTCTAAACAAAATTGCAAGTCCCATTCCAAGTTGTATGTAATTAACTATTCTTTTTTAAAATCTAATTTAGCTTTCTTAAACAAAACAGTGTAGTTATTTTAAAAATGAACTATTGGTGTTCTATATTAATAAAAAATATTACTTAAGATATATTTTTTAAGAAATTTACAGAAATGTTTTGTCCGTCACTTTGAATCAAGTTCGTTACCTTATGATTATTTTAGTCAAAATAGGTTCCTAATTGTGCCTAAAGTTAGTAGCAAATATTCAGATATATAGTTAAACTATATTTTCTGAGTTGCCAGTTCACTTAATATTATATGAGAAATGAAATCTGAGCCATTTCACATTTGAATATGTCAAACCCTTATTTACAGAATGAATAAATACAACATATTTTTATATATAATATAATTACATAGTAAATACTCTGATACTTCTATTTTAATATTTAGATGGAATCCCTTGATAAATTATTTCTTTGATATTTAAGCCAAATATATTAATTGATTTGAATATGAAATAAAATTATTTCTCTATATATCTGACAGAAAATTACCATTTTAATAAAGTTTTTGTGTAAAGTTGAAAATATCATTAAAAGCTATGCTGTAATAGACTTGGTATAAACACAGTGACAAATCCATTACCAAATGTGAAGTTCACACAGTTTTTTAATGATAATTTAATATTGATATCACTTTTTCCCTATTCTACTTTATTTTTTAATCAACTAAGAAACAGATAAGCAATTTCCCAAAATTCAATAATTTACATAAATGTATAATGTAATTATTAGAGAAAGTTCTTGTATAATTTTCTATGTGATCAAAAACTAATGACTAAAATTGTCTCTCATTTCAATTTAATTTAAGCATAATTGATAAATATCATGTTTTGAAATTTAGGGACATAAGTCATTTCAAAGTAAGTTTATTTTAGAAAATTTAATAAATTTAAAGCTGAGTATTTTCTGTAATTTTGTATGGTAACAGACTTCACAATTTGCCTTACAAGTCAACATTAAACTAGCATTTACATATTAAATTATAGGCCAAAGTGAAATGTAAGCAAATGGTGAAAATGGCCCATTTACCATTTCACTTCTTTAATTTAAATTTTCCTTCTCAACTTCAAATCACGATAGTTATTGTTCATCTCTTCTCCATCTGGTTATTTTCAGATCTCCTTTTCAAAATTCATTACTATGTCATTCTCTTTCTATTATGTCACTTCATTCCATAGCAGTATCGTATCAACAATGTCTGTGATTTCTTTTTTTTTTAGTTCTTTTCTATTTTGTGATATTTAACTATGTCTTTGGTTAATAAATGTTAGTTTATTACAAAACTTATTATGTCTTTTTGTAATTTATTACACACTGTCATTCTGCCCTTTTATTTACAATTTTAGCTTCCTATACTCTGTGATTTAATTTAAGTATATTTTAAAAAGCTCATGTTTAAGGATATTTTAATGGCTGACCCAATATACTGGGCCTTCAAAATTATCGCCACATCGGTGCGCTTTTGCGTTTCCAGGAGACACCAAGCAAAATTGCACAATTTATAATGGTGATAATCAAAAATACAGTATACTCCCTCAAATCCGCACAGCTTGGGACCAGAGGTTTTGCGGATTTTAGAATTTTGCAGATTTCTGGTCATTTCTTTGTTTACATTTTTTAAAAAGTAATTTAAATTTAATTAATAATGAAATCAAAAGTATAATGAATGCTTACAATATCCTAAAATATAAAAATAAGTAATAAACTAAAATAATAAAAATTAGATAGATTTAAAAATGATAAAAATACTAAAAGCAAATGTCAAATTAATAATCAATAATGTACAATTAAATATTCATTATAGAGATGAAATGTGTTTTTCCTAAGTTATTCAATGAAATTTGTCTCATAAAGGTATATTACTAATTCACATCAAGATCAGAAAATAATGAAGCTTTATTTCAGGTTTAGCCTGACTTAATAACTAAAAAAGCTTGATTAATACATAAATATATTTGTTAAGATTGTGATTACCAATGATATCAGCAAAATCTTTATTTTTTCAGAAATGAATTATTCTTTCTTCATGAAAAAACATGAATTCAATAACCATAAAGCAAATTAAAAATTAAAAAATACATGGAATTGATATAAAACTAAAAAAGTCAAATTTTGCACCTACATCTGAACTGAATGTTTCATTGTTTACATCCATAAAATATGTGCGGATTTTAGAGAGTTGCGGATTTTAGAAGTGCAGATTTGAAGGAGTCTACTGCATATATTTTTAAACATAGAAATACAAAAATTTTTGAAAAAAAAATCATATATCAAAGATAAACAAATAATCCATTTACCAAAAAACTAGGTATTTGAAGGAGTTTTGGAGATTGCAATAATGAAACTAAAGCAAAAATACATATTTCAAAACACAATCTTAAAATATTGCAAAAATTATGATATAAAAAACATACATATTATGAAAAACAGTTATCTCAATATTTTAAAAACAATTTTCTTTTTACATAGAAAATTATAACTTAAAATTAACGATATGAAATTCAGATGACTATAATCAAAAATTTAGTTTACAAACTTTTTAGAAAGAAAAAATTTCTCCCCCCCCCTGGTATTATTTTTTCTTAAAACATATATAATATTACCAAATAGTACATGCAAAACAATTAAGTTAAAAAAAGAAAGAAATTGTACACATACTTGCTTTTAAAAATAAAGTAAACCTTTTTTAAAATAAAAAAAGGAATTAATAAGTGATTTTCTAAAGAATTTCTGGTACTACTCTGTTATCCTGTTGAACGATTTTACCAAATTATACAAACCCCCAAACTAACAGCCAAATTATACATATTGACATTATTTTTATTTTAAATAATTAAAAAAATATTTACAATTAGTAGAATAGTAATAAAAATACAAATAAAAAGTCGAAATAAAAATCACTTAAGGACGTTTTAAACGTGTGTATCGTATTTAATGTCATTGAATTGACATTCATGATCATCCATTATTGGCATTTAATCTTATAATTTGACGATAGTATTTTGGTCGACGGGATAACAGAGTAGTACCGAATTTCTAATAAATGATTTTCTTAAGCTTTGAAAGCAAATAAACATTTTTTCTTTTGATACACAATTAATCATCATTAAGATTTAAAACATCTCACAGACTAAAGAAATGCCTAAAATACCTACTTTTAAATACAAAACAACTCTATGATCAAATGACAACAGAAATATCCAAAGTACTTCTTTTTATATATGAAACACACCATTTTTGAATTTAAAAGAAATAAAGAAAATTGTACTGCTTTTAAATGAAAACAGAAATGGTAAACGAAATATCATAGTTGCAATGTCTGCAGCTAGGCAGTGAGAAAATTCAAAATGATGCTAGTTTGTTTTCTAGCGAATTCTTTTTTTATTTACCAGTCAGGAAACACCCAATAGAGAGAAATTAACAGCAGAAGTTCAAAAAGGCTGCAAGCAAAGAGAAAAGTTTTCCTTTGAGGTTGCCATAAACTCACCTTGAGGGAGTAAGGATCTCAAGACTTGGTATACCAATAACACAACTAAAAAAACAGTTGCCAAGAAGGGTATTCAAACACAGTTTATCCATCTGGGCTGTTTTAATAATTACTCTGTTTTTGGAATGTTCTGACTTTCTTTTCCGTGAGATTTTTTTTTTCTTGTACATTCCTTCTATGTTTCTTTTATTTGTTATTGTCAATTATAATCCATTTATTATAATTATTTTATTTTATTTTGTTGATCATTCTTCTCGTTCTAAACTACATTTAGAAAATAAAATGTAAAATAAATTGTTTTGCAGAGTTAATGTTACACTTCCTACGTTATAAATATATATTTTTTATCATTTTAATAAAGTATAAAGCATTCGAAACTTACTAAAATTAATACAGAAATAGGAAATGTGCCTACAATACTTAGGCTAAGCCTAACCATATCCCAAATTACCACTTCTCAGAAAACAAATTATAATAAATAAAATTCAAAAATTTATTCTTTCCTTTTTCAGTCCCTTAGATGTTCCTGTACAAGTTTGAAATAAAATTAAAAGTTTTCACGAGTTAATAATCATTAACAGTTTAGAATATTTTTATTACAAAATACAGAATCTTTAGTAGAAGAGTAAGTAAAAGAAACATATCTTACCATTAAGTTATTTTTGAAAAGAATAGGTCACAAAATTCTAAAAACATTGTTTCATTATATTGCTATAAGTCATTTATATTTCAAATATTAGCCGTTTATTAACAGAGAGCTTTCAAGTTCTTCAAATTCACATAGAAGCAAAGAGACGCCAACTCAATGAATGAATCACAATGATTGATTTTGAATAACGAATGAATTAAAAAAAAAAATCTGCCACAACAGTTTTTACTTCTTACATCTTCCCAATGTTACCATTTGTTTCAAGAATTTAGAAAAATATCCCTTTGAATAAAAGAAAAAAAAATATAAAAAGGTTATCAATGAATAATGAATTGATTCATTACTCAAAATTTTTGAATTAATTTTTTGAATTCGCCCTCTGGTGAAATACTTCACAAAGTATCTTCGTACATTACAATAACAGCAGCATCCTCATCAGAAGAATAGCGTGTAAAGTAAAAATAATCAATAAATAATAGTTGAGAAGATATATCAGGAGTATCTCTGTTGTATTGTTTCTTGTAAGTTTCCTATTAAACAATTTCAATTATCGATTATTTACAATCTGAGAATAACTTGATTATCAAGCAACTTTCATGAATCGTTTACTTTAGATTTGAAAAATTGTTTTGGCGCCATCTTTTGGTAAATAATATAAATGAACAAATTTTGCATTTAAAGCAAGTCTTATAGATATATTTTTAAAATAAGAAAATTCATGATGGTTAAATTTAATTCGAGATTGTTTTTACAGGCTTCAGATTTACAATTTGTTCTGTTTGCGTACTTAGAAGGTAATATCAGCACTCTGTATTAGCTGACACATAACTTTAATAAGCACAACACACAACATACATTATAGAACATTTAGAATAGAACAGAACTGGAATGTAAACAAAGTGGAAGTTGTAGTACTTTAAGTAGTGAAAGTTGTAGTAGTTTTTAAGTAGTGAAAGTTATAGTCTATACATAACACTTTTCTCTCCCTATAAAAATTACAAATCTAATCTCTTGGGAATCTTTCTAATTCGTGAAGAACGGCGCAATGTTAAATCAGGGGATGTTAACGCACTTTTGTCTGGAGGATCTGGGGGCTTGGGGGATTTCACATTAGCAGGCATGTCTGGAACGGATGGTGATTTAGGGCTTTGAGCTTCAGCAGGTTTCTTTGGAGTCTCAACCGTAGATGGCAACTTTCGACTCTGAATTGAAGAGGGTGACACTGAAATTGCTGGGGAAGGAACAGGATTTGGTTTTCTTGGAGGGAACATCTGATTATCACTACATGGATGTTGAGAATGCAATTGTGGAAGTTCCCTTCTCTCTCTAAGTTGATCTCTATGCCTGTGTACTGAAGTACCATCAGATAATGATACTCGAAACATGCAATTTCCAATTGGTGAAATGATTTTTCCTGGAATCCACTTATCACCTTTACCAAAATTTCTGGCATATACTAAATCTGCAACTTTAAAAAATGGCTTTGAAACAGGATCAGTAGGATGACGATAATGCAGTAAATCCAACCTACTACGTATTTGTCGGCCAAAAAGCAATTCAGCTGGTGACAAACCTGAAACAGCCAGTGGAGTTCGTCTGTAGTTCATAAGAATTCTTGCTAGTCTGGTTGAAAGTGTACCATCTTGTACTTTCTTTAGCTGTTTTTTGATATACTGCACAGCCCTTTCCGCCTGTCCATTAGACGAAGGATGATAGGGTGCTGTGGGCAAGAATCGTATGCCATTACGCTTAAGAAAGGATTGGAATTCATCTGATGTAAAAGCCTTTGCGTTGTCGGTAACAACACAACTGGGTAATCCGAATCTTGCAAAAATTTCATAAAGTTTCTCAATAGTTGTTAGAGATGTACTTTGTTTCATTGGAAAGGCTTCAATCCATTTTGAATATGAATCTGTGACTATCAAAATCATATGATTATCAATAGGTCCGGCATAGTCCATGTGAATTCGAGACCATGGTATGTTAGATGTTGGCCAAGCTTGTAAAACTTTTGGAGGCATATCCATATTCTGTACACAAGTGGTGCAATAACGAACTGTGTCTTCGATTTCTGCATCCAAATTCGGCCACCAAAACAATGAACGAGCAATACTTTTCATTCCTACCATTCCTTGATGAGTAGAATGCAATTCTTGTAGAATGCTATGTCGAAGTGAAGTAGGAACCACTACTCTGTTTCCCCAAAGAAGAATGTCTTGTTCAACAGTTAATTCCATGCGTTTTTTAAAGTATGGAAGAATTTCTGTTATCTTCAAATCAGGCACAGTTTCCGGCTTGAGAACTTCTGGCCAACCTTCAAGAGTGAATTGAATTACTTGAGATAATACTGAATCTTCTTTAGTGGCTTGTTGAATGTCATTGATCGTAACAGGACCGACATCTAATCTTTCCATCTGAAGTACTAGTTCTTCTGGTAGCGAAGGGTTAACTTGAGGTGTATGTATAGGCAGACGGCTGCATGCATCTGCATTGGCATTGTCTTCTCCTTTACGGTAACGAACTGTGTAATTAAAAGCAGAAAGAGTCAATGCCCAACGCTGAATTCTTGAATTTGCCATAGTTGGAACATGCCGTTTTTCTGAAAATATAGTAACTAGCGGCCTATGGTCTGTTAAAAGAGTAAAATTTCTGCCAAGTAAATATTCTCGAAATCTTGTTACTCCAAATATCAATGCCAGTGCTTCTTTCTGTATATGTGAATAATTCTTCTCTGCAGATGTTAACGTTCGTGAAGCAAAAGCAATTGGGAACTCTTCTGAATTTACAACATGAGATAACACTGCTCCCACACCATATGGGCTGGCATCACAAGCTAGAAGAAGTTCTTTCTTCGGATCAAAATGGACTAGTAAAGAAGAGCTGCATAGTGCTGATTTGGCGTTTTGAAAAGCTGTATCAGCTTCTGAGGACCACTGCCAGGGAGTATTTTTCTGCAACAACTTATAAAGTGGTGCCAACATGGTACTCATTCGAGGCAAAAATTTAGCATAATATGTGATCAGTCCTAAAAAAGAACGCAATTCTGTGATGTTTTTAGGAACTGGTGCAGATTTAATTGCTTTAATTTTCTCATCTGTAGGGTGTATTCCATCAGCATCAATTACATGACCAAGAAAAGTCAAACTGTTGCAAAAGAATTGACATTTTTGTTGTCGAAGTCGCAAACCCGCATCACTAAATCTTTTAAGCACTTCTCGTAGTCTTGACATGTGTTCATCGTGACTGGTGCCAGTAATGATACAGTCATCCAGTGAAACAGCAACACCTGGTATACCTTGTAATAATACTTCCATTTCGCGTTGAAAAATGGCTGGTGCTGAGGAAATTCCAAAAGGTAGGCGAATGTACTGAAAAAGTCCTTTATGTGTATTTATAACTGTAAGGTCTCTGGAGTCTTCATCAAGTTCAAGTTGATTATAAGCATCTCTAAGATCCAGCTTAGTAAATTTCTGGCCTCCTGCTAGTGTCGCAAAAATATCTTCAGCTTTAGGTAAGGGGTGTTGGTCTGTATCAATAGCAGTAATTGCCGTTAATTTAAAATCACCACAAATTCTTACAGATGATCTGTCCCCTTTGAGTACAGGAACGATGGGTGTAGCCCACTTTGAAAAACGAATTGGTTGTAAAACACTAATCTTCTGTAATCGATTCAATTCTTCGCTGACTTTTTCTCGCATTGCAAAAGGTAAAGTACGAGCTTTATAAAATTTTGGTTGTACTTCTGGCTTTTTAATTAAACAGACTTTGACTCCTTTTAAATGTCCAAGTGTATTCTCAAAAATATGCTTGTACTGATTCAAAAGCTTGCTTAACTCTACATCATAATTTTTAACTAAATTGGTATGAAATTCTAAAATTTTTAAGGACATGATCCAGTTTCTACCGCATAAGTTTGGACCTTTATTATCTACAACTAGTAAAGGCAAATGTTCACATTTCCCATTAAATTTTACTTCAACTGTAATTGTTCCTAACACAGGAATTGGTTGACCTGTAAATGTAGCTAAACCAGTTTTAGCTGGCTGCAAAGGTGGTAACTTTAGCGAATTGTATGTATCTTTAGTAATGAGAGATAAAGCTGCACCGGTATCTAATTCCATATTAATATTCCTGTTATTTACTTCAATATTTACTGTAACTGGTCTAGGAGCACTCTTTTCAGCAATAGGAACCATATTAAAAATGTTGTATTCCGATTCATGCAAAATAGCTACTTTAGACATATTTTCTTCAATAATTTCAACAGAATCAGGTGTAGTATGCATCTGATGAACTTTTTTAGGTTTTTCTTTGAAATTTTTACGACTAGAACCTTCATTTTTCTTTGATTTTAGGCATTTTTTTGCCAAATGACCCTTAACACCGCAAGAATGGCATGTAGCTTTCAAAAAAGGACAATTCTTAGGTACATGATCAGAATTTCCGCACCGTATACACTCACGAAAATGTTCTGGTAATTTCGAATTTCTAAGTTTCGGTTTTGATGCATTTAATTTGTTCACCGGTTGTGAAACAGAACCAGAACCTTGTAAATTTATAGAATCGCGAGCAGCAGTTTCCATTGATACAGCCAATTCAATAGCTTTAGAAAGTGTCAGATTCTGTTCAGATAACAACCTACGCTGTATTTGACTATCTTGAATTCCACATACTAGTCGATCACGAATCATCATATCTAAACTAGCACCGTAATTGCAAAATTCAGAAAGCCTACGTAATTCCGAAACAAAAACTGAAACGGTTTCATCCGATTTTCGAACTCGAGAATTAAATTTAAATCTTTCGACAATTTCCGAAGGTGCTGGACTATAATGATCAGATAAACATTTAATTAAATCAGCATATTTAGTATCTGCCGTTGTTTTCGGCGAGAGCAAACTTCGTAACAGTTTATAAACTGTTGGACCTATCACAGTTAAAAATATAGACTTCTTTTTGTTTTCATCAGTAATTTCATTAGCATTAATGAAATGATTAAATCTTTCTACATACTGTGACCAGGTTTCCACTGCAGGATCGAAAATTTCTATTCTACCGAACGTAGCCATTGTATGTATCGATGACTGTAATCACCATAAAACAAAAAGAACAATTAAAATCATAATATACGTATGGATTCGAATAACTCGTCGCCAAAAGTGTTCTATTTGCGTACTTAGAACGTAATATCCGCACACTGTATTAGCTGACACATAACTTTAATAAGCACAACACAAGTACAACACGCAACATACATAATGGAACATTTAGAATAGAACAGAACTGGAATGTAAAACAAAGTGGAAGTTGTAGTACTTTAAGTAGTGAAAGTTGTAGTAGTTTTAAGTTCGATTAACTAA